>CM077153.1:260741902-261212949 GCA_039583875.1 Platanthera guangdongensis | reverse complement strand
GACTGCTTTGAACGCCTACGCTTCATGCAACCTCCGGTAAACCGGAAACATATTATAACGGGCGGTGACATGTCACCCTCAAGAAGCAATTATTTGTAACAGTTTGAAAGTTAGTGAAATTGGTCAGCACCGATCTGATCCCGTGATTTTTCTCCGTTTCAAGTTTTCCATGTAAAACATCATTATGTCATCTATTTGATCATTTTACGATTGTTCATGCATTCAGCTCACTCTCGAGCTGAGATAGTCATTTTTACATGACCGTGAGCATCGAGTGACCAGCAAAAGTTTGGCTCCGTCTGTGGAAACGCTTGTTCCCGAAGCTCTAAAGATTTTGAAGATCACACTTGTTCTGTACAAGTGCTCCCGAAAAACAATGATGACAAAGAAAAGAGCTTACACACCCAATGAGTGTTTATCCGAAGAATACGCCGATCAAGCCTCCAATAATTCTCATGTCAGGAGTACTCCGCTACTTAAAGAAGTTATCGATGTGTTATCCACGTCCATAGAAGAACGCATACGCTGGTTAGAGGAGTGTTAGGATCAGGTGATCTCCTTACTAAAGGATTTAGGCACCCATCGCATCCCCTGCTCAACCTCTGCGCCAAATAGTCAATTGTCTTTGTCTTCGGATTGCGCATGCCTAAAGGTATTACACAAACCGAAGGCTCCACCAAAAGCATGTTATTAAATCGACACCACAAAAACCAACAAAGGAATCACTCATGAAAAATTGCGTCGACATTAGAGCAAAAAAAGGAATAACATGGACTGCCATAATGCTAAAGAGGAGTAGCGGGCGTCATAGAAACTCCCACCAAAGTAGGGGAACCAACGAAGCCAATGCTTCACCCACCCACCCACCCCAATACCTCTCGGGCCATAGTCCAATTTAACATCTTCAATCGACCAACTCTTAAGAGACCTGGGTCTCTCGGCCCAACCTTTGGAGATCAGTCATAGTTCTACAACTTTCATCAAAGCCACATGCATAGTACAAAAGAATGCAAGCACATACGGGAAGAGCTCGAACGGCTCGTGCACCTTGGCCTCCTAAAGAGATTATGCAAAGGAAAGCACAACAAATGCCAGCCCAAAATAGGCCAAGTAGGTCCAAGTGAAGAAAAGAAGGGAACCACGAACCCTGCAAAGCAATTGGTGAGCCGACACCTTTTATGATCCAGCCACAACGACTTGGCCATCTGCATATTAGCGCAGCCATCATGGAACCCCTATTGTGGTGGACATGATATTAATAAACGACGACATAGCCGTCAATGCCCTATTCATGTCAACTCTGCTTTAGCTCAGGCTCACTGACAAAACATCTAGCTGGAAGCATGCAGTGCACGCATCACAAACAACACCTTCGTCCCAATCCTGGGGAACGTCTTCCTCCCCGTGACTTTAGGGAAGTATCTCATACAAATGAGCTATGACGTGCAATTCATTGTCATACAAGTCGACTATGCTTTCAACGTCATGATTAAATGCCCACTTTTGGTTGCTTTTCAAACAAGTGTCCATTGTTACACTCTCTCCAAAGGCAAGCCTGAAAACAAGAGCAAAGGATACATGGGGATTTTCATTAACAGGGAGACATGTATATGTTTTTATTTCAGTATAATTGCAATTGTTTTATGACTTCATATATTATGCATATTACAGAAAACAAATCATCAATAGGTAAGACCACACTCCTAGTTAGACCAGGAAATATGACCCTACATCGACATAGAAAGTCCGCACTCCATCATCGCCAGGGCCTTCCCCCTCACAATTGACACTAATTAATCATCAACGGGCGAGGTTGCGCTCCCGGTTAGATAGGAAAAATATCCTACACTGATATGGGAGCATGCTTCCTTCCATTGCCAAGCCCCCCCCCCCCCCCCCCCCCCCCCCGCACAATCTGCGCCAACAAATCATCAATGTGTAAGGCCACTCTCCCGATTAGATAGGGCAAAACGATCCTACACTGGCACTGCATACCCCGCCCTGCCATCGTTAAGGTCTGCCCCCTCGCAGTCGATACTGTAAATCATCAATGGGTGTGGTCGTGCTCCTGGTTTGATAGGGCAAAATGACCCTACAACGACACAACAAGCCCGTGTCCGCCATTGCCAGGGCCGCTCCCTCATGATTGGCACCTACACATCATCAACAAAAAAGACCAAGCTCCCTGATTAGACATCGTTTAACATCCCTACACCGACCAACAAACATGCACCTCATGAACATGCCACGATTTACAAAAAAAACAACAATGAACAACTGGTAAAGCAGACAAAGATCCCTCTATGGCCTAATAGAGTGACGACCCTTGACACCTCCAATGCCGAGCAGTGAGATAACCCAACAACGAGTAAAAAACTCACAACCGGTATGAGCGGACATAGGTCCCTCTACGTCATGTTTGAGTGACGACCTTTGTCACCCCTCTTTGCACCAAGCAGTGAGTTCACTCGAATAATGATCTTTCGGTGCCGACATCGAGTAGAAAGCTCACAACTGGTAAAAGCAAACAAAGGTCCCTTTATTCCCTAATTGAGTGACGACCTATGGAACCCCCTACACTGAGTAGTGAGCTCACCTGAGTGACGGCCTTCCAGTGCTGATACCGAGTAGAAAACTCACAACTAGTAAAAGCAGACAGAGTCCCTCTACACCATAACTTGCATTAACACTGAGCGACAATCTCCAGTGCCGATCCCAAGCAGCAGACACACCAACCCCCCGAAAAGGGCAGACAAAGGCCCCCCTATGCCAGAACCAAGAGTTGATCTCCAGTACTAGTGATGAGTGATGACCTCTGGTGCTTACGCCAAGTGACAAGATCAGAGTCAAGCAACAATCTCCAACTCTAACTCTGAACTGCACGATCACGACAACCTCTGGTACAAACACAAGGTAATGGGCACATAACTCGAACATCGACTTCCAGGATCAACACAGAATGAAAAGCTCATAACCACGCGAGGTGCGACAATTCGCCCAGGTAAACTCGTGAAACAACATGCGTGAGAGAATGATTTTCAACGCTTAGATCGAACAAACCAACTCGCACATTCAAAATATATGACTTTTGGAAAAAATTTTGGGCTCATTTTCTATGAAAAAAACGTCCTCCAAAAAATGGGGGTATTTGATGGTGTTCCCCAAAATAGTTCGGTCAAACTAGAGATTTTTTATAGCGACCTCGACCAACTCGCTGATATAATTCCAGCAGATCATTCTCGCAAAATTTCGAGTCTGTTTGGTCTCCCAAACAGATATCAGAATGAACATGCACGCAAGCCACACCTCTCTCATCACGGGGGTGCAGATAACTGTACCCTCCCCCATAATCACATGGGTGTGGGTAAATGTACCCATCATTGGGGTGCAAGTAACTACATCCCCATCATGGGGGTGTGGACACACCCCCATCAAGGGGTGTCGATAACCACACTTATGGTTACTCACAAGTAGTATAACTTGTGAATAACTCGGAGTTCGATTCGTGAAGATTCAATTTGCTAAGATTAGATTAAAAAGCGTATTTTTCAAATTTGAATCTCGATTCAAATCCAAATTATTTTCGAATCCGAATACTTGTATTCATTTCTGAAGGATTCAAGAATAGTTCATGAATAGTCAAATAAAATTAATATATGTAATTAAATATTATTGTTGTGGGTTGCCCGATTTTCATCAAGACCAGATAATCAGACCGTCTTAGTTCCAAGTCAGACCGTGCCCACAAACAGTCAAAAGAGATCCAAACAACAATGATACTGATGCGTTTTAGCGTGGAAACCCAAAAAGGGTGCAAAAAACACGTGGTCGGATCGATGTCGGGCCAAAATCCACTAAATTCCCCTTGTTTACAGGTGCTTGAATTGTTAGGAGGGTGACATACCGCCTCTCTGTTACAAGCTTGAAGTTGAGAAAAACTAGGAAAACGACCAAGTCCACAAAGCATTTGACGAGAGCATCCATAAAATTTTATACTTCGTGTTCAAAATCATAGGGATTCATGATTTAGAGAAAATTATTTAAAGACTGATTTAGTTAGGAAAAATACCAAGTTCTGGTTTTTGGCTCAACAAGTCATGGCAGACCCCCAATAATAGTTATAAGGCTGTAGGTAAGATAATCTGGAGTATTTACTTTCATACGCTCATGAAAGATCACTTGGTCTGTATATAGTAAATTCAAGTATTCAGGATAGAAATGTACGCCATACATGGGTGGAGATATAGTGGGTGCACCTGGTTGGTTGGAGTCTTGATGATGTTACCCTTAGTGACAAAACCCAAGTAGTCTGGGAAACATGAAGATGGGTTGTGCTCGGGGTCGACAGAGTATCGTCTTCTCCCAGGGAATATAAATCCACATAGGATTAGCTAAAAAGGGCAATGTGGGAAAAAGGTTTGGTAATACATAGATACTCATAAAAGTAAGGGCCTTGAGAAAGAGATTTTTGAGCTTCAGCCCATCGTAGTTCCTAGTGCCCTCGAGAGCACTTCACCGGGCATGCCCTGGGCAATCCAAGGTTAACCCTAAACTGTAAGAATAAGCGGATTAAAAGAGTATCCTTTAATAAACCACCAACACGAACACTCACCCCGTAATTTTGGGAGAATAGCTGGTATAGATTCACGAGCGGTGGGCTCAGTGTTTTATAGAAAGATGGTTTAAGTTTCGAACGTCGACAGATCAGGAGCTCTTTTTATCATGAGTGCATGTGCATTAAGTGGTGGGTCCTCATTATTGGACGGTCGTTCACACCGACGTCGATACGTTGACTTGGTAAGTATAAGTGTTCACTTAGCCCATAAAAGACTGGTGGTTTTGCCAATACGAGTACAAGAGACTCCGTAGCACCTGACTGTGGGTATACTGATTAGTATGCCTGGTCTAGGATGGGTAGTGTGAATACCGATCTAGGAGTGGGGAGGCCCAACTCACTTCCTTTATTTGCCACTACGAGAGGTACCTGAGAGTTTAGCTAACTTCAAATGGGTGAACTAAAGGTCTGTGTGCACAGAGTCGGGTGGGTGTGTTGCACTTGTGTTGAATTCATCATTTAGCATGCATAACATTTCATGTCATACATAACCTGCATAAAACCTTTACTCCTAACGTATGAATTATTATGGGATCTTTTATACAAGTCTATATGGGCATTCTTATAAGCAATGATTACTTTCTCTATGATGATAGATAGTTGCTCTACTTTTACTTTAATTTGTTGCTTCTAGTATGCTGCTACTCTTACTTTCTGTTCATATACATGTCATTACTATGATAGATACTTTTAGCATATGATAGTTAGCGCCATTATCATCTGCTCCTGCTTACTCTCCACTTTCAGTCCCTTTTCTATCATCCTTCGCTGCCCAGTGATCAGGTGTCACAGGGGGGAGGGAGGGGGACCAAGACTTAGTTAAACTAATGAACTGATTGGTATAACACCAGGGACTCCAGCTGGGAGACAGGATACAACACTAGGGGAAGAATCATATCCAGGAGGAGGTGAACCAGCCTAGTCCAGATGTGGCAGCAACAGCAGTAGTCATGGGTTCAGTGAGTGTCTAGTAGCTTTACTTCCGCGAGTGTTTGTAGTGAGGATTTTGTTGAAGTTGGTGATCGGGCGGTTTGGCAGTCTGTCTTGGCGGGTTGAAGACCGCGCGGTCTAGCGGTTTCCCTTTAGAGATTTGGTTGCTGTGGTGTTGCTGTCTGGAGTCCGAGCGGTCTAGCGGCTTGCCTCTGGAGACTTGGAGACCGGGCGGTCTAGCGGTCTCCCATGGTGATCTCTTTCTCATCCTGGTGGTAGCCGGGCGGTTAGCCATTCTGTCTAACCGCACGGCCTGTGCGAATTGTTTTGTATTAGTCCGCTTAGTCCTGTAAATTTTTATTCCCACATCTCTTATTTGTATTTTCTCATCTCTCCTCCATTCTATATAAGGGAGGTCATACCTTTGTAATAGATACCTTTTTCAGATAATAAAGTTTTAGTTAAACCACTTCCGGTTTGTTTTTGTTCGTTTCTAACATGATATCAGAGGAAACGATCTTTTCCTCCCGATTCCTTTCTCTTCCTGTTCGCGCGGTCTCTTGTCTTGTTCGCGCGGTCTCTTTTCTTGTTCGCACGGTATCCTTCTGCTTCCCTTTGTGTGTGCGGCCTCTGTGTGCGATCTCCGTTCGGCTCGTACGCCTTGCTCTTTTAGGCGCGGCCTTCTCCTTCTTCTTCTGATCGCGCGGGCTACCTTCTAGCCGCTCGACTTCTTTCCCTCAGCTTGTTTCTACGGCTTGGTCGTGACTTCTCTGGCCGCTGGTGTCAATCTTAGTGACCGCTGTAGATCTCCTTCTCCTACCGCTGCGATTTCTTCTTGTTCGCGTGTCCTATTTCCTCACAGCGCGTCTTGTTTTCTAACCGCGCAGCTTCCTCTTGTTTTCTATAATGGCTCCTTCTGATGCTTCTACTGCCACCACTCCTACCACAACTCCTGTCGCCAATCCGGCTCTGCCTCTTCCTCCTACTCCTTCCGGGAACCTTGGGACCGTTTCCAAGCTTGTCGACTCCAACTACCCGTATTGGAGCGTCTCCGTCACCTTTCTCCATCGCTCGCAACGCAAACGCCACCATCTCGTTGATGACCCTCCTCCAACCACTTCACCTCTCTTTGATGACTGGGATGCAAGTGATGCGCTTGTGCGTACTTGGCTTGCTAATAGCCTCTCTGATGAGTGTCTTCTTGTCATCCGTCATGATGAGACGGTCAAGCCGCTTGGCTTTATCTTGTCGCTCTGTACTCCAAGGGGGCTCAGACGTCCCGCATCTATACGTTGTATGCAGACCTCTTTGTCCGTCCTACCTTGTCCCCTGCTGCTGCCTACCAACAGGTTCAGTCTCTTGGGGATGAGATTCTTCAGAATCGCCCCTTCTCTGCGGATTTGGCTCAACAACACAAGCACTTCCAGAAGCTTTTAGTTGTGTGTTATCTGGTCCGGCTTCCTGATACTTATGATATGATCCGCCAGCAAATTCTTGGTGAGGCGGAATCTCCTACCTTAGATGTCACCGCTGCCCGCATCGCCGCTGTCACTTCTCTCCTTCAGCACTCGATTCTGCCCACTCCTCCTCCACCGACCAACTATGCTCACCAAACTCAGCGGAGTGGCTATGGTAGCCGCAGTCACCAGTCTGGAGGACGCGCTCTTTCCCGCTACCTCTGCTCTCACTGTAGCCACACCGACCATACTCTTGACCGCTGCTGGACAAAGCAACCCCATCTTCACCCCTCGGTTGACTCTTCCGCCTCCTCTTCCAAGCCGTCTGCCTCCGTGGTCACATCTTCAGGTAGCGCCCACGTGGTTACTCAAGGTAAATGGCTTATCGACTCTGGAGCAACTAATCACATGACGAGCAATCCTCACTGCTTCACTCTGCTCGAACAGCATGATCGGGTGCCCCCGGTTCTTGTTGCAGACGGTTCTCCCTCCCCGGTTCATGGGTCGGGAGTGGTCCATGTTACTCCGTCTCTTCGCCTAGCGGACACTCTCTATGTTACCAAATTTCCCTGCAATTTATTATCGGTTACCTCTTTATGCAAGCAGTTTCAGTGCTATGTAACGTTTACTCCGACTTCTTGTTCTTTTCAGGATCCGAGCTCCCAACGGACGATTGCTACTGGTACTGAGTGCGGCGGCCTCTACTTCCTCGACAACATTTCCGCCTTGTCCGCCTTCTCCTCCTCTTGTACGGATTTTCTCCAGTGGCATCTCCGCCTCGGTCATCCTCCTCCACGGCTTCTACATCAACTTCTACCCCACCTCCCTCCTTCCAGTTCTCCTCTCAACTGCGAGGCTTGTCAGCTTAGCAAGCATCACCGTTCCTCCTTCCCGCTAAAGCAAGGTCGAGGCTCTACCCGTCCGTTTGATCTCATCCACTCCGATGTCTGGGGACCTGCTCCTACCCTCATCATTGGTCGGAGTAGTTCTTATTTTGTTACTTTTATTGATGACTTTTCAAGATGTACTTGGGTGTATCTCTTACGAGATCGCTCTGAACTTTTGGATGTATGAGTTTCCTTTTATCAATTCATCAAAACTCAGTTTGATGTTTGTATTAAAACTTTTCGCTCAGATAATGCTTCCGAATATTTGAGTCATGCTTTTACCTCTTTCTGTGTGCAACATGACATTATTCATCAGACTAGCTGTGTTTACACCTCCCAGCAAAATGGGGTGGCGGAACGCAAAAACCGTCATCTCCTCGATGTCGCTCGCACCTTGATGACCCAGATGCATGTTCCTCGCTCCTATTGGGGCTATGCTGTTCTCCTTGCCTGCTACCTCATCAATCGCATCCCCTCCACGGTTCTCCACAGGAAAACCCCATTCTCCATTCTGTATCCGGACAAGGAACCTTTTCCTCTCGCTCTCTGCATCTTTGGGTGCACTGCCTTTGTGCATGCCCCCTCCGCCACCCGTGATAAGCTCTCCCCTCGCTCCACCAAATGTGTCTTTCTGGGATACTCCACCACTCAGAAGGCTATTGTTGCTTTGATGCCGTTCTTCGTAAGCAATTCGTCTCTGCTGACGTCACCTTCTTCGAGAATGCCTCCTACTTCTTGGATGCCTCCCCTCCTCTTCCACCATCTTCTGATTCTCCTGTTATTTCCTTCGTTCCCTCGTCTCCTCCTGCGATCTCCACCCCTACACCATCTCCGTCCACTCCTCTCCCTCCACCTCTCTCCCTCCACCTCTCTCTCCCTCTTCTCCGCCACCATCTCCCTCATCTCCGCCGCCGCCGCTCTCTCCTCCCGGGCCAGCTCTCTCTGCCACGGATGCTCCGGATGCCGAGGGACCTGCTGACCTGGATCTTCCTGTAGCTCTTCGCAAAGGGGTGCGGACGTGTACCATACACCCCCTTGCTACTGTTGTTTCATATGATTGTCTCACCTCTTCTCGCAGGGCCTTTGCACTGGCTATCTCTGCCACTACCACACCCCGTTCCTGCCAGGAGGCCCTTATTATTCCTCATTGGAAGATGACCATGGATGAGGAAATGGTGACCTTAACTGAGCGGGGTACCTGGACTCTTGTTCCTCCTCCCCTCGGTACTGATGTCGTTGGCTATCGCTGGGTCTTTGTGGTAAACTTTGGCCCAGACGGCACTGTGGATCGTTATAAGGCTCGCCTTGTTGCTAAGGGCTTTAATCAGACCTATGGGGTTGATTACTTTGACACCTTCTCTCCTGTGGCTTGTCTCATCACTATTCGGGTCCTTCTCTCTGTGGCGGTCAATAGAGATTGGCTGATTTCCCAGCTGAATGTCAATAATGTCTTCCTTTATGGTGATCTTCAGGAGGCTGTCTACATGGAGCAACCTCCTGGGTATGTTGCTCAGGGGGAGACACGAGTCTGCCGGCTGAAGAAGGCAATCTATGGTCTCAAGCAGAGCCCTCGAGCTTGGTTCGACAAGTTCAGCGGCATTGTGGCAGCCGTTGGTTTTGTGCGAAGCTCTGCCGATCACTCGCTATTTATTCGCAAAACCTCCTCGGGACTGGTGGTTTTTGCTGTGTACGTCGATGACATTCTTCTCACTGGCGATGATCTGGAATGGGTAGCCTTGACAAAGCAGCATCTTCGTCAACATCTGGTCACGAAAGATATGAGTTCTCCGAAGTACTTTCTGGGGATCGAAATCTCTCGGAAGCCCAACTCCTTAGTCCTCTCCCAACGTAAGTATGCCCTTGATCTTTTAAAAGAGGCAGGATTGAGTGGAGCTAAACCTGCCCGATGCCCCATGACAACTGGAGAAGACAAAACCTGGACAGATGATTCGCCTCCTCTTTCAGATGTTACGCGGTACCGGCGTCTGGTTGGTAAGCTCATATATCTCACCGTGATCAGGCCTGACATTTCCTATGCTGTGGGCAAAGTGAGTCAATTCATGCAAGCACCTAGGGAGTGCCATCTACAGTCCGCCTTGAGGATCTTGGAATATGTCAAAGCAGCGCCTGAGAAAGGATTACTCTTTCAGAAGAATGGTCATCTGAGGGTTGAAGCATACTCAGATGTGAGTTACGCTGATGACAAAGGGGATCGCAAGTCAACCTCGGGTTTTTGCACCTTTGTTGGGGGAAATCTGGTAAGCTGGAAGAGCAAGAAGCAGTCGGTTGTTTCCAGATCTAGTGCTGAAGCAGAGTATCATAGTATGCCATCGACCACTTGTGAGTTAAAGTGGCTACGGGCTCTCCTGCTGGATTTAGGAGAGGTGTACAACCATTCTCTACCTATGTTCTGTGATAACAAGGCTGCCATATACATCTCCAAAAATCCGGTCTTCCATGAAAGAACCAAGCACATTGAGGTTGACTGTCATTTCATTCGTGAGGAGATTCTGAAGGAACAAATTTGCACTCCCTTCATCACTTCTGATAAAGAGCTGGCTGACATCTTCACCAAGCCAGTCTCCGCCTCGTTTCTTCATATTTGTGACAAGCTGGGCATGATCGATATATATGCTCCAGCTTGAGGGGGAGTGTTGAAGTTGGTGACCGGGCGGTCTGGCAGTCTGTCTTGGCGGGTTGAAGACCGCGCGGTCTAGCGGTTTCCCTTTAGAGATTTGGTTGCTGTGTTGTTGCTGTCTAGAGTACGAGCGGTCTAGCGGCTTTCCTATGGAGACTTGGAGACCGGACGGTCTAGCGGTCTCCCATGGTGATCTCCCTCTCATCCTGGTGGTAGACGGGCGGTTAGCCATTCTGTCTAACCGTGCGGCCTGTGCGAATTGTTTTGTATTAGTCCGCTTAGTCCTGTAAATTTTTAGTCCCACATTTCTTATTTGTATTCTCTCATCTCTCCTCCATTCTATATAAGGGAGGTCATACCTTTGTAATAGATAACTTTTTCAGATAATAAAGTTTCAGTTAAACCACTTCCGGTTTGTTTTTGTTCATTTCTAACAGATTTTATGTAGTGGGTTGATGCCCCTTTTATATGTTTAAGTTTATCTTTGATTATGTGTGGACAAATTTTTATATATATTGCATGTAATGTGGACTGGTTATCTTCACGATACTACTCCTTTTCCTTAAACGATATGTTCGAGTATTTGCCGACAGAATCAACAGTTTATGGTGTCATCTTTCTCGGGAGTTGGTGTCACCACAAAGCGACGGTTCTGGGCATAAGACCCGGAAAAAGGGGTCTTACAACTGGGTCAAGAACGTGTTAAATTTTCTCAACGTGGTCAGCAAGCTAGCTCAAACGCCAAATTAATATCTTCGGAACTACCCAGTTCTCACGTTGAACCAGCGGAAAACCAAGGAACAAAAGGTTAATCCCAACAAACAATGGAAGCACAAGGAAATCTTTTATCCATTCACTTCTTTACAACACGAAGCATACATAGCGAGACATGATTTCGCTAGTATAATAGCTGTAAACAGAAAGCACCAAAAACCAAGCCGGGCGGACAACACCGGAGTCCGCCGAGACCGCCGAGGTCGCCGAGGTCGCCTAAGTCGCCCGAGCTTAAGCTGCAATCCGCCGAATAGCCACGGAGTCCGCCGAAGCCGCGAGGTCGCGCGGACACACCGTTATTCGTCTCCTGCTGAAGCTGAACTGAGGAACACCCCCGACCCGCCTGAAGCCGGCGGATAGGTTATTGAAGCTGGCAAAGATGAAACAGATCTGACAAGCCGCAGAGCAACCTTCTGCTGAATCTGCAGAGACCGCACACTTCCAAGTACTTGACCGAAGTCAAAGCAAAACTCCTGGCTCCTTGAAGCTACCCGCGCGACCTGCACACAACACACGTCAGCACTGAAACTATCTGCGCGGACAGACAAACTGAGATTGCAGCTCCTTGCCCAACCCAACTTACTGTTCACTCAAGTTACTAGGTTACTGTAGACCTGTCAGGGGATCCTATTTATAGGCAAGGTGAGGAGTGTGGTCACCGCCCAAGAGATAGCGACACCGCCCCAGCCCGCACGATAGCAAAACACCATCCGTCGAGTCCGCAAGGACTTAGCCGGATACCAAGGAAAACCGCCAGGAGCAAGACAACATTGGCGAACCCTCTCCAGTTCGCCCAAGCTATGCGGACAAGGCATCAGCCCGCAAAGCTTCCGACCACTGCAGGACAGCAACCCCCTTCAATGGCTGTCCGCACCAACCTGACGCAGTCCGCAAGACTCACACCTCAATTCGCCACAAGTCCACGACCAAAGGCAGATAGCAACAATCCGCCCGGTCACAGCGGACTTGGCGGATACGGTGGACACCATGGTCTTGGCACAGAGTGTGACCAAGTCCAAAACCATCAAAGGGCAATGCGAGCATGGCGGAAACAAACTCCCATCCGCCAAACACCGTAGCACAGACCGCCAGCAGTCCGCAAGCTCCTCGCACTCCTGTCCAATGCAGCAGCCAAGTCCCGGACTCCAAAACCAGTCCGCCAATGACCTCCACAGCAAAGCACCTGCTTCACCACCAGAGCTCGACAAGGCCTCAGCCAAGCTCTAAGCCCAGTCCACAACAGCCCATACCGCGGACACACCAGTCCGCAAGCTTCCCGCGGACAAGAGCCAAACCGCCAAACAGCACAAGCTTGCACCACGACCACTGAGCAATGCACCAGTCCGCAAGCCTCTATCCGCTCAGGCCGCTCCTTGGCTAAACCAAATCCCACGTCCTAACCGCAGATACCAGGCCGCACAATCCGCAGACGTCATGCAACAACCCTCTCAGAAGACAGCCGGCTTTCCACTAAACCTTCCACCAGGCCGCACATCACAGTACGCCCAGTCCGCCTAGTCCGCCAAAGCTGTCCGCCCAGGCCGCCCGACCTGTCTCGTCACCCACTTCCACTTTACAAAATTCAACACTCCCCATTGAAGTGGGAAGTGGTGACCAAGCCCAGCAAGCTGCGCAAGCGCTCAAAGGGACCCTTCGACAGTGGCTTCGTGAAGATGTCAGCAAGATTATCTTCACTCCGAACATGCCCGACCAGCAGAGATCCTTCCAACACCTTCTCCCTGATGAAATGGTGATCAATCTCTATATGCTTGGTCCTGGCGTGACACACTGGATTGTTTACCAGCTTGAGAGCACTCTCATTGTCACCCCGGAGTAAAGTAGGCCCTTGCACTTTTTCATGAACATCCTATATGAGCCTTCTCAACCAAACGGCTTCCCGAGCAGCCAAGGCCGAAGCCTTATACTCCTCCTCCGTGGTTGAAACAGACACCGAGTCCTGCTTCTTGCTACACCACGAGATGCTAGCTGAACCGCAAGTGAACACATAACCTGAAGTAGACCTCCGATCATCCGAATCACCGCCATAGTCAGCATCCGTGTACCCGAGCAACGCAAACTCAGAGTCCCTTCTATAGAGGAGTCCCATGTCAGAAGAAGCCTTGACATACTTCAGAATACCCTTCGCTGCCACTAGATGAGATTGCCTTTGTTCAGCCATATACCGACTTACTCGGCCAACAGCATAAGCAATGTCCGGCCTTGTAATCGTCAGGTAAATCAAGCTCCCAAAAAGAGCCTTGAACACCAAGGGATCATGAAGAACCCTTCCCTCATCTCGTCGAAGTTTTAGCCCAGGTTCTAGTGGAGTAGAGCACTTCTTCCCTTCGCCCATGTCGAACCGCTTCACAATGCGATCAACATACCCTTTCTGGCAAATGAGAACCCCGCACTCCTTCCTCTCCACTTTAAGACCGAGAAAGTGATGAAGCTCTCTCAAGTCTTTCATCTCGAAGCGTATAGCAAGCTCTGCCCTGAGCCTCGCTACTTCCCCCTCCGAGTTCCCTGTGATGATCATGTCATCCACATACAGCAGGACCAAGACTAGTAGCTCCCCCTTCTTCTTGACGAACAAGCTTGAATCCGAGTTGGAAGCAAGGTATCCACAGAATTGCAAGTACTCTGCAATCTTCCTATACCACGCTCTAGGAGCTTGCTTCAACCCATAGAGAGCCTTCATGAGTTTACAGACATAGTCCGGATGCTTTTCAGAGACAAAACCAAGCGGCTAATCCATGAAGATGTCCTTGTCAATCTCTCTGTAAAGAAAGGCATTCTTCACATCGAGTTGCCACAACCTCCATCCCTTGCTAGCAGCCAAGGCGATCACCACTCTTACAGAAGTCATCTTCGCAACTGGACTGAATGTCTCCTCATAGTCTTCTCCATACTGCTGTGAGAATCCTCTAGCGACCAGGCGAGTTTTGAACCGATCAATGCTCCCATCAGCCTTCTTCTTCAACTTATACACCCACTTGCAAGTAACCGGAGTAATGCCATCAACCTTGGGCACAAGATCCCAGGTTTCATTCTTCTTCAGAGCATCAATCTCTTCCTTCATGTCATCTTCCCACTCCTTCACTCCAGTGGCCTCGTTGAAGTTTGCAGGCTCTCGCTCATCCAGAGGACCTGCAAAGAAGCAGGAGACAAAGCTCACTGCATTCCCATCACAGTACCGAGCCGGTGGCTTAACCACCCTCTTCGATCTCTGAAGGGTCGGCTCCTTGCTCACTGCTTCCGTTGCTTCTTCGGGCTCAACTCCTACCTGGGGCAAGCATTGAGCAGTGCTCCCCCTGCTTCCTGAACCAGAAGGCTCAGCCTCGGAGTTAGAAGCAACAGGAGCTGCTGGTGAAACAACAAGCTCCTCTTCCAAGCCTTCAGCAGCCACCACCGGTGCTTCATCAACCTTGCTACTTCTGGTTAGCTCTACCGAGCCACCTCCATATGACGTCAGCTCGTCAAAGACAACGTCTCTTGATACCACGAACTTCTTCGTCACAGGGTCCATGCATTTCCATCCCTTCTTCCGCTCATCGTAGCCAACAAAGACAAGTTTCCTTGCCTTCGCATCCAGCTTTGTCCGTGAAGCATCCGGGACATGCACGTAGCAAGTTGAACCGAACACCCGAAGGTGTCCCACACTCGGCTTCTCCTTCAGCAACAGCTCAACAGGAGTCTTCATGTTGACAGGGCTGAGCGGAATTCGGTTGATGACATAAGCAGCACAAGACATCCCCTCCGCCCAAAAGGACCTTGGGATATCTTTCGCATGAAGCCAGCATTTGTAGGTCTCCGTCAGATGACGGATCTTCCGCTCCGCTACCCCATTTTGTTGTGGAGTGTGAGCAAAAGTAAGCTCTCGTTGGATCCCGTGCTTCCTGCAGAAGTTAGAAAACTCGGAGGAAACAAACTCACCCCCGTTATCAATTCTAAACTTCTTAATCCGCAATTCAAGTCGGCCTTCTACAACCTCCTTGAACTCCACAAACAAACGGAAGGCTTCCGACTTCTCCTTTAATAAGTACACCCAAGTATATCTTGAGTAGTCATCAACCAAGACAAGCATGTATTTGCTTCCACTAAGGCTGGCAGTAACCGTCGGTCCCATCAGGTCGTCATGAATACACTCCAATGGTTTCATGCTCCTTGTTTGTGATTTATCAAACGGAAGGCGATGCGCCTTACCGTATTGACAGCCCGCGCAAACATGCCCGTCATCAAAGGAGGACAACTTAGGCAACCCCCTCACCAAACTTCTACTAGCCATCGCCTTCAGCTTGTCCATGCCAACATGCCTCAGCCTCTCATGTCAGATAGTAGCACTATCATTGGCCCTCATTCTATCAACATATGAATTGGTGGCAAGAACAAACAAGATCTTCACCCTCCTCCAAACATGAGCAATATCAGCCTTAACTGCTGATACATTGCGAAGGAACCTCACGTCTGTTGGCCCAAACAGAACGTGATAACCAGCGTCCACCGCATTGGTCACCGAGAAGAGGTTCTTCTTCATGCCCGGCACGTGATACACACTCCTTAACGTGAGTGGCCCCTGATCACTATCCAAAGACACGACACCCTCTTTCTCTACTGCATAAACAGTATTATCAGCAGTGATAATAGCTTCATTACCTGAGTAAGCTTGCGTGGAGGTGAACTTTGACTTGTCTCCGGTCAGGTGATGACCACACCCTGAGTCCACAATCCACTCGCTGTTGAAGTCCTCAGTAGACAAGGCCCGGACACAAGTGCCCGTCATAAAAGCTCCGCCCCATCCTACTTCTTCACTTCTTGAGCAAGCTTCCTCCTTTCCCGCAGCATGCCCAGGCTGCAGTTTGACCTTGCAGTCCCGCTTGAAGTGCCCTCGCTGATGACATCGGTAGCACTTCAGGTTCTTCTTCCAGTCCTTAGGAGCATTGCTCCTCTCCGGCTGATATGAAGTTGAAGTCTCCTTCTCACCAACGACCTGCACCTTCTTTTTCTTCTTCCCTTCCCATCCTTTCTTCTTACCTGAGAAGAGAGCTTCGCTGCCTTCCTGATTCAGATTCACTCCAGCCATCTGCCTTGTCAAGCTCTCCTGCGATGCAAGCAGATTCTCCAGCTCCAGCAAAGACGGATGAGTAGCCCACCCTTGAACAGATGTCACAAAGGCCACATACTCCTTCCGCAAGCCACAGATAATGTGCCTTTTCATCTTTGCCTCAGAGATAGGCTCATCAGGATCCAGTGCTGACAGCTCAGCACACAAGCTCTTCATCTTTAAGAAGTACTTGGAGATGGAAATGTCTCCCTGAGTTGCCCTGGCCAACTCATTCTCCAGGAACTGAAGCCGCGCCACATTCTTCCTATTGAACAACTCATCAATGGTTGTCCAAATATCAGCAGCCGACTCACATCCAACGATGTGATCAAACAGTTCTGGAGACACGGCTCTCTTCAGAATGAACTCCGCCTTAGCATTTTTTCTTCTCCAGAGCCTAACCTGCTCAGCAGTACCGAAAGCAGCAGTGACTTCCTGCCTGTCGTCACCACCGACGACTTCCCACAGCTCCTCGCCAAGAAGATAACTCTCCATGCACGACTTCCACTTCTTGAAGTTAGTCAGCGTTAAGAGTTCAATGCCAAGACCCCTTGCAAAACTCCCTTCCATTGCAACACCTGTTGGCAACCTTTTCAGAAGCTCCGAGCAACAACACAGGTTTATCACCACTCAATCACTGAGTAACAACACTGGCTGATGTTAAATTTTCTCAACGTGGTCAGCAAGGTAGCCCAAACGCCAAATTAATATCTTCGGAACTACCCAGTTCTCACGTTGAACCAGCGGAAAACCAAGGAACAAAAGGTTAATCCCAACAAACAATGGAAGCACAAGGAAATCTTTTATCCATTCACTTCTTTACAACACGAGGCATACATAGCGAGACATGATTTCGCTAGTATAACAGATGTAAACAGAAAGCACCAAAAACCAAGCCGGGCGGACAGCACCGGAGTCCGCCGCGACCGCCGAGGTCGCCGAGGTCGCCAAAGTCGCCCGAGCTTAAGCTGCAATCCGCCGAATAGCCACGGAGTCCGCCGAAGCCGCGAGGCCGCGCGGACACACCGTTATTCATCTCCTGCTGAAGCTGAACTGAGGAACACCCCCTACCCGCCTGAAGCCGGCGGACAGGTTATTGAAGCTGACAAAGATGAAACAGAGCTGATAAGCCGCAGAACGACCTTTTGCTGAATCCGCAGAGACCGCACACTTCCAAGTACTTGACCGAAGTCAAAGTCAAACTCCTGGCTCCTTGAAGCTACCCGCGCGACCTGCACACAACACACGTCAGCACTGAAACAATCCGCGCGGACAGACAAACTGAGACCGCAGCTCCTTGTCCAACCCAACTTACTGTTCACTCAAGTTACTAGGTTACTGTAGACCTGTCAGGGGGTCCTATTTATAGGCAAGGTGAGGAGTGTGGTCATCGCCCAAGAGATAGCGACACCGCCCCAGCCCACGCAATAGCAAAACACCGTCCGCCGAGTCCGCGAGGACTTAGCCGGATACCAAGGAAAACCGCCAGGAGCAAGACAACATTGGCGAACCCTCTCCAGTACGCCCAAGCTATGCAGACAAGGCATCAGCCCGCAAAGCTTCTGACCACTGCAGGACAGCAACCCCCTTCAATGGCTGTCCACACCAACCCGAGGCAGTCCACAAGACTCACACCTCAATCCGCCACAAGTCCACGACCAAAGGCAGATAGCAACAATCCGCCCGGTCACAGCGGACTTGGCGGATACGACAAACACCATGGTCTTGGCACAGAGTGTGACCAAGTCCAAAACCATTAAAGGCCAATGCGAGCATGACGGACACAAACTCCCGTCCGCCAAACACCGTAGCACAGACCGCCAGCAGTCCGCAAGCTCCTCGCACTCCTGTCCAATGCAGCAGCCAACTCCCGGACTCCAAAACCAGTCCGCTAATGACCTCCACAGCAAAGCACCTGCTGCACCACCAGAGCTCGACAAGGTCTCAGACAAGCTCTAAGCCCAGTCCGCAACAGCCCATACCGCGGGCACACCAGTCCGCAAGCTTCCCGCGGACAAGAGCCAAACCGCCAAACAACACAAGCTTGCACCACGACCACTGAGCAATGCACCAGTCCACAAGCCTCTATCCGCTCAGGCCGCTCCTTGGCTAAACCAAAGCCCACGTCCTAACCGCAGATACTAGGCCGCACAATCCGTGGACGTCATGCAACAACCCGCTCAGAAGACAGTCGGCTTTCCACTAGACCTTCCACCAGGCCGCACATCACAGTCCGCCCAGTCCGCCTAGTCCGCCAAAGCTGTCCGCCCAGGCCGCCCGGCCTGTCCCGTCACCCACTTCCACTTCACAAAATTCAACAGAACGGTCCCTGCTTCGAGGGGCACATCTATGAGTGAATGTGAGTGGGCTGGTTCAATGCGTCCTCTTGGGACAGATGCTTCAGCTGTTCAGGCGCTTCTCTTCTCCATTGAAGCTGTTCCTTGGAAACTGTTTGGTTGAAAGCTCCATCTTTCGGAGGATAGTGGGAAATGCGTTCCCACAGACGTCGCCAAGCTGTTGCAGCCTAACTCGATGTCTCGATCGGACCAGAATAATCTGGACCGTCTTAGCTCTCAGAACGGTCAAACGCGCACACAGTCAATGAGATGAGTTGATCGTAAACACGCAGTTTTAACGTGGAAAAACCCCTCAACCGAGTAAAAAATCACGTGACCGGATCTGTGCCGGTCAAAGTGCACTATTTTTTGGCTGTTACAGCTTATTTGTTGAATCTATGGCGATAGGCCGTCTCTCGTTACAATTTCGGGGTGAGAGATTACTTAGCACATGACGGACGACAAGTCGTCGCGCCGAGCGCTCGTTGCAAATTGCACTTTGCAGCGGTAGGCTTTGTTGGGCGTCACGCTGGCATTGAAACGCGGGAGCAGAGCGCTTGAGTTTGCGGCCGCGGTGGCCTTCTGGAAGCGGAGATATCGGACTTCGTCCGGTGGCTCGAACGCTGCTTGGGTGCGGCTTGAGTGTGGCTCGAATGCTGCTTGTATGAGAAATTTTCCAGAGCTCTCACCTAAGGAAGAAGAAAGCTCGGAGGAAAAAAACAAGAAATGAGGAGGCCTGACTGTAACGCCCCCGGTTTTTCTTTGTTTTGTTTGATCTTGGATTGGCGTTACAATGACACATTTCCGGCCCTTCGCCGTTGTAGAGCGTGGTCTTAGCTCTTTAGGTTCCTGGTGTAGCCTAGTTGTAGCCTGTTGGCAAGTTTTTCCCAGCTAGCCAGAGTCTGTTTTGGTGACTCGGTTGGGCCTCTTAGGGAAATGCTTGTGTTTTTGCTTCAGGAGGTGTTAGCCCGAGCGTGTGATCGTCGGATGTTATTTTCGACCTCACCGTTGTTTTCGTAGCTTGGGTATTTAGCTACGGTGCGAGTTCTGGTCGGAGTCCGGGATCGATCGTTTTCGCGTCGTTTCGACGATTGTTTTTGGTTAGCTGTAATATTTGTAATGTTTGATGTGCTGTGCGTGGTCTGATGTGGCTGAGCTTGTAGGCTGGTGCCTTATCTTTTTGCTAAGGAGTTAGCAGGTTTCCTTTTTGTGTAAGTTTGGGTGACACGGCCTGGGTCACGGGCGTGACCCGGGGCGTGTCGTGCTCGGGTAGAGCTCTTTTTCCTGTGGTCGACGATTTCTGGTCGACGAGTGTTTTTGGTAGGAACACGGCCTGTGACACGGGCGTGTCACAGGGCGTGTCCCCCTTCGGTTCGTCGAGCTGCGCTCGATGGTCGTCAGGCGGTGTTTTGGTGAGAACACGGCCGTGTCACGGGCGTGTCGTATCGGACACGGGCGTGACACGGGGCGTGTCTCTCTGTTCGACGATCGGCGCTCCATGATCGTCGGGCGGTGTTCGAGTTGGTACACGGCCTGTGACACGGGCGTGTCACAGGCCGTGTCACCTGTTTCGTCGAGCGGAGATCGACTTTCGTCGAGTGGGTAGGTGTGTGAGTACACGCCCCGTGACACGGGCGTGTCGGGCCGTGTCAAGGGCGTGTCGGGGGCGTGTCCCATGTTTCGTCGAGTGGAGATAGACGTTCGTTGAGTTAGTACACGCCCCGTGACACGGGCGTGTCGGACCGTGTCACGGGCGTGTCTTGGGCGTGTTCCGTACTTTTTCTCCTAAGAGCATCTTTTGTTGCCGTGAACCGTTTTTCCTCCTCATTTTCATCATTCCTGAGTCTGGAGAGCTTCCAGCGGAAGGGTTTTGAGAGGAGGCGGTGGTTGTTTTGGCCGGCGATTGCGGGAGGGTTAGAGCTCGTTTTTCTCGTGCGATAGCGGATTTGGCTTGCTCTCGTCTAGATCTTCCCTTCCATGTAAGTTTTTCTTGATTTAGGGTTTGATTTCAGGAATTGTAAATATCTGATTTCTTTTCTTTCCTCAAGTTTCAGCTTTGGTCTTCTAGGTGACCGATCTTGCCGCCGGAGCCAAGCTGTGGTGTGGCTGTTATTTTTCCGGAGAGGTAGAGGGAAGTGGCTCCCTTGCCCTTGCCAAATTATTTCTAACTCTTACTCTATTTTCATTTCCTGTGCAATACTTCTATATTCCTTACCTTTTTCCTCCTTAAAAATTAGAGTAATAGGGTGTCTTTTTTCCTTCATTTCAGTCATGGGCTGTTTCATGGTTCTTTTACTATGATCTCTCTTTTGTTCGAGGTTTGGTGTACAGTGGGTAGTTAGAGTTAGGGTGAGGTTGCAGTTAGTTACAGTTTAGGTTTAGTTGCGGTAGCCCCGAGTAGTTAGGACGGAACGGAGGGTTGGGATTAAATTTCCAACTCTCTGTTTTCGCGCGTTGAGAGAGTTTAGGCTGCGGTTTTAACAAGACTTACGTTTACCCTAAGTGGAAAGCGCTGACAGCGTCGAGTGAGCCGAGTTCACTCAACGCCGTCATCCAGCGAAGGATTTTGCGGCTAAGTATTTTAGCGTCAAGTGAGTGGAGCTTACTCAATGCCGCGTTGAGTGGGCTCGACGTTTCTGTCTTGGGTTCGCGTGTTTCCTTAGGATTGTTAGTGTGACTTTTCCCTTTCTCTAGGGGGTGGAATTGGGTGTTCGGCGAATTTTTGCATGCCGACTCTTGGGTTGTGGCAGGTGGTGGAGTTTTGGTGGCCTCTAGAGGGGTGGATTTTGATGTGGAGAGCTGTGGCCACCGCCTTTTTTGCCCCGGTTTGGGTTGGTGTGTGTGGGACCCTAAAGCTGCCACTGTTGACCCCTTAGCCCTTTTTGGATCTGATTTTGGTTATGTATTCAGATCCATGTTTTGACCACTGCCACTTACCCACGTGTTAGGACTGTTAGTCCCTTCCCTGTTTTTGTTTACTCTTTCTTTTGGCATATATGTGCATGTCTTGTTGCTGTTGCAGACTCTTTTGTAGGGCATATTGCTTTTATTGCTCGCACTTGGTGTGCTTTGCTGTGCTTTAGACATCGTTCTTTTCTTACTGTCATGCCCTTTCTTTTGCTTATAGCAGTTTGTTGCCGGGTTGGTAAACCCTTCTTATTTGCTCATAAATCTAATGCTCTATTTACTTTTTGATTATTTCCTTGCTGAGGTGTTCTTTTCTTGAATGCCTCAGGTCCAGGTTGTAGCCGGTTCAGCAGCTAGTTCTTTTGGAAGGGCTTGTTGGTGGCCTCTTGGGTAGCTGAGATAGCGGATCCCCGATTTTGTGAGGTACTTCCTTACCTTTCTGTATAGACATACATACTCACCAGTGGGTTCGTGTCAGGTTGTTGGCGCCCACTGGTGGCTTCTTGTGATGCTGGGTATGAACTTAAACTGCTGTTTTTGCCTATTTGTGGTTGGTTACTTGCTTCTGGGAAGGATTTATGCTAGGTTGCATGTTAGATATTTTAAACCTTAAAAGCATTATTATATGTACCTCATGCATAACATATTTATAAAACAAAGACACTACATTTCCTTAGCATAAAAAAAGCTATCTTTCCTATATATTATATTCACTTTAGAGTCGTGCATACCATGAGTCGTCCCTCGGGGACACTTATGCTCATTAGGGAGTCAACTTAATTGAACCAAAGTATTTTCTGCTGTGTATAAATATACTTTTAATTGTGGAGTAGCTGATTCACCGTGCCGAGGGATACGACCATTCAACATAACTGATTTTCTTTCATATTTAATTAACGATTTTTCTTAAAATCTAAGGTCTGGAGTCTTGCCTGAGCGTGTGCAGTTATCCCCTGCACGACGTGGCATCACGACGCGTGTTTTCTCTTGCTCTGATACAATTCTATCGTTGAGAAAATGCGGGTTGTGACACCTGACACTCCTTTTATAGACTCCAGGGGGTGGTTATGAGGGTTATGCGGCTTTCTGTACACCATAACCATGTAACATCCGAAAATCTGACGCGAAATTTTTTAAAATTTGTAGGGGCAAGTCGCGACGGATTCTGATCGTTTCAATGCGTCATCAAGGTACAATGTTACTATGCCTTGGGTCGCATTCGTTAAATTGTAATTTATCTCAGATGTAGTGGTAAAGAGACGCATTTTATTATAGTGACGCGCGGTATGAAAATAAGTTAATCTTCAAAAGATTTAGGTTGGGGTGCCAATAGTAATTTGCACCCCCTCTATTCATATGGTTATCAAAACCGGAAGCCAAGTAATAAACTCCCGCACGACTCATTTCCACGGGAAAGAGGAAAAAACCACAGCCCGTCTCCCGCAAATAGACGCACGACCGCAGTCCGTCTCCCGTTGCGATCGAAGCCGACGCATCCCGCTACCCTAGCCGGCGGCTATTTCTCCACCGGAACTCCTCTCCGACCACTCCTCCTTCCTCTACGAGCACCGGTGGACATTCCTTTTCCTTCCTTGGCCGTGGAAGTGTCGGATTCAACTCCAAACGGTGGAACTTGGAATTGTTCGTTTCCGGTGAGTTTATTTCCTCATTTTCTCCATTTCCTCACGGAAATCCTTCGATTTCGGAGTTAGTATAACCTAGGTTTTTGTTGGAACACCCTATTACTGATTTGGGTCAGGATCACTATGTCTCTTAGGAAACCTGTTTTGACCTCATTGTATAGATCTAAAGGTCAAGTAGAATTGAGTCTAAGGGTTAGTAGTTAGGTTTGGAAGCTGCCCTCAAGACCAGGATTTTCAGTTTCAGAAGACCAAGTCATTTCGTCGAGCTCAGTACGACGAATCGTCGAACTCCATTCGACGATCGTTGAGCTCACGTCGACGAATCGTCGAACTCCATTCGACGATCTCTGAGCTCAACTTCAACAAGTCGTCGAACTCCATTCGACGATCTTCGAGCTCAGATCGACGATCTTGACTTCAGTTTGGTTCTCAATCTCTGAGCTCAGTTCGACGATAGTTGAGCTCAGATCGACGATCTCTGTTTCTGTCTAAGTCCAAATCTCTGAGCTCAGTTCAACGATAGTGGAGCTCAGTTCGACGATTTTCTGAAGAGTTCAACGATTTTCAAGATTCAAATTTGGACAGCTGTGGAATTATTGTCAGCATTTAATTCAGAGATCTTGTAGCCATTTTCATTTAATCTGGAGCAAGTTTCAAGGAATTATCAAGGAATGTTTTATTGGACTTTCCTCCAGAAGACAAAAGCAATTAAGGAAGTAATTTATGACAGGCCAACGACTATATTGGAAAATGAATCATTTCTATTCAGACAGATGAAATAAAAGATAGAATTATTCTCTATAACAAAGACATAGAAGAAAAAAGAGAATAACAAGAATCTCTCTCTGCAACTACAACTTTTACACAACAACAATCACACCAGAGAAAGAGAAAGGGTTGCAGACATTCTCAGTCTCAAAGAATTCACACAAGAACACCATCACCAAAAGGAGATCAACAAAACTGAAATCTTTAGATCTCTTTTGATTCAAGTGTTCAAATGCCATCATCATTCAAGACTCCAGACACCTCACATTTCAGTTGTTGCTAAAATCATCATTTGCTAGAGATCAAATTTCTGAAGGCCTATCACCCTACTGCAAAGCCTCACTTCCTGAACAACTCAAGATCTCAGGGGGAGCTTTGACAACATCCACTATCTTCTCTCTGACTGTTGACAGAGAAGATCTTCTCATCCCTCTCTCACTCTCTGCTGTAAAGGGTTTTTCAAACTCCCTTCAAAAGTTTGTGTTTGGTTTTTGAGTACCTTATCAAAAGCTCATTGGTGGCAAGACACCTGATCAAAAAATCTGATTTGGTTTTTGAGCACCTTATCAAAAGCTTATTGGTGCCCAGGACACCTGATCAACTCATCCTGCAGTGGATTCCTACCTAGGGTGGTAGAAGAGTGGATGTACCCAGGTTGATTGGGGAACCACTATAGCTCCCCGTGTCATCTGGTTGCCTATGTTTCTTTTATTTCTGGCTGTGCTTTGTGATTGCTTTGTGATTATTCTGTGTTTAGATTTACTTTATATTATTTGCTTCCCTGTTCACTTAGGATTACAACAACTATTGTAAAAAGTTTTTTGCAAGCACCATACTCTATTCACCCCCCTCTAGAGTATATCAGATCTAACTTGCACTTTCAATTGGTATCAAAGCGAGGTTGGTTAAACATACTACACCTTGGTGGTTGCACAGGCTAACACCTGAACCCAAAGATTCCTATAGTTAGATCTGCTTATTTTGATTTTGTTATTAGAATTATTTTTTCACAAAACATGGCCCAAAACAAAGATTATGCTAGCACCAGACCTTCAGTGTGCAATCTATCCAAGTTTGCACTTTGGAAGGCAAGGATTAGACTCTACATGAATTCTATTGATGAGGACATCTTTAATTCTGTTTTGACAGTGTGTCCAAGACCTCTAGAGAACACAAGTACAAGTGCTGTTCCACCTTCATCAAGAACAGATGCTGACATCAAGAAGTGGAAAGTAGCAGATGTAAAGGCTATGAATATCTTAGCCCAGACTATGTCTGATGACATTTTCCAAAAGGTGGCTGAATGCAACTCAGCAAAGGAAATCTGGGATAAGCTATCTGAGATAGTCTCAGGATCTGCTAATGAAAGAAAAGACAGAAGATCTCACCTCATATCCCAATATGAGAATTTCAAGAAAGGAGAAGCTGAGTCAGTAGCTGAAATGTATAATAGACTCAGTCTGATAGTCAATGAACTGAAGACTTTGGATAAAGAGATCTCATTGACTGAGCTAAATGACAAAATCCTAATGTGCTTCCCAAGCACTTGGGACTCAAGGATCTGGCCAATCAAGGATACCAGAAGTCTCAATGAAATCACAACAGAAGCTCTCTTGGACAAGCTCAAGTCTTATGAGCTGCTCATCAAAAATAGAGAAGAAGAGCAGAAGGCTGCCTCACCAGCCACAAGAAAGGAAAAGTCAATAGCCTTCAAAGCCTCTGAAGATCATCCTGAAGAGAAAATCCCAGGCAATGATGAGCTGCTTAGTATACTGGCCAAAAGATTTTACAAGATGGCCATAAAGGACTTTAGGAAGAGATCATACAAAGAGCATGACAAGCCAAGGTATGATAAATCAAATAATAAAGAAATTATTTACTTTGCCTGTAGGAAACCAGACCACATTGTGCCTGACTGTCCAGAGAACAAAAACAAGGACAGAAAGGACAAGAGAGAAAGAAGAAAAGACAAAGACTTCAAGAAGAACAGCAATGACAAACCCTCCTCAAGCAAGAACAAACACACAAGGAAGGGATTTGTTGCTGAATCTTGGAGTGAGACAGAAGAAGAATCAGAAACTTCTTCCAGCTCAAGTGATGATGAGGATGATGCTGAAGAGAAGGAATTCTACATGATGGCTATCAATGCCTCACAACACAATTCTGATGAATAAGAGTCTGAATCTGAATCAGAGACTCAACTTGAAGAGTACCAGGTAATAAGTTTTTTTGATTTCAATTCTGAGAACTTTAAGTATGAATTTAAAACACTATGTTTAGACCTATTAAAATCTGAGAAGGAAATTATTTCTCTCAGAAATCAATTGTCTGAACACAGTACCCTAAAATCAGAAAATCTCAAACTCTCTGAGGAGTTGGAGTGCTGTAGGGAGCAGATAGCTTCACTGAAAAGTGAACTATCAGAGGCCAAGAACCTTGAAGAATCCCTCAATGGGAGAAGTATCAAGCTAATGGACATCACAAGCACAATGAAATCTAGATTCAATAGTACACTGAGCTTGGGTGTTTCATCCAGCCAACCTATAGTTCTAACAACCCCAATTAAGTTTATTTCTGATAAAGGGAAGGGAGTTGTAGATGTAGCTAGGAAAAATTCTGACTTACCCAAGAAAACAAGTGTTCAACAGAAATCGTCGAATGGAGCTAGACGATCGTCGAATGCAGATCGACGATCTCAGGCAAAATCATCGAACTCAGGTCGACGATCTCTAAACTCTGAACTCTGTCACAGTCGACCGTCGAACGGAGCTCGACGATCTGACCCAAGATCGTCGAACGCAGCTCCACGATCGTCGAGCAAAGATCAGAGATTTGAAAACTTCTTCAAGGGTAAATCAAATTCAAATCCTAGGGGTCCTTCATCCAGACTTAACCCTTATACTAAATGGATAATACCTCCAAGGAGATATCATCCTGAAGGTTATAAGAGTCAACCAGGGATGTCATTTATTTCTGAATTTAAAGGTTATCAACCTAGGCCCAAGGTAAACTGGGTCAAAAACAAGTAAATTGTTTTATGTGCAGGTGAAGACCTATCCAACATCAAACCAACAATGGTATCTGGATAGTGGGTGGTCAAAGCACATGACAGGAAGCAAGGACAATCTCATATCCTTTAAATCGAAGCTTGGACCCAAAGTCATATTTGGTGATTCAAACTCTGGACTAACAAAAGGATATGGTGCAGTCCAAATTGGGACAGTCACATTCAAGAAGGTAGCCTATGTAGAAGGACTGAAGCACAACTTGATCAGCATCAGTCAGCTATGTGATGAAGGCTACCAGGTGACTTTCGACAAATCCTTATGCAAAATCAAATCAGAGGACAACACAACTGTGCTGATAGGTAAAAGGAAAGGTAACATTTATTTAGTGGACTTTCTTTCAACTGAAGTAGATATTTGCATGTTTAACTCTGTTAGTAGACCTAATGTATTATGACATAAGAGATTAGGGCATATAAACCTTAGAACCATTGCTAGGCTATCCAAGGACAACCTTGTTAGAGGACTAACTTCTGGCCCCTACAAGAAGGAAGGACTCTGCAGGGCTTGTCAATTAGACAAGTAAACTAAAAATAGTTTCAAGTCACTTAATAAGAGTGATTCACCTAGGATTTTGTATCTGTTACACATGGATATTTTTGGACCCATTACAGTACAAAGCTTA
Organism: Platanthera guangdongensis; assembly: GCA_039583875.1. Taxonomy (NCBI): domain Eukaryota; kingdom Viridiplantae; phylum Streptophyta; class Magnoliopsida; order Asparagales; family Orchidaceae; genus Platanthera; species Platanthera guangdongensis. Next base: position 261,185,203 of record CM077153.1, on the reverse strand, counting down.
GGAGGGAAATCTTACACTTTAGTAGTTGTAGATGACTTCTCTAGATTCACATGTGTGTTGTTTCTGAGGAAGAAGTTTGATAACTTTAAGTGTTTGATAGAGTTTCTCAAATACATACAGACTGAGTTCAATACTCACATTGCCCTGATCAGAAGTGATCATGGGACAGAGTTTGATTCTCTTCTTATGCAAGAGTTCTGTCAGAGTGAAGTGATCAGACACACTTTCTCAGCTCCTAGAACTTCTCAACAAAATGGGGTAGCTGAAAGGAAAAATAGAACCCTTATTGAATCTGCCACTACATTGTTGTCAGATGTTCACCTTCCTCTATCTTTTTGGGTAGAGGCAGTGAACACCTCCAACTATGTGTTGAATAGAAGTCTAATACATAAACTGAAGGGGAAGACTCCCTATGAATTACTCAAAGGGAAGAAACCTAAAGTAGATTACTTTAGAATTTTTGGTTGTATTTGTTACATACACAATAATGACAAGAAGTACTTAGCAAAATTTCAAGTTAAATCTGATGAAGGAATGTTTCTGGGATACTCCATGATCAGTAAGGCTTATAGAGTATATAATAAATCAACTCTCAAAATTGAAGAATCTGTTCACATATCTTTTGATGAAACTAACATGTCTTTCAAGGAGAATAACACTTCTACCATATAACCTTTGCAGGTACATTCTCTTGCTGAAGACTTGGACAGATTACAAATCAATCAAAAAGAGGAAAGCAGTGAAGATGAGGAAGACATTCAACATCCTGAAGAGAAACCTCTTGAAGAGCCAATTGTTGTACCACAAGAGGAAACAACAACACAGGTTGGTGAACAATCAACACCTCCTGTTGATTTAGTAACATCAAGAGACCATCCAATTTCCCAAGTAATTGGAGACATCTCAGCTGGTGTGCAAACCAGAAATCAGGTCAACCAAAACTTATTGCACACTTGCTTACTATCTCAAATTGAACCTCAATCCATTCAAGATGCTTTGCAAGATCCACACTGGATCATTGCAATGCAAGAAGAGTTGCATCAATTTGAAAGGAACAAAGTTTGGGAACTAGTATCAAGGCCTAAGGATCACTCCATTGTTGGAACAAAGTGGGTGTTTAGAAACAAATTGGATGATCAAGGAGTAATTGTAAGGAACAAGGCAAGACAAGGCTAGTTGAAAATGTCGCTCGAAACATCTGGATGAAGATCAAAGTGGAATCACTTATCCGTTGCCCATAGATGGGTATAAATAGACAAACCCTAAGAGTATCTACGGGTATCAGATATCTTTGTATCCGAACCGACTCGTTAAGTCACGAAAACACTACTACTGCATGTAATTACCATGAAATTCTAACATTTTTATAGAGTAAATTTCTACAATCTACATCTTAAATTTCGTGAGAAAGGAAAAGATGGGAGAAGGGAATTGGGGGTTGGACGGGTATCGCAGAGCGGCGGGGGTTTGGGAGAAAGGAAAAGATGGGAGAAGGGTAGGGGCTTCAAGAGGAGTTTGCCGGTCGAAATATGGACTGCACCAACAGTTTTCGAAGGCAGGCGGTGGCGTAAGCAGGATCGGCCCGGGCTGGACTGGCATCACAGAGCAACAGGGGTTCGGAAGAAAAGAAGGGAAGAAGGGTTTAGGGCTAATATTAGCGGCTGTTTTTAATGTTTTTTTTGGTGATTGTTATGAGCAAACCGATTTTGAATAGTGACAAATCAATTTTGCGGGCAAACCAAAAAATTATATGTGCAAACCAATTTTGCGGGCAAACCACATTGTTGCTGGCCCTACGACCGCCACCGCCAGCAGCGCATGGCTGGCAAGGAGAAGCACGGTTGCAATGACCCCTGCTGCTAATACAACCAGGCAGGTTGTTGTGGTTGTGGTGGCCCAGCGAAGGAGGCGATGCCTGCGCCGAACACACGATAGTCGCAGTTCCAACGGGCTTGACAAGAAAGCCACCAACATCGGTGTGAAGAATGATCTGATTTTTGATCACCGCGGCAGCACCTTTGATGTCTCTCCCCTCACTATCGAAGAGGGCATCTTTGAAGTCAAGGCTACTGCTGGAGACACCCATCTTGACGGATAGGATTTTAACAACAGAAAGGTGAATCATTTTGTCCAGGAGTGCAAGAGAAAAAAATAGGAACACAATTTGGTTTGTCCCAATCTTTTCAATAAATTAGTTAATAGTTATTTAATATTTTTTATTTTTAAATTTGATTTGATCCTAATCAAAATAGATTTGACCATGACAACACTTTTTTTTTAGTTTGGTTGGGTTGTCAATATCTAAATTCGCTGCCTATATAAATGTTTTTTTTGTAACCTAGTAACTTAAGGATATTTATTTAGCTGCAATTTACCTGGGTGCAGATAAAGTTGAAGAATCTCCGAAGCCGAAGCCGAAGCCCAAAAACTGGAGATGGTGGCTGCTCCTCCTCCTCTTCACCGTACTTATCCTCTCCGGCCAAACAGTTGGCAACCTTCTCTGCCGCTTCTACTTCGTACATGGCGGGAATAGCACGTGGATGCTGACACTGATCCCAGCCAGCGCCGTCGTTCTCGTCATACCACTTCTCCTACTCGTCCCCTCCGCCTCCCACCGCCACCCCTCTTCCATAAAATTCGCCGGCATCTGCATAATACTCGGCCTCCTCGGCACCGGCGATAACCTCATGTTCAACTACGGAATCCGTTACCTCCCCGTCTCTACCTTCTCTCTCCTCTGCTCCACCGGCCTCGCCTTCAACGCCTTCTTCGCTTTCCTCCTAAACTCCCAAAAATTCACGCCGTATATCTTTAACTCCGTCCTCATCCTCACCCTCGCCGCCGTCCTTCTCGGCGTCCACTCCGACGGTGGATCCGCTGCCTCCAAGAATTACCCTCTCGGACTAACCCTAACCCTAGCTGCTTCCGCCCTCGCCGGATTCATTCTTTCGCTCACGCAATTGACTATCCAAAAGATACTGAAGGCCAAGACGTTGGCCATCGTGCTGGAGATGATGCTGTGGACGGGAGTAGTCACGGCATTGGCTTGCACTGTGGGGCTTTTCGCCAGCGGCCAGTGGAGGGGAATCCACGAGGAATTTGTGGGGTTTGACAGGGGGAGGGTTTCGTATCTGATGACATTGATTTGGATTGGGGTGAGCTGGCTGGCTGCTTCTGTAGGGTTTTTGGGGATGATTTATTCAATTTCTTCCCTATTTGCGAATGTAATTGGAACCCTAGGGCTCCCCCTGGTGCCGATCTTTGCGGCCGTCTTCTTCCATGAGAAGATGGATGGGGTGAAGGCGGTGGCTCTGCTGATGGCGGTTTTGGGATTTGCGAATTACATGTATCAGCATTATCTTGATGATATGAGGGAGAGAAATGCTGCACATCCTTTAATGGAAGTGAAGCATGATCACTCTACAGTGGTTTCTGTGTGAATCTGTAAGTCCTCTTTCTTCGTGTTTGTTCATTGCCTCTCAGTTCTATCTTACGGCTGTAACTAGATGTTCATTTCTTTCTCTCCCTCTGTACAAGATACTACTTTCATCATTTAAAACAAATGCATTAATCCATCTTCGTATACTATTATGCCGCACAACAATCATTGGGATAATTCTGTTTATGTAATGAATGTATTGGACATGTTCAGGAGAGGTATTTGTGAAAAATGTTCGGAATCTTCACTCGAGGAATCATGATTTGGTGAACTACATGCAATCTAATCCTTGTTTTCAGTTCGATAGACACGAAGAGACATAACATTTATCCCCAGCTGCATGAAATCTAATCCTAATGTCGACAAAGTGACTGCATTTCACTGCCTGCAGTTTATTACAAGTGAACTGCAGCATTCACTACTAGTGAACCGCAACTGCAAATCAGGCAGTCAATTACAACTGCAAATCAGGAAGTGAATTACAACTGCAAATCAGGTGGTGAACTACAACACTACTGTTCACTACTAGTGAAACAGTTCACTCTGCATTTTCACAATCTGGTTATGTAAGTTAAGGCATGAGGTAAAACCTTTTGCAACACTCAAAACTTATTATATACTATTAATTACCCAAATCTCCCCTTTTACATATTGCACCAAACACTCCCCTTTTATGAACAGAGTGCAAGAACAGTAGAAAAGAAACAAGAGTGTAATACAACATATAATCGACAAGTGACGTGCGAATGATAACATCTAAGACAACCAATTACCATTTCCATATTCACTAAATTTAACCATATAACACACTATTCATCACTTCCTTTAGCATGTTTAGTGTCGAAAATGGGAAGAAATTTAGCTTCATTGAAAAAGATCCATCACAAAAGCTGGACTCACAAAGAAGGGAGTGCCCAATTGAAACCAAATATAGAATCTATATATACTCCACTGAACCTTACTTTAACAGGTTTAGAAGATGCCATAGGCCAAACAATCTTTGCTGCTTCTGCCTCATTATTGGAACCAGATACTATAACCTAAATGACAACTTATGCTTCGTTTGGCGCGGTGGTGATGGTCGTGAACGTGGTGGCCATCAACCATCATTCGTGAATGCCCGGCCTCACCTAAAAAAATTCATGCATTTAATGCTCAAAATTAGTTTACTTTCTTGGTAGTGGTTTTAACCTTTGTCTTGCCAAGCATGCATTCTATGGTAATGGAGTTTTTGAGCAAATATGCCTTGCCAAATGAAGCCTTAGTGTTGGTTTTATGATCACTTCAGATAATGCTGCATACATGCACTATAATGATATGACATGTGCCTAATTCATGACTTTATTTAATTCCTAAGCTGCATCAAGAAGAACTTAACTCTAGCATGCTTCAACATAAAAATAAAATCAGATAAACACAAAACACATAAAAGCATGAGAAAACCTCCATCGGGCATGTTGTACCCACACCATCCCGAGCTAGAAGCTTTGCATGGTCTTGCATAACATGCAAGCAAGGCAATGATTTGCACTATTCAGTATGATGCACAATATTCAATAAATTCTTAGAATGCTTACCAAAATAACAAAGAAATCCTATTAAAAATTGATGTGTGCCAAAATTAGAATTTTTATATTAGAGAAAATAGAGGGTCTGCCAATATACTCATAGAAGGAACAGATAAATGAACTGCATGGAAAAATGCATTCCACATCAATATATTCATGATCCCCAACATCAATATATTCATGATCCCTAACATCTAAATATTCATGGCCAAGAACCTAGTAAAATGTTTCATACATCAAAGTTGAACTACAAAGACTAACTGATGCATCTGTGGACGCATCCAAATGAGCTGTGTGTGTGTGTGTGTTTTCCTTTTAAAAGTACTCTTATCATATGTTTGTATTTGTCATCAGTGTTTGTATCGTTGTATCACATTTTTATCGCACTTTTTATTTCAATGTCACGGCTTGTTGGATTGACCGGCCAACTCGACCTTAAATGAATAGGTCCGGTAGTTTAGGGCGTTAGGAGTCAAGCGCGATATTATTTTAATTGCATGAGAGAAGTTTCATTTCCTGATTTAATAATATATAATTAAATCAGTTTTAATTCAGGAGTTTCAAAAATTAAACCCCAGCTTGATTGCTTATAAAACTTCTTGAGGTTTCTTAACTCTCCCCCCCCCCCCCTTAATTATTCATAAACATTGCAACTCCCCCATCCTATTAAAGCCTACTGTTGAAACTGGTGCCTATCTTCCTATTAAAACCGCCTGTCGGGATTGTCTCATCAGCTGGCGTTAAGGATCGGGAGAGACGAACCCGTCTACTCCCCGCTTCCTTCCAGCAAATAATCCTGGCCCGCAGTTGTTTCCCGTTACTTCCCAGCTTGCATCACAGCCCCTCCACCTCCTTCCCCAACGAAGACGAGCCCTCAGAAGATCGGTCGACGACGACCCGAGCTCCCGATCTCCCTCCAGCTCAACCCTACCATGCCTCTCCACCTCTGACATGGTCGCACGCCTCCTGAAGATCGGTCGACATCGACCCGCCTTTCCCGATCTTCCTCCAACCCGCCCTACTGCAACTCCTCCTTCCCCGATAAGGCCACCGCCCGAAAATTCCAGCATCCTGTACCGCTCAACTCCTCCGTCTCCTCCACCCCTTCTTGCTAGTGATGGGTTTCTCTATGAGGATGACACAACACTTGTGCACGCAGCGGAAGAATAAAAACATCAAGAAAAACCCAAAAAGATGGGATCGGGCCATGGTATTTGAATCAAGAAGTTAACATACAACTAGGCAAAAATTACCTCGGTGGCGTTGAGTCACAACTCAACGAAGATGCTCCAAGCTTCGCGTTCTTGCTGGTGGCGAGTTCTACGTGGAATGATGTCCACGTCTCTGCAGAAATCCACACGAGCGGGAGAACACCGACTTTTCGTCGCACGGATAATCGGGAAGGAGAATGACCACACCTTGCTTTTCCACGGACTGCTAGGTCCGCGCCAAGGATAGCAACACCAGCGACAATCGCCGGAGAGGAGGAGGTCGACGGAGCGAGCACGACGGTGGAACACTTCCGTCGGCGGGATTCGGGATCGACGGAACGAACGAAGAACGGCGGAACACTTCCGTCGCTTTCGTCTCGGTCAAAGGGCCGACAATCGCATCCGATTCGATCAGAGCTCATTCCCGAAAACCCTAAGTATCTATTTATATCAAAGGCATAAACAGACTTAGGAATATCGATATCCGCAGAACACCCAGAAAATTAGGGTTCTAGAATCGGCGAGAATCACCTAGCAGATTCGGTGAGAATCAATCAGCGAGAATCACCTAGGATCAGCGAGAATCAGTCGGCGAGTATCAGTCGGCGAGAATCAGAGTACAATACTCGACGATTCACGTCGAACGTGGGTTGACGATAATCGTCGACCGCGGGTCGACTATCGTCGACCCTCGGTCGACTATTCTTACCAATCCTTCAAGGCAACATGTGCCCAACCCGACGATCCTTTAAGCCAACAATTTGCCCATAACCTCATTCAGGTCGGTGATTGGTAACCTTTACCAACACAGTCAATCATCCAACTTCTCCACATCTCTTATGTGCGACCCTGCAGGCTCATATCGCGTTGGCAGTGAGATTACATGTTTGACCACTTCTAGATCATCATGGTAACTCCAACAGTCTCCCACTTGATCTTGAAAGTATCAAACCAAAAACCTCACAAACAATGAGCGGCATCTAGCAATGCATCATTGCTCCCCAAGCAATAAGAGTTTATAACTCATAAGCCTTTATGACCAATGTATCAGCGTTGTCTTTGTCCCTTTGTCCCTTACATCCGGAAAGAACTAGAGGCATGGATCGTGTCACCCTCGTAATAGCTCAATCCAAGTTTCTTGATCCAGGACGGACTTCCAGAGAATGGTGAGTCCAATATCACATATTGACTCAACCAAGCATGGCCATGCATTTCTCAGTCCAGTTCCATCAAGGGGCCCATGGATGCAACTCCTGTCATACAAGAGGACAAATCCCATATCTGCTCACACACAAACACCCAAATGATTCGTAACATGCCCAACAACCACCCTTATCATCAACCTTTCTTAAGGAAGACTTTAGATGGCATCAAAGCACGCTCTTCCTTACTTGATGAATGCTGTGACTTCAGGTCAAAGGACCACAACACCATTGTCAATTGAGACCTACTCGTGACACGATTGGATGACAATCCACAGAGTAGTCTCAGGTTGGGTCTGTCCAGTACAACTTGTTCACTAACAAGTACCCACGTGATGACTTGATATCACAATATCATGACCTGTGAGAACCGGTCATCAGTCAACGCACGTGCTAGCCTTCATGTACCATCATCACCCTTAGCTTTTATGATGATACTCGACCAGGGACCTTTTAAGAATGAAGCTTCAAATAAATCATAGGCTCTCACATTCAAGTCACGTACTTGATGTCCCATGGAAGCGAACATTCTAAGGGTATCTATTATGTTAACATTTAACTATCATATAGAAAAGAAAAAAAACTCATAATAAAAGAACTTGCCATTAATTGTAAGAGAAAAACTAGGTACACTGTTCATCATATGAACAAATGGTCAACAAAATACATGTTTACATGCAATCCACAAGATTCTCACCAGAGTTGATCATTTAGGTATCGTATACCCATCGATCTAGTATGATCATCATGCTTTCTCTGCGCGAGAGGCTTTGTTAGTGGATCCGCAATATTCTCCTCAGTCGGCACTCTGCAAATGTTCACATCTCCTCGTTCGACAATCTCACGAATAAGATGAAACCGCCGAAGTATGTGCTTGGAGCGCTGATGGGATCTAGGTTCCTTAGATTGTGCAATTGCACCATTGTTATCACAGTAGAGAACTACGGGACCAACAATGCTAGGAACTACATCAAGCTCGCCGATGAATTTCATAATCCATACAGCCTCCTTCGCCGCATTAGCTGCGGCGATATACTCGGCCTCTGTTGTAAAATCAACAACTGTCTCTTGCTTGGAACTCTTCCAGCTCACAGCTCCTCCATTCAGGCAAAACACAAAACCTGACTGAGACTTGGAGTCGTCTCTATCAATTTGGAAGCTAGCATCCGTGTAAACACTTACAACGAGCTCTTCCTCTCCACCATACACCAAGAACACATCCTTAGTCCTTCTCAAGTACTTCAGGACATTCTTGACTGCAATCTAGTGACACTCACAGGGGTCTGACTGATACCTGCTAGTCATGCTCAAAGCAAAGGAGACGTCAGGTCTAGTACATAACATCGCGTACATGATTGATCCAATTGCCGAAGCATATGGAATCAACTTCATGCGGTCCTTATCTTCACAATACTTTGGACACTGGTCCTTAGAGAGATTCACAACATGAGACATGGACAAAAATCCTTTCTTGGACTCAAGTATGTTGAACCGCTTCAACACCTTTTCGATGTACGTACTCTGGGTCAAACCCAGCAACTTTTTCGATCTATCTTTATAGATCTTAATACCGAGTATATAAGTCGCTTCACCCAAATCCTTCATTGAAAAGCAGTTCCCTAGGTTGTTCTTAACAACTTTCAGGGTAGGAATGTCATTCCCAATCAACAGTATGTCATCTACATACAATATCAGGAAGACAACAATGCTCCCACTGATTTGCTTGTAAACACAAGGCTCATCTTCATTCTTGATGAAACCAAACTCTTTGATTTTCTCATCAAAACGAAGATTCCAACTTCGAGAGGCCTGTTTCAGTCCATAGATGGACTTATTCAGCTTGCATATTTTAGTGGCTTCATCTGGGGATACAAAACCCTCGGGTTGTGTCATATACACATCGTCAAGGAGGTTTCCATTAAGGAAAGCCGTTTTGACATCCATCTGCCAGATCTCGTAGTCATAATATGCAGCAACAACAAGCAATATCCTTATGGACTTTACCATGGCAACATGGGAAAAGGTCTCATCATAGTCAATACTATGAATTTGCTTGAAACCCTTAGCCACCAGTCGCCCTTTGAATGTCTGTACATTCCCATCCATGTCGGTCTTCTTCTTGAATACCCACTTGCACCCTATGGGTCGTACCCCTTCAGGTGGTTCCACCAAGTTCCAAACTTGGTTTGCATACATGGAGTCCATTTCGGATTTCATAGCCTCAAGCCATTTGTCGGAGTCCGGTCCATTCACAGCCTCTTGGTAGGTTGCTGGTTCATCATCATGATCCATAAGCAACACATTACCTATTTGAGACACGAGAAATCCATATCTCTCAGGCTCAAACCTCGGTCTACCAGATCTACGTAGAACTTGTGTTCCTTGAGCAGGTTCTCTAGCTACAACATCTTGTAGTCCTGTCTCAGAATCCAATTCCGGTTCATTCACTACATGTGGTTCTTGAACTTATTCAAGCTCTACCTTTTCAGTCTTTCTTGATAAGAACTCTTTCTCCAAGAAGACACCAGTACTTGCGACAAACACTTTGCCCTCAGACGGTAGGTAAAAGTAATACCCTTTCGTTTCCTTAGGATATCCCACCAGATAACATTTATCCGATTTGAGTTCCAGCTTGTTAGGCATTTGACGTCTCACATATGCCTCACAGCCCCAAATTTTAATGAACGACATACTAGGATGCTTCCCAGTCCATATCTCATATGATGTCTTCAGAACCGTTTTCGTTGGAGCGCGATTCAATGTCATTGCAGCAGTCTCTAAAGCAAAACCCCAAAAGGAAACAGGCAAGTCTGCATGACTCATCATCGAACGTACCATGTCTAACAGAGTACGATTTCTCCTCTCAGACACACCATTATGTTGTGGTGTTCTAGGTGAAGTGAGCTGTGATACAATACCACACTCTTTCAGATGATCACGGAACTCATGACTCAGGTATTCGCCACCTCGATCAGATCGGAGTGCTTTAACCCTTTTACCCAACTGGTTTTCTACTTCATTCTTGAACTCTTTGAACTTTTCAAAGGTCTCGGATTTGCACTTCATAAGATACACATATCCGTATCTACTGAAATCATCAGTAAATGTAACAAAGTAGAAATACCCACGTCTAGCCATGGAACTCATGGGTCTGCATACTTCACTATGTACAACACCCAAGAGATCCTCAGCCCTCTCAGTATAACCAGTGAAAGGAGCTTTAGTCATCTTGCCTAACAAACAAGATTCGCATCGCTCAAATGATTCATAATCAAATGAGTCCAAAAGTCCATCTCTATGGAGCTTGGATATGCGCTTCTCGTTGATATGACCCAAACGACATTGCCAGAGAAATGTAGGGTTCGAGTCATTTGTTCTTAGTCTTTTATTATTTTCTACATTACAGATCAGATGATCCAAGTTCAAAACATAAAGACCATTAAACAATTGGGCTACAGCATAACAAATATCATTCTTAAATATAGAACAACAGTTGTTCTTAATTATAAAAGAAAATCCAATCATGTCCAAACATGAAATAGATATAATGTTTCTAGTTATGGCCCGAACAAAATAACAATTATCTAGTTCTATTACAAGCCCACTGGGCAAAGAAAGACGGTAAACCCCTACGGCTACAACAGCAACTCTTGCTCCATTGCCGACGCGGAGGTCCACCTCCCCTTTACTCAGCAATCTTCTCCTTCCCAGTTCCTGCACATTTGTACAAATGTGAGAACCACATCTGGTATCCAATACCCAAGATGAAGGAGCAGAAATGTTTATCTCTATAACGTGAACATTTGAAGCGGAAGTCATACCTCCCTTCATTTTCTGCAGACCTTCAATGTACGAAGGACAGTTCCTCCTCCAATGACCAGCCTTGCCACAGTGGTGACATTTCCCTTCCTTCACCGTGCTTTTCTTTTTCATCAGTGCAGAAGACTTGAGCTCAAGATATGACTTAGGTCCCACCTTCGTCTTCTTAGAGCCCTTGGCCTTGCCCTTGCCCTTATGCACCATCAGTATGGGGCTGGCAGGCTTGACCTTCTTCATATTGATTTTGGCAGTTCTCAACATGCCTAGGAGTTCGGGCAGTGTCTTGTCTATTTCATTCATGTTGTAGTTCAAGACGAACTGCTCATAACTGTCCGGCAACGATTGCAGGATCAGATCTGTGGCCAACTCTTGACCAAGAGGAAAACCCAGCCTTTCAAGGTTCTCTATATACCCAATCATCTTGAGTACGTGAGTCCCTACTGAGTCTCAAACTCCCATCTTGCACTGAAACAACGCTTTTGTGACGTCGAACCTCTCTTGACGAGCCTGCCCTTGAAACATTTTCTTGAGATGCTCGTCAATCTCCTTGCACCCCATGTTCTCATGTTGCTTCTGAAGCTCAGAGTTCATAGTGACAAGCATAAGACATTCGACATCTAAAGCATCATCAGTATACTTCTTATAAGCATCCTTCTCAGCACGGGAAGAGTTCCCGGTCGGCACCTCGGGGGCTTCTTCTTCCAAGACATAGAGCTTTCGCTCTTGCCTGAGAACAATTCTCAGGTTCCTGTACCAGTCCATGTAATTAGTCCCACTGAGCTTATCCTTCTCAAGGATGGCTCTCAGAGACAACGTGGAGTGTGAAACACTTGCCATGGAATTCTACAAGAATTTATGCAGAATAAAATCAGTACCAAAATTTTAAATACAATTTATTTTAATTTGGACTTCAATTAAAACACTCCCACTATTTTATTCGAAATTATAGCCCTCACTAACAATTCGGAGAGTTCATGCGAGCTACTCTCTTAGTGGACAAGATCCGTATTTCACCAACACAATGAGTCAGCTTTGGCTTTCCTCTCACGATGCGGTTATTTAGGTAGGCAACGCTTGTCAATTGCATTCTCATGCAATTCTTGTATGGTTGGTGAATAACTCCTTACTCGCATCCATCATATGGTGCATGTCAACCCTATGCCTCTAGGCACTCAACCTTTGAGGTCACCTAGTTAAGCTGGACCCGATGTCGACAGTGGGATATCACAATTATCCGCTCGCACCCTTAGCAAGATAGATTAATGCACCTTGTTTTGACAAGCCCACACTTCATCGATCGAGGCAGGAAGAGTGTCATCCATCGAAAGGCATCCGAACACTTAATATTTGATGAAGGGATTTTGATTATAGGTTAACAGTTAACCATGATCAACATTTGATCAATGTGCACATCCAAAGAAAAACAATTTTTCTAAAACCACATGCATCCCTTATGTGCACAACCTGACACCATCAACATTTGATAGAAGGAAGGGCTAAATCTGAACATCCGGAAACTTCCAAATGCTCAGATTTACATGCATTGGACAAAAGCAAAGACAACTCAACTTAAAGCAGTAGACAAGCTCATCTCTCTATGTTGGATTCAAAATCCAAAACAATCTCGAGGGATGGTTACTGCTAAGGAGACTACAATTTCTAACAATTAGAAATTTCCACGAAATCCCAGACTTTCTTGGCGGGGTACCAAGACTAAATCTAGACATTTAGAACACTTCTAAATCCCTAGGTTTACACGCACTGGAATAACAAAACTTTCAATACAACAATCATGGCCGCAACCTGGCTCTGATACCACTGATGAGTTTCTCTATGAGGATGACACAACACTTGTGCACGCAGCGGAAGAATAAAAACATCAAGAAAAACCCAAAAGAGATGGGATCAGGCCATGATAGTTGAATCAAGAAGTTAACATACAACTAGACAAAAATTACCTCGGTGGCGTTGATTCACAACTCAACGGAGATGCTCCAAGCTTCGTGTTCTTGCTGGTGGCGAGTTCTACGTGCAATGATGTCCACGTCTTTGCAGAAATCCACACGAGCGGGAGAACACCGACTTTTCGTCGCACGGATAATCGGGAAGGAGAATGACCACACCTTGCTTTTCCACGGACTGCTAGGTCCGCGCCAAGGATAGCAACACCAGCGACAATCGCCGGAGAGGAGGAGGTCGACGGAGCGAGCACGGCGGCGGAACACTTCCGTCGGCGGGATTCGGGATCGGCGAAACGAACGAAGAACGGCGGAACACTTCCGTCGCTTTCGTCTCGGTCAAAGGGCCGACAATCGCATCCGATTCGATCAGAGCTCATTCCCGAAAACCCTAAGTATCTATTTATACCAAAGACATAAACAGACTTAGGAATATCGCTATCCGCAGACCACCCAAAAAATTAGGGTTCCAGAATCAGCGAGAATCACCTAGCAGATTCGGTGAGAATCAATCGACGAGAATCACCTAGGATCGGCGAGAATCACCTAGGATCGGCGAGAATCAGTCGACGAGTATCAGTCGGCGAGAATCAGAGTACAATACTCGACGATTCACGTCGAACGTGGGTTGACGATAATCGTCGACCGCGGGTCGACTATCGTCGACCCTCGGTCGACTATCGTCGACCCTCGGTCGACTATTCTTACCAATCCTTCAAGGCAACATTTGCCCAACCCGACGATCCTTTAAGGCAACACTTTGCCCATAACCTCATTCAGGTCGGTGATTGGTAACCTTTACCAACACAGTCAATCATCCAACTTCTCCACATCTCTTATGTGCGACCCTGCAGGCTCATATCGCATTGGCAGTGAGATTACATGTTTTACCACTTCTAGATCATCATGGTAACTCCAACAGCTAGCCTCACCCGAATCCTTACCTCCTCCAGCCTCCTCCTCCGATCCTCCACGCCTATTCCCCTGTAGCCCCCCAAGTCCAGCCAACCTCCTCTGCCTTTCTCCTGTAGCCCCCAAAACCGCCTGCCTTTCTCTTGTAAACCCCAAAACCGCCCACCACTGCTCCAGTCTCCAGCTTTCTTCGTAGCAATTCCGGCCAGCCAGCGACCCCAACACCCGGGAAATCCAACTTCAAGGAAATCCCCCGTAGGTATACCTGACTGCTCCTTACTGTTAAATTCTACTCATGCAATGAAATTTTTTGATCAAATTGTTAGCGCTTGCAAACTCTTAACGGCTCCTACTATCGTTATTTTCCCGCAAACATAGTGCGTCCTTTTTTTGGATCTTTGAGCTGACTGCTTGCGTGGTAACTAAACGTGCGCTTGGGGTCAACGTTAGGTAATCGAATTAAATTGCAGTGAGTATAGATTTTGCTAAAGAAGTCCCTACTCTCTCGGGAAAGTCGCTACTAAGTCACTTATCACTAAACCAGGTTGCATCAGTTTGGTATCAGAGGTGGTTCGATTCACTCCCATTGTGGATCGAACGATCCAGTGTTCCCTAATTGTTTTCCTTTGTTTAAAAAAAAGGTTGTTTCAAACAAATATATCATCACATCTTTTACAAAAAAAGTTAACTTATTTTCTCTTTTTTTTTTAAAAAATATATAATATATCTTTATTATTAATATTTAAACCAAAAAAAAACTCAACTTTTTCTCAAAAAAAAGGTGGGTCGAGATGACAAACTCGAGTCGAGCGTTGATGACTTAAACCTCGCATGGGCAACCTCATGCAAATGATGGAAACACTCACACTCCAAGTCGGAGATGTTACCCAAGTCGTCAATGGGTTACGAACTTCTGTCAATAACCTATAAGCCGGTCGACACCTAGGACTAAATCATGCACAACCACCAAATCTTAGGGAGGATGAACCATTGCTACCACCACTTGATCCCCAAAACCCACCACGATGGGATGCAGGCGTCAAGTTGGATGTAGGAGGTTTTGAGGGCCGAGTAGAACCCGAGGGATGCTTAGATTGGTGTGAGCGTATGGAGCGATTCATGACTTGGAAACAGATGTCGTTGAATCGCCAAGTCGAGTATGCCACCCTTTGGCTTAAGGGCCCCGCACTAGTCTGGTGGGTCCAATTAGAGCGTACCCGTTTCACCTTAGGTTTGGCCCGATCACGACATGGGTCGAATTTAAAAACCAATTGCGGAAGCGATATGTCCCCCCGGATTATCTCCAAAACTTATATCGCAAATTTCACAACCTACCACAGGATAAACTCTCAGTTGACGACTATACCAATGATTTCCTTATCCTCCAGTCCAGGTTAGACATTCGAGAGGAGGACGATATGACTGTGTTTCGTTATCTAAATGGCTTATGTTATGCCATCCGGGAGCAAGTAGAGCTTCATGACTTTCGAGACCTAGAGGAGATCTCCAGTCTGGCCCTCAGATTTTTGAGAGACTTCCTAACACGAACTGACCCAAGCCTCTCAGCCAGAATCACCCTCCCGGGTCCACTAGTGGCTCTACTCCGGCTCCTGCGGCAAAGAGGTTGTAGGTTCCCGACTCAATCCGGGAACCTTTCAGTGTTTTAAGTGCATGGAACCTGGACACAAGTCCTCAGAGTGCCCTCGTAGGCAGTTTGTAGCTGTGGTCGAGCCCGAGGAAGATCAGGAACCTGAGTACGGGGTCTTCCTTACAGACTTTCCACCAAACGCGAGCGTTGTGGACGAAATCGAAGTAGAAGGTGAAAGATATAGTACCTAAACAACTAGAGGGGGGGGGGGGGGGTGAATAGGTGACCTAATCCTTTTTAAACTTTAATGACAGCAAACAGTTATATCACAGAATCTACTCTACTTTTGCACAGCAATCACACAGCATACACAACAAATCACAATCACAGCACAGCAGACACAAAGTTTTATAGTGGTTCCCCAAGATTTGGGTACATCCACTTTCCCCCTTCGCCTATCTAGCAGTGTACTAGATTCGGCCAAACTTCACCACTGTCTCAGAACCCAAACTGGTTCCTACACCTCAGGCCCAAAGCCTTACAACTCAGCTTTTCCACAGCCTACACTCAGCCACAAAGGCCTACACTCAGCCAACAAGGCCTACATTCAGCCAACAAGGCCTACACTCAGAGATTTCAATCTCCTACACTCAGGCTCTCAAGCCCTACCCTCAGCCTTTATAATTACAGGCTTACAATTCACTCAGATCCAAAGGATCCTACAAGATAAACATGATTATAGAAATAATAACTCAACAACTCAGAAACAAGAGAGGGGAGTTGAGAGTTTCTTGATGAGTTCTTGGAAGAACTCAGCTGGATTCAATCTGACTTAGCTTTCTTCAAAGCTTCTTGAAAGTAGTACTGAATAAGAATGAATCCTCCTGCAGTTGATCCTTGATCTCTGCTTCTTAAGATCCAGAATAAATCTGAACCCTTCTTCTCAGCCCAGTTCCAACGGCTGATTTCTTGGATGGAGCCCTCTCTCTCCAACTTCTTAGATCTGCACTTGGACAGCTACATCTTCTTGATTTGATACTTGATCAATAACTCTGTGTACCACTTTAATAACTTGTTCAACAACAATCTGAACAACAGTTTCTGTAAACTGTATGAGCCTATTTACAGGCATTCTTCATGGTAACCGGCTGGTCCGGTCCGTAACTGAATTTTAACATCTCTGACAGGTGCTGTAGATCGGCTGGAACAGCAGCTGTCAAGTCATCCAGTCAATTCTTGAAAGTTCTCTAACTGTCTGAAAGTGTCGAGACTTTCTGTCTTTAAGTGTCGACACTTATAGACCAAGTGTCGACACAAGTTGTGTAAGTGTCGACACAAGTCTACAAGGTGTCGACACAACTACTTGTGTTGTAGATACTATGTCTCGACACAGATTCTTCTTCAGGTGTCGACACTAAAATTGAGTGTCGACACAAGTACTTGATCTTCTATCTTTTGCTGAATTCTTCTAAGTGTCGACACATCTCCTTTGTGTCGACACATCTTCATGTGTTGAATCTGTTAAGTGTCGACACTGCTTCTTGGTGTCGACACATAGTCTTCTATGTTGATACTTGCTGAGTGTCGACACAGCTCCTTGTGTCGACACTTGATTCTTCTGTTGAGACTTCAGTTGAGTGTCGACACATTCCCTTAGTGTCGACACTTGTACTTAGAATAATTTGATGATCTTGCTGTTCTTTACTAAGTGTCGACACAGCTCCATGTGTCGACACTTTCTTCAAGTGTTGAGTCTTCAGCAGAGTGTCGACACATTGTTCTGGGTGTCGACACTTACTTCAAGTGCTGACTCTTCTGTTGAGTGTCGACACATTGTTTTGAGTGTCGACACTTATACTTAGTCTCTGCTGACTTTTGCTGAGTGTCGACACAGCTCCAAGTGTCGACACTTTCTGGTGTAGACACAACTTCATTGGGTGTCGACACTGCTGTTAAGTGTCGACACTTTCTGTCTGCACTTTTCTTCATTGAGTGTCGACACAGCTCCTTGTGTCGACACTTTCTGTCTGGTGTCGACTCTGCATCCCAGGTGTCGACACAATGACTCCAAGTGTCGACACTGCTTGTCTGGGTGTCGACACAAGTCTTCTTAAGTGTCGACACTTTCCCTCTGGGTGTCGACACATGGACTTATAAATTTTTGCTTCAGTCCTGCAAATACTTAACCTGCACAAGTAACTCAAAAACACATCAAATACATTTTGATGTATATCATTGAGTTGGGTGAGGCTTCTTTAAATCAGGTACATTTAACCAATGTACCCAACAATCTCCCCATATTTGGAGAAGTCATAACCCTTAGTCAATGATATACACCATTCATAATAAAATTACAAAATGATGTAAAACAGAATTAAGTACTGCAGGGTAAACATAACATGTATCAATTACACATGTATACACATAAATCAACACAGAACAAATAAGAAATAGACATAGACACATTCACAGAATACACATGAAATATATTAATCATATATTGTTCTAATATCTGTCTCATATATTTTCAGAAGTTCACAAAATGTTTTACATCCAAAAGATTACAAGATAAACTTCAAGAAAATTCTAAATCTATTTTTGTTCTGGCTCCTTAATTACTATGCCTTTGCCAGCTTGAACTTTAGCTTGGACAGCAGCATCAGCAGACTTCTTGCCTTTCAGATCTTTCTTCTTAAGCTCTTCAGCTTTGATCTTCTGTCTTTCAAAATAATGGTATGACTTTGGAAAGTACTTGCTAGGCTCCTGGGCTGTAGGAGGTAGCTTTCCCATCTTTGTCTTCCTTCTGTATTGAACAATTGCTTCCTGTCTGGTCTCATGTTTTCTACATTCAGCCTCAGAGAACCATTTGTTCCTGTCTTGAATGTTATCCTTGGCAGCTTTCCAGGCAGTTAATATAATATTCCTAGAGGTAGGGCTCCACTGTTCAAAGTCTGGCCTTTGTTCTGCTTGTTCCCTAAACCTCTTCTTAGACAGTCTTGTCTCTTCTTCTTTTTGTAGAGCTTCTTCTTCTTTCTGAAGAGCTGCTTGCATAGCTTCAGACATAGGCTGAACCACTTTCTCCAGAATAACATTAGACTTCCCTTCAGTTGGGCTATACATGTGATGAATATCAGCTTGCACCATTTCAAAATCTGGTGGAGGATAGATCACTTGAGCTACCTCTGGTTGCTCACCTCCAAGATATGCAGGTTGAATTCCAGATTCAGCAACATTGTCATCATCACAAAGTGGAGGATAGCCCAGTGTAGCTCTGATGGAATTAGATATCCATTTGGCATGATCAGAGCTAGCTTTGACTAAAACTCTCTCCCCCTTTATGATTTCTCTAGCCATATGATCTCTGACATCATTCTTCTGGAATCTGATTTGATTATCCAAGAATCTGACTCCATCTTTAAAGAAAGGTTTGAGCTTTTTAAGTTGTTCAGATATGGCCTTCTGGGAGTCTTGAATAGCAGTCTTAACAGCATTGATTTCTTCTTGAAATACCTTGTCAAAGTCAGCTTTAACAGCAGCAGTAGAGGTAGAGAGTTCAGCAGCCTTGTTCTTTAACTCAGTGACAATAACATTATGGGAAGCAGTCAAATTGTCATTCATCCTTAGCTGATTTTCAAGAACATACCCTTGCTTCAATGCTATGTCATCCACTTGGGCCTTTATCTTTTCCTGGTGTGTTGCCAAGTACACCACTGCATTTCCACCTTTGTGGAAGCATTCAGTCATCTCCTTCTTGTTAAGGTTCATTTCAAACCTTATAGACTTGATATCTTGGGCAAGATCAAACTGTAAAGATTTCTGCCCTTCATCCACATAAGCCTCTATGGCTTTTCTATGTTCATCCAGTTTTATCTGTAGGGCAATCATTAAAGCACTATAATCAACAGTTGGAGTTTGCTGAACTATAGGCTGTGGGACAATAGATTGAAGAGCCTTCTTATAACTTTGACTTCTTCTCTTGAATACATAAAGTTTCTTCTTCTTAGCCCTGACAATCTCCTCATCTTCAGAGGCAGATGTGCTGGCAATATCCACCCTCTCCTTAGGGCTTGAAGGCTTCTCAGTTTGCACATCTTGTGCCTTCTCAGGTTCTGTCCTCACAGGCTCTTCCAGAATTTCCATCTGCTCCCCCTCAGCAGCAGCATTTTCTTTTTCAGCAGCAGTAGGTTATTTGTCAAAATCCACTTGATCCAGATTTAAAAATAAATCCTCCATAGTGTACTCTTGTGGTGAAGGAGCTGGAGTAATTCTGGGCTCTTCAACCACTGGATCAGGAACCACTTCTAGTACAACAGATGTGTCTTCTCTAACAGCATCTGAAACTTGACTATTCAGCTGAGTTTGCTGATGATCATCAGACAAATCAGCATCTTCTATAAGAAATTCTAAAGTATTTAGATCAGAGAGTACCTCTAGTATGGTATTGGTGGCTTGTTCACTTTCCAGTGTAGAGAGTTCTTCTACAACTGGAAGCTCCCCCTGGCTGTGATCCTTGTGGATGAGGCTAGCTTGAGGTAGCTCCCCCTGGATCTCAGCAACCTCTTGAGGAGCAGGAGACTTCACTGCAGGCTCTTCCTCATGCTCATCTAGAGTGAAAACAACCTGTTCTTCACTTTCAGAGCTGCTAGTGGACTCTGGAGCCACTGGAGCAGTCTTCCTTTTCTTCTTGGGAGGAATCTCTTTCTCAGAAACAATCTTTTCAGGGGTTGGCAGTTCCTTTGACAACACCCGCTCCCATCTAGAAAAGATCCTCAAATCCATCCTTCTCATATGATTTATCTTGCTTCCTGCAGCTTGTTGCATTACCTCTGGTATGACACCAGCTAGGTATAGACTTATAATTCTGCCCAGGTTGGGCTTCTTCAGACCTTCCTTAATCTTCTCATAAACTATCATTGACCAGTCAGTTTTTAGAGAGAAGATAATCCGTGTCATTATACTAAACATAGAGGCAGACACTCTGTCATGCCCTCCTGGCTTGCTTAGGATGACCTTTCCAACAATTTCAGACATGAATTTGCCTTGGCTGTTCATGCCTTTTCTATTAAACACAGATCCCAGCTTAATCTTAGGATCAAGTCCACACCAGGTTAGAGCTTCCCTGGTCCTTGATGCAGTAACTTCATCTTCCTCTTGAGTTCTTGGAAGCTGTAGAATCTTCCTCAGACTTTTTGGGGATACCTTAACCCTTGCTCCATGAACTCTGGATTTGATTTTGTATCCAGATTCATCCACCTTGGCTCCATTGAGGAATTCGAGTACCTCTTTCTTCCATATCTTTGTGGGTTCAGAAACTAAATATTCTAACCCAGAATCGGCTACTAGGGTTACGACAGACTTGATTTCTTGATCAGCATCTGCGAAAGCGCCGCGCACCAGCTCATATCCTTCGTTGACGTTCTCCTCAAGCTTAGGCGCCATTAGGGTTTGTAGAATTTATCTTGAGAGAAGAGAGGTGTCGACACAGTAGTTTTGGTCTCGAAACTTTGAAAGCGTGTCGACAAACAAAGACAAAACCCTATTTATACCTTTCGAATTTTGAAGATGAACAGGCGGGACAGCTAACTTAAAATGTGTCGACACTGGTAATAAGTGTCGACACTGACTTATAATGTCTCGACACATATGTGTCGACACAAGTTTAGTCAACAGATTTTATGTGTCGACACTTGGTTATGTGTCGACACAACATAACTCGACACATTGTCGAGATTTTACTTAGAAAATTCTGAGTAAATACTAAGTGTCGACACCACTCTGGATGTGTCGACACCTACTTGGCATGTGTCGACACTAACATTCTGAAGTGTCGACACCAACTTTCTAGATGTGTCGACACCTTTTTCCTGAAGTGTCGACACCATTTTTCTGTGTCGACATAGACTTGTCTATGTGTCGACACCTTTTTACTTAGCCAATTTCAATTCTGTAAACTTACTCTAAGTTTATCATTCCTAGTTCAATTTTGAATCTATTGAACTTAGCTTCTTCTAGGGGCTTAGTAAACATATCAGCTACTTGATTATCAGTTTTAACATATTCAAGTAAAATATCTTTTTTTTTTCTACATGCTCCCTAAGAAAATGATATTTAATTTCAATATGTTTAGTTCTACTATGGGATACAGGATTATTAGCTATTGAAATAGCACTAGTAGAATCACAGAAGAGTGGAGTTCTACTTACCTGAAATCCATAGTACTCTAGCTGATGTTGTATCCACAGAAGTTGAGCACAACAACTTCCTGCAGCCACATACTCTGACTCTGCAGTGGAGATAGCCACACTGGTTTGCTTTTTGCTACTCCATGAAATTAGTCTCCCACCTAGGAATTGACAGGTTCCAGTAGTGCTTTTTCTATCTTCTTTGCATCCTGCAAAGTCTGCATCTGAATAACATGTTAGATCAAAATCTCCATTCCTAGGGTACCAGAGGCCTAGATAGGGAGTGCCCTTTAGATATCTCAATATTCTTTTGACTGCTGTCAAATGAGACTTTTTAGGGCAGGCTTGATACCTTGCACAGACACATGTAGCATACATGATATCTGGTCTACTAGCAGTCAAGTATAATAGGGAGCCAACTATCCCTCTATACAAGGTTTCATCTACATGTTTCCCTGCATCATCCTTGCTAAGAGATATACTTGACCCCATAGGAGTCTTCATGGTACTGGATGAATCCATACCATACTTCCTTATGAGTTCTAGGGTGAACTTGGACTGACATATGAATAAACCACTTTCAGTCTGTTTAACTTGGAGACCCAAGAAAAACTTTAGCTCTCCCATACTACTCATCTCAAATTGACCTTGCATCAGTTTTGCAAACTTTTTGCAAAGGCTGCTTTCAGTAGACCCAAATATAATGTCATCTACATATATTTGGACTAGTATAACTTTGCCTCTAGATTCCCTAAGGAATAGAGTCTTATCTATTTTCCCCCTTGAGAACTTGTTCTCAATGAGGAAACTAGATAGGGTTTCATACCAAGCCCTAGGGGCTTGCTTTAACCCATATAAAGCTTTCCTAAGTCTATAGACATGATGAGGTAGAGTTGGATCAACAAAACCTGATGGCTGTTCCATATAGACTTCTTCCTTAAGATTACCATTCAGGAATGCTGACTTGACATCCATTTGGTAAACTTTGAATCCTTGATAGGTTGCATAGGCCAAGAACATCCTTATGGCTTCCAGTCTGGCTACTGGAGCAAAGGTTTGATCAAAGTCAATACCTTCTTCTTGCCTATATCCTTTAGCAACCAATCTTGCTTTATTCTTAATGATGACCCCTTGTTCATCCATCTTATTCCTGTAGATCCACTTGATTCCTATTATATTGTGGTCTTTAGGTTTAGGAACAAGTTCCCAGACCTTGCACCTCTTGAACTGATTAAGCTCTTCTTGCATTGCTTCAGTCCATTGTGGATCTAGTATGGCTTCTTCAAACTTCTTAGGTTCAACTTGAGATAGAAAACTGGAGTAGATTGCTGCATTCATGTATCTGCTCCTGGTTTGTACTCCTTGTCTTGGATCTCCAATAATCTGCTCTACTGGATGATCTCTAAGATGCATATTGGCTGGAGGCATCCTAACTTCTGGTTGAACCTCTTCAGCATTTCCATCATGTTGTATTCCTTGTACTTCATCAGCAATTGACACATGTAGTTCTCCCCCTGGACAACAGCTACTCTCCTCTACTTGCTGTCTTGCAGCAGGTACTTCTTTTATAGTAAGCTTGTCCATTTTCTTTGTTAAACCTGTGAGGCTGCATATAGTACTAGACAACTCATTGTTAATAAGTTTAGTCTCATCAAAAACTACATGCACAGATTCTTCTACAACTTGTGTAGACAAGTTGTAGAGTCTATAAGCTTTACTATTATTGCTGTACCCAACAAAAATTCCCTCTTGGGACTTGGCAGCAAACTTAGTCAAGTAAGACTTCCCATTGTTAAGTATGAAGCATTTGCAACCAAAGATCCTGAAATAAGATATGTTTGGTTTCCTGCCTTTCACAACTTCATAGGGGGTCTTGTTGAGGCCTTTAGTGATGGTAGCCCTATTTATAACAAGGCATGCATTGTTAACTGCTTCAGCCCAGAAATACTCTGGCAGTGATGTATCACTTAGTAGGGTCCTACCAGCCTCTATCAAGGTCCTATTCTTCCTCTCAGCAATGCCATTTTGCTGAGGTGTTCTAGGTGAAGAGAATTCTTGAAATATCCCAAAGTCTTCACAAAGTTTTGTCATGCTCAAGCTTTTAAAAATCGGATCGGACCGGCCGGTCCGACCGGTCGGACCGCGGATCGGGCTCCTGGCCGGTCCGGTCACGGTATGAGAATCACCCCATCCAGGAACCGCCCGAAAACCGGGGAACCGGGCGGGTTAACCGGAAAACTGGGAACCGTGGCCGGTTCCCCGTAATCGGGCGGGTCAACTAATTCTGGACCACGCAAAATTTTTAAAATTTTGCTTTGCATGGGATTCGATCCTAACCCTCTTGGTGGGAGGGGCAAGACCACAACCACTGGAACAACTTGGTTTTGTTGTATAATAGCGTAATATTATTTATATATTATATTTGCTTTCATATTTAGTATAAAAGTATTTATTTTCATTAAAATAATTTTATGATAAATTTAATATATTTGTAATTTTATGATAAGTTTAAAAAAAAATTATGATGCATATAAAATATATTTATAAATTTAAAAAATATAAGTAAATATATAATATATTTCATTCAAATATATGCAATAATAAATATATATACCGTATAAAATTATATATACTCTTCAAATATATAATATACATATTCATACTTAAAAAATATTGGTAATAATATATATATATATTTATATATATCGGTTCGACCCCGGTTGAACCGGTTGAACCGGTTGAACCTTGAACCTTTCGCTTCACCGGTTCGATGACCGGTCCGGTTTTCAAAACGTTGGTCATGCTATCAGACTGAAACTCAGTACCATGGTCACTTCTAATCTTGACCACTGTACTGTCTAGTTCATTCTGAATTTGCTTGACAAAGCTATGAAAGACAATATGTGTTTCAGATTTCTGTCTTAAGAAAAACACCCAGGAAAAACTTGAGTAGTCATCTACAACTACAAGGGTATAGACCTTCCTACCTAAGCTGTGAACTAGCATTGGACCAAAGAGATCCAAGTGCAAGAGGTATAAACACCTCACAGCATCTTTGTTTTCTATGCTTCTAAAGGTGGATTTAGTCTGCTTGCCCTTTTGACAAGCTGAGCAAATACCATCTTTAACACACTTAACTTGAGGACCATTCCTCACTAACTCTTTGCTAAAGAGTTTGCTAATAGTCTTGTAGTTAAGATGGGCTAGCCTCTTGTGCCATTTGACACAATGAGTGACTGTCTCATCAGCTACAAGACAAACTGGAGAACCAATGTTCTCAACCATAATGTCTAGGCAGTAGACATTCCTCTTCCTATAACCTGTCAAAATGATCTCTTGATCACTTGACCTCTTGATATGACAACCATTTTTAACAAATGAGATGTCATACCCTACATCACTTAATTGACTTATACTTATTAGGTTGTGTTTCAAGCCTTTAACATAAGCCACTTGAGTAATGGTAACCAAGTTGCTAGAAATGTTACCAAATCCTTTGATGATTCCTTTTTCAGAACTACCAAAGGTGACTTTTGGACCATCTTTTATTGGTATGTAGTCCTTTAGTAATCCTCTAGTTCCAGTCATATGTCTGGAACATCCACTGTCCAAGTACCATATTGAGGTATGGCCACTTGGACTCACCTGCAAAACAGATTAATGAACCTTAGAACCCAAAGAATTCTTGGGTCCTTGGTACTTGTTAGTTTGCAATCTGACAAAGCTACCTACTGGCTTTCCAACAGGTAGTTTGGTACTCACTTTGGCACTAGCATTGTGCCAACAGTCCACTGCAAAATGGCCAACTTTGCCACAGCACCAGCATTCAAACTTATTGTACCTTTGCTTAAGTACTGTCTTTGCTGTCTTATCTACAGCAGACTTGTTGAATGTTGGGGCTTTGCCCTTGGACTTGGGCTTGGACTGCTCAGTCCTTGCAGGTTTAATAAAACCCAGTCCAGCCTTGCCTTTATGATGAACAAATTCATCAATTAAAGGTAGCACTGACTTAGGTTTAGAAAACCTAGCAACAAGCTCTCTCTCTTTCTGAAGATTGATCTCCAGACTCTTGATTTGATCATTCTTAAAGGTGATAGTCCCCATCTGAATCACTGTTATGTGTTTCAGCCTGGCTATCTCATTAAGCTTTTGATCAAATTGCTTCTCAGAATCTGTTACAGCAGCTTTTAGATCAGCAATTTCCATTGCCTGACTTTTGGCTAGGGTCTTGCTTTTCTTGTAAGCTTGTAACAGCACTTTATATTCATCTATAAGCTGATGAATATCATCCTCAGACTCAGATACACTTCCATCACTTGATGAAGATGAATCTGATTCTGTACTAGAACAAGAAACTGAACTTAGAGTTGAACTTTGTACCTTACTGGGTCCTGGCTGCCCCAGGATTTTGTCATTCTCTGTCAAAGCCATTAGCCCTTGGCATTGACTGTCTTCTTGTTCATAAATAGACTCCATTATCTGCATGAATTCTTCTTCTTCTTCTTCAGCAAACAGCCCTATGTATGCCTCAGCATCAGACTCAGTTTCTGAAGAGATATCTGATAGAGTCTTCTCTTTCTTGGCTACAAAAGACTTCTCTTTCTTGCCTTTAAAATGAGTCTTTTTCCTGTCACTAGACTCTTTTCTCTTTTCAGGACAATCTGCAATAACATGGCCTTGTCTATTGCAGCAATAGCACACTATCTTAGAAACAGTTGTCTTGCTAGATTTAGTCCTCTTCCTGTCCTTCTTTGAGGCCTTTTTATTCTGATATAGGTCTTCTTTTCCTTGTGAAGTAGAGGGCCTTGTCCTCCACTGTTTCTTCTTCAAGAATTTCTGAAAGTGTCTAGTGAAGGCAGCAAAGTTTTCATCACTTTCACTGCTTTCAGATTTTGTGCCGACTGACTCATCTGACTCTGATTCAACTACCTTTGGAGGTGGAGTTGATGACTTATTCCTGCACTTTCTGGAGGCTTCTGTCTTGAAGGCTACAGTTCTTTCCTTGTGTTCAGTTCTTGTTGACTTCTCCTCCTCTTTCCTCACTGTCAATTGCATTTCATATGACAACAATTTGCCAAACAGTGTAGGAGGAGGAATTTCTCTCAACTTAGCCATTTCTCTAATGACACAAATCTTTGTGTCCCAATCTTTAGTTAGGGACCTTAGGAACTTGTCATTTAGTTCATAGTTACTGAACTCTCTTCCATAAGACATGAATTCATTCACTATCCTGTAGAACTTCTTATAACACTCAGTTATGCTATCACCCTTTGCTTGTCTAAAACTTTCATACTCCTGATTTAGCAAGAATTTTCTATCTTGTCTAACTTCTTCAGAACCCTCCATATACACAATAAGAGTGTCCCACATCTCTTTGGCTGTCTTACAGTGTATAAGATTCTGAAATGTTGCATCATCTATGACACTCACTATAATGTTTTGTGCCCTTTTGTCCATGGTGGCTAGGACAATCTCATCCTTAGTCATCTCAGAGAAATCTTTTGGGGTTCTCTGATTTGCATCTAGAACTGATATCTTCATGGGCACATAAGGCCCTTCCTTTACTTTGATGTAGATTCTAGGGTCTGAGGCCTCCATAAACAGCCTTACCCTTTCCTTCCAAATCCCAAAGATTTCCTTTCTGCATATGGGTAATTTCATGGAACCCAATTCCTTGTGATTCTCAGAAGAACCCATGTTTCTTGATTTTCTTGAATCTGTAATTTGCCTTAGACTGAATCTGCCAATCAGGATCTCCTCAGACTGTTACTCCTTTTTGAGGAACCTCCCTCTGGTACCACTTGAAAGATATAGTACCTAAACACCTAGAGGGGGGGTGAATAGCTGACCTAATCCTTTTTAAACTTTAATGGCAGCAAACAGTTATATCACAGAATCTACTCTACTTTTGCACAACAATCACACAGCATACACAGCAAATCACAATCACAGCACAGCAGACACAGAGTTTTATAGTGGTTCCCCAAGCTTTGGGTACATCCACTTTCCCCCTTCGCCTATCTAGCAGTGTACTAGATTCGGCCAAACTTCACCACTGTCTCAGAACCCAAACTGGTTCCTACACCTCAGGCCCAAAGCCTTACAACTCAGCTTTTCCACAAATCCTACACTCAGCCACAAAGGCCTACACTCAGCCAATAAGGCCTACACTCAGCCAACAAGGCCTACACTCAGAGATTTCAATCTCCTACACTCAGGCTCTCAAGCCCTACCCTCAGCCTTTATAATTACAGACTTACAATTTACTCAGATCCAAAGGATCCTACAAGATAAAAATGATTATAGAAATAATAACTCAACAACTCAGAAACAAGAGAGGGGAGTTGAGAGTTTCTTGATGAGTTCTTGGAAGAACTCAGCTGGATTCAATCTGACTTAGCTTTCTTCAAAGCTTCTTGAAAATAGAACTGAATAAGAATGAATCCTCCTGCAGTTGATTCTTGATCTCTGCTTCTTAAGATCCAGAATAAATCTGAACCCTTCTTCTCAGCCTAGTTCCAACGGCTGATTTCTTGGATGGAGCCCTCTCTCTCCAACTTCTTAGATCTGCACTTGGACAACTAGATCTTCTTGATTTGATACTTGATCAATAACTCTGTGTACCACTTTAATAACTTGTTCAACAACAATCTGAACAACAGTTTCTGTAAACTGTATGAGCCTATTTATAGGCCTTCTTCATGGTAACCGGCTGGTCCGGTCCATAACTGAATTCTGACATCTCTGACAGGTGCTGTAGACCGGCTGGAACGGCAGCTGTCAAGTCATCCAGTCAATTCTTGAAAGTTCTCTAACTGTCTGAAAGTGTCGAGACTTTCTGTCTTTAAGTGTCGACACTTATAGACCAAGTGTCGACACAAGTTGTGTAAGTGTCGACACAAGTCTACAAGGTGTCGACACAACTTCTTGTGTTGTAGATACTATGTCTCGACACAGATTCTTCTTCAGGTGTCGACACTAAAATTGAGTGTCGACACAAGTACTTGATCTTCTATCTTTTGCTGAATTCTTCTAAGTGTCGACACATCTCCTTTGTGTCGACACATCTTCATGTGTTGAATCTGTTAAGTGTCGACACTGCTTCTTGGTGTCGACACATAGTCTTCTATGTTGATACTTGCTGAGTGTCGACACAGCTCCTTGTGTCGACACTTGATTCTTCTGTTGAGACTTCAGTTGAGTGTCGACACATTCCCTTAGTGTCGACACTTGTACTTAGAATAATTTGATGATCTTGCTGTTCTTTACTAAGTGTCGACACAGCTCCATGTGTCGACACTTTCTTCAAGTGTTGAGTCTTCAGCAGAGTGTCGACACATTGTTCTGGGTGTCGACACTTACTTCAAGTGCTGACTCTTCTGTTGAGTGTCGACACATTGTTTTGAGTGTCGACACTTATACTTAGTCTCTGCTGACTTTTGCTGAGTGTCGACACATGTAACACCCCCTATCCGTCGCATAGCATATAACAGTAGGTCCGGCCGGGGCCCGACGCCATATGCCACAGACAGACCGGGTGGTTACTTATGGAAACCATCCAACCAATCTTAACGTCCTACACAGAGCATTCTAGCGGAAGCAGTTTATATAAGTTGCAAAACAAGAACCCAGCAACAAGCATGAATGTCCACTAACATGATAATAGGAATGTTATTACAAAATACTCAAAAGTCGGCCTTAAGGCCTTACAAAATGTTTCACTTGTCTTTTACATGATTTACAAACCTCGGCTCGCAGGCCGGCCATACATGAATAAAACATAAAACATTTCCACTTGGGCCTTCGAGGGCCAGCTTCGCAAAAAGGGCTTTAGCCCGCTATTGACCGCTTGGTCCAGCTGCACCTGCAAGCAAACAAACCACCGCACGGTGGCAAACAAGGCAACGGTCAGCAATGCTGACCAAATTATAACGATCCCGCCCCCAACTCGGGGCGGCGATGCTCCTTTCCTGCATTTCATTAGCATAAGCGAGCAATTATAACCATAGCCATTACATCACAGGCGTTGGCTCGCACGGCCACACGCCCCGTGCACTCAGGGCACATTCTCGGTGAACCGGTCGATGTCACGTCAATTAAAGCCATTAACATTCCGGACTCACCACCGCCACTTAGACGGCCATTCCTATGAGCAATTCGTCTTCATGGTATTGGTCACGTCAATTTAAGCCATCGACCACCGAAGACCCCCATTTATGCCAACGGCGAGTGCCATGTAACTTTAGGTCTCTCTAACCCGAACGACATAAAGCGGGTACGACTCCATCTAACCCGTGCTCACATCGCAACGGCAATTTAAGCCATATGCGCGGGTCAAACTTTCACCGAGTCCCGTTCTAACACAAGTCACATAACCCCGTTATGTTCAAGTTGGCTCTCAGGCCACCAAGTTGGCAAGACCTCGTGTCCGCCCAGTTTTCCGGGTGCACCTTTGGGTTAGTCCCCAAGGCTCCCTGCTGCAATCTACCGCGTAGAAAACCCGAAAAACACCCAATAGCACGGAGTCTTCTCCGGCCTTATGCAATGCAACATCACCGATCCGAACTAACATGTCCGGGTAGGCTTCAACCAAAATGCCTATGTCCGTTCTCGCATACGGACTCTAAACAACGGGGACTTCACATATCTACCCGAAGGAACGCCTCCAACTCTCCGCAAACTCGCGAGAGCGGGCTTCCTATGCAAAGAAAGAGAGCGACTCATGCTCAAGATGAGGATCGTTACCCTTGCGGTCCTCTTTGGCGCCATCGAAAAGTAATCGGATGGAAATCACCGCACTTGCGTTGCCTCCGTGGATCCGGAGTCGACTTGCGATTCGGAGCTCCGAAGCTCCTCCAATGGCGGATCTAGCTCCTCTTCTTCTTGCCTTAGCTCTTCTTTCTCCAAGGGTTTGGAGAGAGAACAAGTGGAAAAAGTGAGGGTTTTCTAAGTCAAAACCCGGGTATATCCCTTCAGGAACAACCCCCAGCCGTTGGATCTTCAGTCAAAGAAATGAACGGCTTCGATTCGGGACTGAAATGCCCAATCTGGACCGAACACGGCCTGGCACACGCCCGTGTCCAGGGCCGTGTGCCTCATTCGCCGTCAAAATCGAATCACCTGGAACCTCACACGGGTATCGAACACGCCCGTGTTCGAGCTGACACGCCCGTGTTCCACCTGACACGGCCGTGTAGCTGGCCGTGTACCCCATGACTTTCTCCCGTTTTCAACCCGAGCACTGCACGGGTTCTAGGACACGCCCGTGTCCTTGCCCGTGTCACCTTGACACGCCTGGGCTCCAGGCCGTGTACATGGTCTCGACACTTCGCGGCTAAGTGTCGACACGGGTCGACACGCCCTGCGACACGCCCGTGTCGCAGGCCGTGTGCCATGTCTCGACACATTGTCGACACCAAAGTGTCGACTTCGCGGGACGAGTGTCGACACGGGTTGACACGCCCTGCGACACGCCCGTGTCGCAGGCCGTGTGCCGTGTCTCGACACAACGTCGAAGCACTGTGTCGACTTCACGGCTAAGTGTCGACACGGGTCGACACGCCCTGCGACACGCCCGTGTCGCAGGCCGTGTGCCCAGTCTCGACACAATGTCGAGACCAAAGTGTCGACTTCACGCCTTAGTGTCGACACAGGCTTGACACGCCCTGGGACACGCCCGTGTCCCAGGCCGTGTGCCTGCAGCCAAAACTCAAACTGGCCCAAATTATTCCCCTCTGCTCCTTTGAGTTTCGGGGCGTTACAACACAGCTTCAAGTGTCGACACTTTCTGGTGTAGACACAGCTTCACTGGGTGTCGACACTACTGTTAAGTGTCGACACTTTCTGTCTGCACTTTTCTTCATTGAGTGTCGACACAGCTCCTTGTGTCGACACTTTCTGTCTGGTGTCGACTCTGCATCACAGGTGTCGACACAATGACTCCAAGTGTCGACACTGCTTGTCTGGGTGTCGACACAAGTGTTCTTAAGTGTCGACACTTTCCCTCTGGGTGTCGACACATGGACTTAGAAATTTTTGCTTCAGTCCTGCAAATACTTAACCTGCACAAGTAACTCAAAAACACATCAAATACATTTTGATGTATATCATTGAGTTGGGTGAGGCTTCTTCAAATCAGGTACATTTAACCAATGTACCCAACAGAAGGAGAGCAGACAGAGCACCTAGTTTGCGTCATGCAGCATAGTCTCCTCACCCCCAAAATTTCCACAGAGGACGAGTGGTTGAGACATAACATTTTCCGTACGACCGTACGCGTACATGGGCAATTTGGCTCCATCATCATTGATAGCAGAAGCATGAAAAATTTTGTCGCGGCGTATGGTAGAAAACTTAAACTCTAAACCGAACCTTTAGGAAAACCCTACAGTTTGTCTTGGGTCACTAGTTCCGTGACTATTCGAGTCACATATCATTGTTTGGTAGAGTTTTCCATAGGAGCGTCATACCAGGATTCCATTTGGTGTCACGTTGCGACCATGGAGGTTTGTCACATCTTGTTAGGGCGTCCGTAGCAGTTTGATAAGCGCGTAGTACCTGACGGAGCAAAGAATTCTTACACTTTTGAACGTAAGGGGCGCAAGATCGTTCTTCTTTCCCAGAAGAATGGGCCCTTGCCTAAGCCCTTAGAGCATTCTCCACCTAGTGGCACCTCGACGTCTCTTATCACAACAATTTCTTTTCCTTCAGCCCACATGCTATTATCTGGTTCCCAATTCCAGGAGGAGATGAAGGCAAGTGAAGTTGTCTATATGTTAGCCGACCTAGATTCCAGTCGAGAGACCACAGAGATTCCTAGCTTAGTGTGTCCTCTTATTTTTGAGTTTTCTTCTATTATGCCTGATGAACTACCAAAACATCTTCCTCCCATGCGATATACAACATTGTATCGATCTTATTCCTGGTGCTAGCCTACCTCATTTACCCCATTACCGTATGAGTTCTAAAGAGCACGAGGAACTCCACCGACAAGTCACCGACCTAATCAAAAAGGGTCATGTTAGGGAGAGTATGAGCCCCTGCGCAGTACCTGCACTCCTCGTCTCTAAGAAGGATGGTACTTGGCGAATGTGTGTGGATAGTCGAGTCATCAACAAAATTACCATGAAGTATCGTTTTCCGATCCCTCGTTTGGACGACATGCTCGACATGCTCAGTGGGTCCAAGATCTTTTCCAAGATTGTTCTCAAAAGCGGCTACCATCAAATCCGGATCCGACTCGGGGATGAATGGAAGACTGCTTTCAAGACCAGGGAAGGACTCTACGAGTGGCTTGTAATGCCTTTCGGCCTCTCCAACGCCCCTAGTACCTTTATGCGACTCATGCATCAAGTTCTCCGCCCTTTGATGGGAACATGTGTGGTTGTTTATTTCGATGACATCTTGATTTATAACAACAACCCTGACCAACATCTTGTGCACTTGTGTCAGGTCCTTCAAATCCTTTTGGAGAACAAGCTTTATGTGAACCTAAGTGCGTATTTTTTGTCGACAGTTTAACCTTTTTAGGGTATATTGTGTCGGCCGACAGAATTAAGGTTGATCCAGAAAAGATCCAAGCAGTTAGAGCGTGGTCGAGTCCCAAGGCTATCACTGAAGCCCGCAGATTCCATGGATTAGCCTCGTTTTATCGTCGGTTTGTTAGAAATTTCAGCACTCTCATTTCGCCTGTGAGTCTATGACCGACTGTCTTAAAAATGGTCATTTTATTTGGACAGCCGAATCAGAGCGTGCATTTTCTCTTATCAAGGAAAAGTTGACTAGTGCTCCCGTGCTAGCACTTCCTGATTTCGAGAAAATATTTGAGGTAGATTGTGACGCTTCGATTATTGGAATAAGAGCTGTCTTGAGTCAAGATGGACGACCCGTCGCGTTTTTTAGTGAGAAGCTTAATGCAGCCAAAACTCGTTATTCCACCTATGATCTAGAATTCTACGCCATCGTTCAAGCCCTTTGTGACTGACGTCACTATTTGATTCAACGTGAGTTCCTCCTTAATACCGATCATGATGCTCTTCGGCACTTGAACTCCCAGAAGGAGGTGCGTAGGCATGCCAAATGGGCTGCTTTACTTCAGGAGTACACATTCCTTTTGAAGCACAAGCCATGCGTTTCAAATAGAGTAGCATACACACTTAGTCGTTGGTCGCATATCTTAGTCACCCTCCAACCGCATATCCTCGACTTAGATAAGCAAAAGAGTCTCTATCCCACCGATCCATATTTCGTTAAGATTTGGGACGCGTGTTAATTTAGTGGAACCGATCCCACCACAAAATATATTTTGAGTGAGAGTTTTTTATTCAAAGGTACTCGCCTTTGTATTTGTGAGGGACCACTAAAGGAGATTATACTAAGATAGCTTCATTCTTCTGGATTAGGTCATGTTGGACAGAACAAGCTCCTGGACCTCGCTAACTCCCGATTTTTCTGTCCTAAAATGAAGGAGGATGTTGCCAAATTCGTTAGGACCTGCACGACCTATCAAATTTTTAAAGGACACGCCCAAAATACCGGTCTGTACACACCGCTCTCAGTTCCTGAGCGGTCTTGGGATGAAGTCTTTATGGATTTTGTCGTAGGATTACCCGGAACCAAACGATAAGTAGATTCAATCTTTGTTGTGGTTGATCGTTTTTCGAAAATGACTCATTTTATTCCTTGTAGGAAAACGCCCGATGCCACGCATGTTGCCGATCTCTTTTTTCGGGAGATCGTGTGTTTGAACGAGATTCCCCGCTCTTTTACTTCCGATCATGACACCCGATTTTTGAGTTATTTTTGGAAAACTTTATGGGACTAAGCTCGAATTTAGTAGCGCCTATCACCCACAGACAGATGGACAGACTAAGATAGTGAATCGAGCTTGGGCTATTTTCTTAGATGTCTAGCGGGAGAGCATCCAAATCAATGAGATTTAGTTATACCGCAAGCGGAATTCGACTATAACAGCTCAAAGAATCGTTCCACCACCAAGTCTCCTTTTGAAATAGTCTATGGCTATCCCGTCCCGTTATTACTCAATCATCATTCTCTTCCTTCTTTTGAACGAATTTATTTTGATGCGCTAACATATATTGATCATTTGAAATCTTTGCATAAGTTGATTGCTAACAGTTTGTGAGCATCTTCTGAGAAATACAAGGATGCGGCGGATAAACATCGCCACGAGATGTATTTCTCAGAAGGAGATTGAGTTCTTGCTTTTTTCAGGAAAGAGAGGTTTCCCGTGGGCACATATCACAAGCTACAACAAAGGCGTTTTGGGCCATTTCAAATTAAAAAGTGTCTTGGCACAAATGCTTATCTTTTAGACTTACCCACTGAGTTTGGAACCTCCCCTATCTTTAACATTGTTGTCCTTGTACCATTTTTTGGTGAATCTTCTGAAACCATCCCTGAACCACCAACTCCCATACCATCTTTCACTCCACAACCAACTTTAGCCCCGTCTACACCCATCATTGAGGAAATTGAGCAGGTGTTGGATGTTCGTGAATTTCAGACGCGCACCGGTACTTATCAGCATTACCTCGTTTCATGGAACGACAAAGATATATCAGAAAGTTCTTGGATAAGCGCCTCCGAGCTTCGTCGCCTCCGTCCTGATCTTATTGTTGCAGTTGTTTTTTAAATTCTCGATGGGGTCGAGTCCTTTCAACCCCAGGAGAATTGATACATCCGTGGACGCATCCGGATGAGCTGTGTGTGTGTGTGTGTGTGTGTTTTTTTTCCTTCTAAAAGTACCCTTATCATATGTTTGTATTCGTTATCAGTGTTTGTATCTTTGTATCACGAATTAGAATTGAAGTCAATTTCAATTCCCGCATCTAAATTCCTGCGAAATTAACAGCTTCTTAACTCTTCCCCTCCCCCCTTAATTATTAATAAACATTGCAACTCCCTCATCCTATTAAAGCATACTGTTGAAATCGGTGTCTATCTTCCTATTAAAACCGCCTATCGGGATTGTCTCATCAGTTGGCGTTAAGGATCGGGAGAGACGAACCCGTCTACTCCCCGCTTCCTTCCAGCAAATAATCTCGGCCCGCAGTTGTTTCCCGTTACTTCCCATCTTGCATCGTAGCCCCTCCACCTCCTTCCCTGACGAAGACGAGCCCTCGGACGATCGGTCGTCGACGACCCGAGCTCCCGATCTCCCTCCGGCTCAACCCTACCACGCCTCTCCCCGACGAAGACGAGCCCTCCGCCTTTCCCGATCGTCCCCCGGCCCGCCCTACTGCAACTCCTCCTTCCCCGACAAGGCCATCGCCCGGAAATTCCAGCATCTTGTGCCGTTCAACTCCTCCGTCTCCTCTACCCCTCTCTTGTTAGCCTCACCCGCATCCTTACCTCCTCCAACCTCCTCCTCCGATCCTCCATGCCTATTCTCCTGTAACCCCCCAAGTCCAGCCAACCTCCACTGCCTTTCTCCTGTAACCCCCAAAACCGCCTGCCTTTCTCCTGTAACCCCCAAAAACGCCCACCACTGCTCCAGTCTCCAACTTTTTTCGTAGCAATTCCGGCCAGCCAGCGACCCCAACACCCGAGAAATCCAACTTCAAGGAAATCCCCCGCGGGTATACCTGACTGCTCATTACTATTAAATTCTACTCATGCAATTAATTTTTTTTGATCAAATTGTTAGCGCTTGCAAACTCTTATCGGCTCCTACTATCGTTATTTTCCCGCAAACATAGTGCGTCCTTTTTTGGATCTTTGAGCTGACTGCTTGCGTGGTAACTAAACGTGCGCTTGGGGCCAACGTTAGGTAATCAAACTAAATCACCGTGAGTATAGATTTTGCTAACGAAGTCCCTACTCTCTCGAAAAAGTCGTTGCTAAGTTACTTATCACTAAACC
Organism: Platanthera guangdongensis; assembly: GCA_039583875.1. Taxonomy (NCBI): domain Eukaryota; kingdom Viridiplantae; phylum Streptophyta; class Magnoliopsida; order Asparagales; family Orchidaceae; genus Platanthera; species Platanthera guangdongensis. Next base: position 261,148,441 of record CM077153.1, on the reverse strand, counting down.
GGGTTGCATCACTAACATAGAAGACTAACAAAACATATAGGATAAAAAAACATTAGATAGTCTCTAGTCACTCCAAAACTTCACTTGCCGTCTTTCTCAAAACTATTTTTGAGCCACCAGACTCTCTTATCATGAGGAATGCTCATGAAGAGTTCTCTGTTATTTTTGTCCTTTATATTGCTCAGAGAAAAGTAATATAAGTCAGGACTATCATAAATATCAGATACTTGAAATTAGTTCCGCCGTCTCCTTGATAGTGATTACTAGTGGAGGCTGCACTGCAAGAGCAAATTCTCTCAACTCGTTCATGTAGGATAACACTACGCCCTTCTTCCTCTCCATCGTTCTTATTTTAAATGAACACGCGGAGGCCTTACCAATATTGGTTGATGTTTTCGCTAGCTCTGCATGTTGGCATGCTGGAGCACCTATATCATGATCTAAATTATCATCCTCTTTCGAAACATTTCCCATATCCCGTGGCAAACTCCCTAGTGAAGGTGATGTAGGGGTAGACTACGAGTGTATAAAACCTACGACGCTACGTGATAGTGCAAGGGTGACACACTAATCTGAACCTAAATGCAATGTAATCATCGATGTCTCGACACATAAATTTGAGCAATGATAATTCTAACTCCATGCAAATATTTGAAATTGAAAAACTGTTAATTAATTTGTCAATTTATAATGTCTTCCTCCACTCTGAGGGCCAAAGAAAAGCGCGCGGCGAATGTCTCCACCTGCAAATTATTAGCGGACCGAAACAATTTGTACGAGTAAGAATCACAACACATATATTTATTCACCAATGAAAATGTCGAATCAAATAATCCAATACCACAAAATAAACTCACAAAGTAGCGGGTTGAACCGAGATACTGAAGAATTAGGGTCCAGATGTGTAGATCGGCGATCGGAGGTGAGACCAACGACGTGAAGATGAAGGTGGTGGCTGTCCTCGACGGTAAATGATGAGATCGGGTGAGAAAAGGTTAGATCCGGCCACGTACGAGTAGATCCGGACCGGGGAGGGATGGATCTGCTATTTTTGGGTTGGATCCGGACAAAAATGTAAAGCACGAGCGGTGAAAATAACGGATCGGGGCTGAAATTCTCAGATCTGAATGAATCTAGAGAATTAGGGTGATTTGGAGGTGGTTCCACGAAGGGGGTGATGATGGAGGTGTCGACCGGGCTTAGGGTGGCTAAATGGTGGCCGGGTTTTGAGGAGGGCCAACTGGCGGTCGGGCTGGAGGAAGGAGGAAGGGATGGTGGTCGGCGGATTGGGTGGGGGAGGCGCTAAAGGGGAGGAGGCCGACGGTGGGCTGGCGGTTGCACATTGGTCGGGCAGCCTGGCTGCTTGCTGGAAACAGCCGTCCGAGCTGTTTAGGGTGTTGTTTTTTTCGGAGGGGGGGGGGGGGGCTATAACGGTGGAAACGAGGGTTTGAGTGGTGGAAAATGAAGGCAAGGGCAAAAAGTACCTTGAGGGAAAAAATGAGTACCTAGGAGTCGTCACCTAGGGTTCCACAGCGTCGGCACCAGGGAGTGATCGCTGGAGTCCGAGAATAGAAGTCTTCAAATGCTGCAATAGCCTCTTTTCAGCCCCCACACATCTATTTATAGGAAAAGAGCAACTAGGGTATCCCCATCAACAACTATGATTGGCCGGTGGGGTTAGCCACAAAATACATGAAAAAAACAAAAAAGGAAACAAAAAAACTAATATATGTTTTTGACTCGCGGCAACGTGCTGGACGCAACCGCGGAGTTAAATTGATGATCCGATCAATACTTCTTGCGCGAATAAATGAACGTGGGTCTCGCGTTACGACGAACCCCTCCAGGTGCATGATTTGATGGATCCCCATCAACTCCCCCCGACTGAAAAGCCTTTATCTCTGATGAATGAAGATGATCATACTGAGGTCAAAGTCCAGGAGCAAGTCGATCAAGCCCTGCCAGTAATATCCAAGTGTCGTCTGCGTCGGTGCGGCCCTGCCAATGTACCAAGTACCGACATCGCGGTCCGTCCGTGGTGGGAACAAACTGATGGTATCTGATCTCTGTGATGCACTCATCTCTCGAAAGGTGGATCTCGGTGCGATCGGTGGTGCCGGTGGTGAACCAGAGAAGACGAGTCCCCAGGTGGGTGGGTGGTAGTACGGGTTGGGTTGTGGTGGCCGCCAGACGTAGGTGAGATCAAAGAGTAGTAGGGCAACGAAAGCGGCGACGGCAGCGACTGGGCATCTCCACTGTTCGGGTCCACATACTCGTGGGGCTCATAGTTTGGGGTCAGATCCTCGACATTAAACACCGGGTGAATTCTCATACTAGCGGGATATCGAGTCGATAGTCATTTGTCCCAATACGACTAATAACAGAGTACGGATCTATTCACCCGACTCTTAACTTTTTGGCAGGCCCCGAGAGGAGCCTCTCTGGGCGGACTCGCATCATTACTTTCTCGTCTTCATTAAATAATTGTTCTCGCTTTCGCTTATATGCATGGGTTTTATAATTTTCATTGCTCATTATTATTCGTCGGCGAACCGACTCATGCAACTCATGCAAATGTTGTGCAAATGACTCAACAGACTCACTACGACACGACTCTAAAGGACTCGGGACGAGGTCGATGGGCTTCCTAGGGTCGTATCCTGATACTACATGAAATGGACTCAACCCGGTGGACCTATTGACTGAGCTATTGTGTGCGAACTCAGCAATTAGACGATCTAAGTTCTAGCTACTCATATGCTCTCTAACTAGACACCGCAAAAGATTTCCTAAGCTCCCGTTAACTACTTCAGTCTGCCCGTTTGTCTGGGGATGATATGCCCAGGAGAATCTAAGAAGGGTGTCAGTCTTATACCACATGGTCTTCAAGAAGTAACTCATAAATCTCACATAGCGCTCTGACACGATCGACTTGGACAAGCCATGCAAGCGAAAAACATCCCTCATGAAGATATGCCACGTGGGTCGCAACTGCCGTCTTACGACAAGCGATAAAGTATGCCATCTTCAAAAAACGATCGCCACCACACAGATGGAGTCGTGTTTTCGTAGAGTGCGGGAAAGTCCGAGAACACAATCCATGCTAATGTCCTCCCAAGGGCGGTGGGGAACAGATAAAGGGGTGTACAAACCCATGTTCTGTTTGGTACCCTTCGCTAATAACCAAATATCACGCTTGGGTTAAGGGTCAAGTTGGTAATTTTTCTTACATCTCCCCCTCCGGGTGCCCAAGTATCATATACGCCTCCAAAATAAAGAGCATTGAGTGCTAGAAGAAAAGCACCTATACCTAATAAAATTAAGTGAATACCCAAAATTATAGTCAGGCAGATACGACAGTGGCGGACAACACAGACCACGTCTTTCTTAAGGCTGGGCCAATAAAGACGGTCCTCAACAATGACTATGGACTTATCTCACCCAAAGTGCCCTACGGCTCCACCCGCGTGCAATTCACAAATCAAATTGTCACGGTAGGATGCCTGTAGAATGCACAGGCGGGAGCCCCGGTACAGATATCCATCAAAGATCTGATATCCCTCAACAAAGTCTGGTGGGTCTCAGGGCAGGACAGTATAAATCTCGCCAAAGTCTGAGCATGTCGGATAATCCAGAATCAATTTCTCAAGCCCATCTACACTAGAGGTCATCGTCTGCAACAGGAAAACGCAGCGACTCAACGTATCAGCCGGTTTGTTCTCAACACCAGCTCGGTGCTTGAGAACATAATGGAAGTCTTGCAGATACTCGGGTTATTTGGCATGCCGATGTCCCAACTTGCGCTGCGATTCGAGATAACGTAAGACCTGGTTTTCGGAATACAACACAAACTCCCGGGGAAGGAGATAATGTCTCTAGTAGCGCATAGACTGAACAATAACATAAAATTCTCGATCATAGTTTGAGTATTTCTGGTTGGCCTCGTTCAACTTCTTGCTAAAGTCAGAAACTGGGTGTCTCTCCTGGCTCAAAACGCCACTGATACCTACATCAGATGCATCACACACGACCTTAAAAGCACGGCTAAAGTCCGACAATCTCAGAACATGCGTCATCGTCAGTCTCTCCTTAATCTCCTCGAAGGATCTAGTGGCTGCGGGGGTCCACCGGAACTCTCCCTTCTTGAGACAGCTCGTGAAGGGGGTCATGATCGTACTAAACCCCTGGACAAACCTCTTATAGAAGGTGACAAGTCTATGAAGATTGCGCGCTTCGTGGATGTTTGCCGGCACGGGACAGCCGCGAATGGATTTGTCCTTCTCAGAGTCAACAGATACTCCAGTCGAGGATATAATAAATCCTACGAAGTGAACAGACTCAAAGAGGAATGAACATTTCTTCAGATTGACCTACAGTTTCCCTTGGCGGAGGGTGCCAAAGAGAAGCCTCAAGTGATCGAGGTGGACAGTCTGAGTCTAGCTATAAATCACTGTCATCAAAATACATGACCAGAAACTTGCCCATGTATGGCCGCAACACCTGTGTCATAACTCTCATGAACGTGCTCAGGGCGTTGGATAACCCAAATGACATAATTAACCACTCATAAAGACCGTCTTTGGTCTTGTATGTGGTCTTCCACTCATCTCCCTCATGAACTTGTATCTGATGGTACCCACTACGAAGATCGATCTTGGAAAAGATCTGGGCACCAAAAATAGTATCCAGTAAATCATCGAGTCGTGGGATCGGGAAGCGATACTTGACCGTGATCTTGTAAATGGCACGACTGTCAATGCATATACACCAACTACTGTCCTTCTTAGGGGTCAGAAGGGCGGGAACCGCACATGGACTCATACTCTCACGAACGAACTGCTTCCGAAGAAGCTCGTCGACCTGCCTCTTGAGCTTAGCGTGCTCATCTGGATGCATACGATAATGGGGCAAGTTCGGGAGGGAAGCCCCCAGGACCAAGTCAATAGCATGCTGAATGTCCCGTGGAGGGGGCAGCTTATCGGGGAGCTCGTCCAGCATAATATCCGTAAACTCATCTAAAAGGGGACGCACTGCTAGTGGGTGGTCAACCGGGGTATCCACAGATGCCTGGGTGGCAGCCACAACGTAGATGATATTCGAATCAACACTATCCTGTAGAAACTCACTTCGCCTCAAAATATGCAAGGGCCTCGAGGCACTCATAATAACAGATGGCTCGACCACACCCTTGGATCTATCTCGAGGTTGGGTGGGCGTCAATGTGATCTTCCGCCTCTTGTCGTAAAAGACGCACGTGTTCGAGCGCCTGAAACACGTGACATTACGATCAAACAGCCAGGGGTGACCAAGAAGCACATGAGCGACGCCCATGAGAATGACATCACACCAGACCTTGTCCTGAAATGAGGCAATGGTGATCGGGACAAGGCAGCGCTGGGTGACCTGAATCGTCATCTTATCTACTCAAACGACACGATATGAGTGGGGGGGGGGGGGGGTGAGGCTCTGCCTTCACCCGCATATGGTCAAGCCCCTTCTGGGGCACAATGTTCACACAACTCCCACTGTTGATAGCCAACTTGCAGGGACCACCCGCACTAGAAAATTATGTGTAAAAGATGGTGGTGCGTCGCTAATCCTCATCTACACGAGGGGTGTATAGGAGGCGTCTCATCACTCCCACCTCTAAAGATCTCTTGGCGTCACTCTCCCAGCCTTCCTCGACAATGGCCTTAACTTCTTACATACCCTCCTCATCTTCCTCCAAATCCTGCTCACCCTCAACTAGCAGGTTCTGCGTGGGGCGCTGCGTCACCATGTGTCCCCTATCAGAACATCGATAACACACAATAGCCTCAGATCGCGGGCCATCAGTGGCTATGGCTTTGCCCTTAGCATTCGTGGGGATACGTGAGGGTGCAGCCGTGGTGGTCTGGGAGAAGCAGGTTTCCTAAAATTCGAGGACTCAGTCTGAGAAGTGAACCGCCTCGTGCTAGAAGATCGGAGGTATTACTCGTACTCGAGAGCGAACTGAAATATCTGATCGACCGTCTTTAAATGATGTGGAATCAACTATCTTTGAATCTCAGAACGAAGGCCCACCTTGAAATGGGAGGCAGTGGCGATAGGATCCTCCGAGACGTCACACTCCTAACGACTAGCTCGTCGAAGCGAGCCATATACTCATCGACAGTAAGTGACCCCTGCCGTAAGTTTTGTAACTGCTCAAATAACTAGTCTCGGTAGGAAGCGGGGAGGTACTTCTCGCTCAACCTTTTTTCATCTCATCCCACCTGGTGATGGGGTAATAACCATCTCGCTCCAAGACTCTCTCTACGCTAATCCAGAATACTTTAGCATGCCCGACCAGCTTCATTTTTGCGAAGCGAACGCAATGCTCATCACTCATTTCATACCACTCGAAATAGTAGTCCATGTCCAAGAGCCAATCGCTGAAGGCTTTCGAATCTAGGCGACCATCGAACAAAGGGGTGTCGAGTCGAATACGACGAGTGATGTCGTGGTGGTGGCCTGCACTCCGTGGGTCGGGATAATCCTTGAGGTACTCATCATGAGCGTAGTCGTATCGAACGGGCAGGGGACCACGCTCTCTCTGACCCGTGGGATAATATTCATCGTGGTGATGATCACGACGACCGTGTGGGGCACACAATCTCTCGGGTCAGGTTGAGGCTGACGGGGCATACAATAATCATCACGCTGATGGAGGAGCCTATCCCGTGTCGGAGCTTACCTTTGATCCATCGCAAAGTCAGGATTTCGCCTTACCGGCGGAATTGGGGCTCGATGAGGAATATCACGACAGTGGTGGTTTGCTGGAGGCTGACCATCTCTCGGGCGCTGGTCATGACGTGGAGGAGCATCAGGGTCGTCCTCAAGTGACTCATCACGCTGTGTTGGAGTGTCCCTAACATTCCCTAAGTGGTGTAAACGAAGATTCACCTCAGCAAGATCATGACGCACATAGTTGGACTAGGCACCTAAAGCGTCAAAACGGTCTATGATAAGACGCCGAAACTCTGCAAAAGCGGCGCTCGAATTCGAACTCGCCGTTCGGTCTTCGGTGACTTGTGGCTCTACAATGCTTCATTTAAAGATCATACCACTACGGAGCATGCAAATGGCCTAACCTCGTCTCTAATATTAAAATGATGTAGTGGTAGGCTACAAGTGCACAAAACCTACGACGCTAGGTGATAGTGCAAGGGTGACACGCTAATCTGAACCTAAATGCAATGTAATCGTCGATATCTCAACAAATAAATTTGGGCAATGATAATTCTAACTCCACGCAAATATTTGAAATTGAAAAACAGTTAATTAATTTGGCAATTTATAGTGTCTTCCTCCGCTCGGAGGGCCAAAGTAAAGCGCGTTACGAATGTCTCCTCCAAATTATTAGCGAACCGAAACAATTTCTACGAGCAAGAATCACAACACATTTATTCACCAATGAAAATGTCTAATCAAATAATCCAATACCACAAAATAAACTCACAAAGTAGCGGGCTAAACCGAGGCACTGGAGAATTAGGGTTCGAATGTGTAGATCGGCGATCAGAGGTGGGACCGACGTCGTGAAGATGGTGGTGGCTGTCCTCGACGGTAAATGATGAGATCGGGTGAGAAAAGGTTAGATTCGGCCACGTACGAGTAGATCCGGGCCGAAGAGGGATGGTTCCGCTATTTGGGTTGGATCCGGGCAAAAATGGAAAGTACGAGTGGTGGAAATAACGGATCGGGGCTGAAATCTCAGATCTGAATGGATATAAAGAATTAGGGTGATTTGGAGGTGGTTGCACGAATGGGGTGATGATGGAGGGGTCGAACGGGCTTTGGGTGGCTAAATGGTGGCCGAGTTTTAAAGAGGGCCAGCCAGCGGTCGGGCTGGAGGAGGGAGGTGTAACACCCCAATTTTCGTAAGAGGGACGATCAACGTTTTTGGCCAGGATTGGGTCTTGGTAAGGGGTGACACGTCCAATGACACGGGCGTGTCCAAGGCCGTGTCTCGGTCGGGTTCGGCAAAGAGCCCGGGAGGTCGTCGATTTGAAGTCGACGAAATATGGTCGAGTCTGCGCTCGACGATCCGTGTCGAATCTGCGTTCGGCGATTTTGGTTCGACGATCTCTCCAGAGATCGTCGATCTCGCCAGAGATCGTCGATCTCTACAGCGATCGTCAATCTCTCCAGCGATCGTCGATCCCGCCAGCGATCGTCGATCCGTCCAGTGGTCGACGATCTTGGGTCGACGATCAGGCCAGCGATCGTCGATCTGGCCAGCGCTCGACGATTTGCACGGTCGACGATCTGCGTTCGATGATCTGGCTTGCGCTCGATGATTTTACACTCGTCGATTTGTGTGTTCGATGATCTGGCTTGCGCTCGACGATTTTGCGCTCGTCGATTTGTGCGTTCGACGATCTTGGTTCGACGATCGTCGAGCGGCGATCTTGGAGGATTGGTTTGACGCAGAGTGTTCGACATTTTGTTTTTCCAGGTCAGACCCGTATCGTAGCCGTGCATTCCTTTGTGTGGGATCCGAAGGCTGGGGGTTTTTCTGTTTGGGATATACCCGAGAGTAGGGTTTCAAAATCCGGATTGTTTCAGTCGCTATTTCTCCGTCTAAGATCTAGAGAGAAGGGAGAGCGCGGAAGACGGTGAAGGAGATCCGGCCATTAGAGAGGCTTCAGTGCTCCAAATCGCGAGCCGAGTTCGGTTCCGTGGAGGCAAGATCGTTGCGAAGGTTTTCATCCGGCTAAGTTTCCATGGCTAGGAAGAGGGGTTGGAAGGTAACGACACTTCTCCTCTTGGTTTTAGGATGCGTGTCTTGCATCTCTTATTTCCATGGTTTTTGGGTACCAATCTCTCATATGAGAGGGGTTTTGGTCGCAAAGGTTCAAGAGAAATCTCCGGGTCGATTGAGTCCGTCGCCGGCATGATTTTGCATTGGAGATCCGCTCCGTTAGTGGATTAGGCATGGTGGGTGAAGCCGTGGTCGCGATCGTTAGTCCGACCCAGTGACGTTGCATACGAGCTTTAGGGTTTTGGTAGAAACCCGTTGCGGCAAGAGGCCGTTTATGATGTTTGTGATGCTTTCCCCGTTTTCTCGTGTGAGTTTGTGTAGCCGGAACCGGACAAGGTTAGCTCTGCATTGGCGGTAGATGGTTTCCTTGGTGGACAAGGTTAGCTCCCCATTGGCGGTAGACGGTTTCCTTGGTGCGCGTGAACGCTGCAGTACGAATGAGGGATTATGGTGGAACTGGCTTGGTTTGTGATGTGCCAAGGCGTGGCTGTGTCTCTGTGGTCGGCTGACTATCCCGTGACGTGTAAGTCATGTGTGGAAAGTGTCCCGGTAAGACTAGTCCCCTTTTTGTAAGACTGACGAGAACGCCGAGCATGGGGCAAGCCCGGGCAATGAGGCCATGAGCGGGTGGGGTCCAGCAAGGGTTCTTAGAATCGGTCAGTGTGTTGGACGGAATCCTGACATGAGAAGTCAGAGTTTGCCGGCAAGCCCGGGTCTACGACCGTGAGCGGATGGGGCCTTGGCAAGAGTTCCGTGTGGCGGCTTGTATGCCGTTGGGGGATTGTGGTTCCCCTTTGTTTGCGGCTTTATGCCAATGGGGAAATGATGAGTACCCAAATGATGTGATGTTGTGCTAGATGCATACGTTATAGGGTGTCTTGGGTGAAGCCCGGGTGTTGCATTCATGTTGCATAGTAGGCCCTTTTATTATATGCTCAACAGTAGAGAACATGTATGATGTTTGAGACATCCAAGCCTGTTTCCTTAGTTGTTTTTCTTGCTTATGAATATTGCATACGAAGTGCTAACTTGCAGGTTGAAGGAGTACCCCGGGGTCCGTTAGGGGCGGCCGGGAGGAGATGTGTTTGTTACACAGTTTGAGGTCAGCCTTTGCTGACCCACGTTACCACCAATTTTTACAGGACAAAGATCGCAAGCAGGAGCTAGCTCGCCGGCCAAAAAAGCCTAAGCCTCATGAAGAGAACCGCTTTGCTTTAGCTTTACTTATTTGACATTGTATGTTTGATGCTCCTGTATTCCGGCTTGCATGTCGAGGTAGTTTAGGGGTGCTGATGCACGTTCTTGACTGTTTTTATTACTTGAGCTTCAGACTCACTTTTGTTGTAAGGCCTTAAGGCCATCTCTAATCTCCTATATGTGTGGATATCTTCTAGTCTCTTTGCTGTTTTCGCTGTGTTGTGTCTTGAGTTTTGAGATTGGGTAGTTATATCATCTTATAATACTAAAGCTGTGGCGTCTGTATGTTGTGGGGCCCCGGCCGGACCCATATTATACGGTCATTACAAGGGAGGTGTTACAATTTGGTATTAGATGGAGGTTAGATTCAAGGTGTAACATCCCATTTCCAACTAGATCCCTAAGAGTGTTTTTGGTCATGACTAGGTCATGACAAGACCCTAGGAAGCCCAATAAGACTAAGTGAGCTTAGACATGAAATTAAAAATCATTATGGTCTGCAAATAGTAGAATTTTGAACAATAGGTTAGGATGACCATGGGGCTTCACCATGACCTCAAGACCCTACCACAACACCCCCAAACATTTTGGGATACCCATTAGAGCCATAAGGACCCATTGGGGTCAATCAAAGAGACTCAGTTGACCCAAGTCAACCCAAACCCTATATGGGTCAAACTAGCCTACTTAGGGTCAATTGACCTACCCCTAGCCAAGTGGACCCCACCTATGCCCTCCTAACCCTAAAGTGAGGTCAATGGGTCACTAAGGACACATTGGGGTCAGCCCTAGAGGCCAAGTTGACCCAAGTCAACGCAAGCCCCTAATCTGGTCAAAGCGCCCTTACTAAGGGTAGGTGACCTCCAAAGTGTAAGGTAACCCTACATAACCCCACATAGGCCTTAGGGGAGGCCAATGGGTCACCAAGGACCCAATGGGGTCAACCCAAATGATCAAATTGACCTAAGTCAACCCTAACTTAAGCCAAGTCAAACTTAGCCCAAATGGGCTAACCCAAGCTCAAGTCATTTCTCCCTTAGGCTAATCTCACTTTTCATAATCATTATGACTAAGTGGGCTGCACATAGCCTGTGGTGTTGATCAGTCAACATGGGTGACTAGGAGAGAGAAAGGAGCTTCCTTTCATGATAATGGTGGAGAGAGAAATTGGGGGAGAGGAAGGGAAGGGTGGGAGCCAGCCAAAGGAGGCCAACAACCACTCTTTATGGCTGCAATCAACTCCTCTAGGGAAGAGGAGTTGATTCCAGTCGTTTACCAGCCACCAAGAGGAAGATTCAGCCCCCCCCCCCCCACTCAAACCCGAGCCAAGCTTTCAAGGGCATTAATGGCCATTGATGTTTGGCCTCTCCCCTCCCCCAACTGATGATTTAAACACCATCAGTGACATGAGAGGAACCCTTCCCACCATTTACCTGAGGAATTCGAGCAACTTGACTGCACTGTTGCAGAAATCGGACCGGCGGCACCACTACCATGGCAACCCGAAGATCGACTCACATTCAGGCCGCCAGGAAGGTCCTCCTCCTCTCCTTATCTCACGGGTAAATCATAGATTTTTTTAGGTTCAAGGTTCGGGCTCAATTGAGCCCGATCCAAACCAAGGGTTTCACGGTTTTCGGCAAAAAAATTTCCTACTAGAACCGCCGGAAAACACCCCTCCGGCGGCTGTGCCGCCGCCTGGCGACAGCCACCACCTCAACGGAGGTGGTGGTAGCGGTGGCTGACCGAGGAAGGGGCTGGATCGCCAGCGGCAGAGCTTGGAAGTTGCCCCAGGCAGGATGAATCCTGGCCGTCGGCTCAAGGAAGGAGATAAAGGGATTCCGTCCATTTTGCGCCCAGATTCGTGCTGCATCCGATTTAAAACTATATGATATATATTTATAATAATGTGATTTATGTCACAGATTTTGGTATTATTGGTTTCAAATTTTAAAAATACTTAGGCTCACCTGGTGGGAAAACCTTCAACATTAAAGTTGTAGCCCTTTGGGTTTACTTTAGTTTAAAATTGGTTTGAACCAATTTGGGTGCATCGTTTGACCAGGGCACCCATTTTGGTGGGACCTATACCTAGGGCTAGACAATCATTAAACTGAGTGCCCACACTTCATCCTTGGTCCAAATTACTTGAAACTTTGGCAGGGTATCTAACCTAGCTATACCTAGGGCCTGCCCAAAACTCAGAATTTTTAGAGATACTTTGCCTAACGTTTTTACTTTTATTTAATAATGCTAGGGTATTTTAATTAAGTGGTCTAATGACCTCCAAACCCTCCCAAATTTTGGTGAGTGGTCCTTGGCATCAATACCTAGCTCTGTACAAAATTTCAACTCATTTGGATACGTTTTGGTTATGGAATCACCAAACCCTAGTTTGGCTTTAAGGAGGTATTTTTGATTAAAAGTGCACTATGGACTTAGGGTGGTCACCTCCCCTCAACAGAGGCTGAGGTTTTGGACACTGACTTGGCATGGCCAATGTCACCCTCTTAAGGAAAATGAGATGATTTAGGCTTGATTTACCCTAGGGTTCAACCTCAAACCCTAAGGAAGGACTTTTGGGGGTTGTGAAGGACATGGGGGGCTAAGGGCTTTGTATGCCCTTGTAAACTCAGTAGAATTGAAGGTAGTGTAACCTAAGTTATCTGGAAGAAATCTTAGAGGCCTGGGAGGAAGGTAGGCACCTCAAAACCCTAAACCTAGTTTTAGGGTAGAAGCACAAATTTTTAAATTCAGCCACTAAACCTTAACCAAAAGTTATGGAACTTGGGTAGAGTAGGTTTTAGACCATCTAGAATCCCTGGTAATTTTACTAGAATTTTATGGATTATATTTTTGGTACTTCATTTGTTAATTACCAAAGAGCCCAAAATGATGTTTAAATTACTTCTGGTTATTCTGTTCATTTGAATCTGATGGAACTTGGTCAGAAGATAATCCAGACCTAAGTGAATATCCTTGAATTTTATTATAATTTTTACTTGATTATATTTAGCACTTCCTTCACAAGTTTTGGAAAGGGGCTTTGGTAGAATAAAATTAATTATTGATGATATATCTGTTGAAAAAATTATGAGACTTAGGTTTTGATGATTTCAGGTCAAAATATACTTGTAGAAATTTATTTATAATTTTTAGAGGGCTGTTTGTAGCACTTACTTTACAAGTCCATAATTTTGAGACCTTGATATTTAATTAATTCAGAGAATGATTCTTTCTAAAAAAATTATGCAACTTTATCTAGAGGTTTTATGAGTCCTTATAATCATCCTGGAATTTTCTCTGAATTTTTGGAAGTATTATTATTGTACATCCCCTTCAAATGATTTATTATGGAATAAATTTGAAATAAAATTTAAGGGCTTAAACCTTGCTGAAAAATTGGGAGATTCTGGATTTTTAGATAATTATTCATTTTGCATTTAACATAAATTTAGTGGAATTTTATCTTGTATAAAACTTGTACTTCATGTTCAAACTTGGAACGTTTGGTTACTAGAATAAATAAATAAATTATCAATTAAATTATGAAAATTAGAAAATTATGGATTTAGACTACAAATGCCAGTATAGCCCTCCAATAATTATTATATGAGTGCTGGATGATCATTTGGTATACTTCTTATTTTAAGGGTCATATAGCTTAAGTGGTCTGCATTTAGTAAAACTGCAGGTAATAAGATGGAATATGAATTAGAGCACATGAGTTGGGTTTTGTTGGTTTGCTGGAATGGATAAATAGAAATAGGAGCATCATTGGAAGATAAAATGAGTAGGGTGTTGTTTTGGCTAGGGTTTAGAGGCACTCGGGTGCGACGAAAGATCGTCCTCCCCGAGGTGAGGTAGAGTCAAATCACCCTAGGATTAACCTATCGTAACATGAGAAAGTAATGGGTAAGGGAATCAACCAATAATAATAAAAAGTACCTTGCGAAAGGGAACGCTGGGCGTAATCCCAACATAGTTCCTAGTGCCCCTTGAGAGCCCTTCACAGGGAATACCGGGGGCAGTCCTGGGTTAACGTAAACTGTATTAACAAGCTGAAAAGAGTAACTTAGTAATTAGGGTTGCACATTTCACGAATACAGATAGCACAGGAAGATAGCTGGGAGCTTCGGCTCGGATGGTTAAGAGACGGACGTTTGGGTCCGGGGAGCTTCAGCTCGATTGTTTGAGACGGACGTTTTGGTCCGGAGAGCTTCGGCTCGGTTTTTGATTGCGCTAAATTTGTATGTGCATAAAAGGAAATGAATTTAAGGTGGTGGGTCTTCGGTATTGGAGGGTCTATGCACCGACGCCAATACGGTGACTCGACAAGTGTGGTTAGCACTTCACCAACAGAAGTCCGGTGCGCCAGCCAACAAGAGTACGCAGGAGTCCGCTTCGTGCACCAAGCGTTGAGGCGTACGATAGGTCTGACCGGTAGTGCTTTACTGGTTTAGAGGTGGGTGAGGCCCAACCCAGCGCTTCCGTCTGCCACTACGAAGGTATCCTGGGAGGTTACGACTCTAGAAAGGGGGAACTAAAGGTCTGTGTGCACAGAGTCGGGTGTGTGTGTTGCACTTGCATGTCCATCATACCCACTTGCATGTCATAGCATAATCGATTCATTTAACCCCGACACCTAAAGTATAAGTGGAATGAGACGCTTATACTTTAGGACCTGCAAAACGACCCCTTGGTCTATAAGCTTGTGTGGGCAAGTTTATAAATTAAGGTTAATTTTGATATATATATATATATTGCTGTTTGATAACCGACACCCCAACGTATAAATTGGTATGAAACTTTTTATACGATGGGAGCCTTGCAGAAGACCTCTTGGCTTATGTGTTCCCACATAAGTGAAGGTTATCTTTCATATTTCATCTTATTGTCAATATCTATTATAGAATTGCTAGCATAGGTCCACTGCCATCTGTTTTTGATTATTCTCCACCTTCAAGTCCTCCCCTTTCTTCCTCTCTGCTCGGTGCCTAGGAGCTATGGGGAAAGGGCTGGGGGATGATAGAGCTTAGTCTTTTAGACTAACGGTTTTCGAACCGCATCATTTAGGGGATCGTGGAGCCCAACATGGAGGAGCATCCCCAGAGACCGGTGCGCTTGGATATGGGGCAGTCTAGCTCCGGAGTTCATACAGCCGGGACTGTGAGTCTCGACTTTAAGTAGATTTTCTGCTTTTGCTTCCGCATGAGTGATTTGTAGTGAGGACATGATGTACCGGGCATAAGCCCGTATTTTAGTACTCTGATGTATCTTTCTGTGGACACTCCCTTCGTGGAGATTATTTATATGATATGTGATTTTCTGTGTACTGCTAGTTTGCATTTACTTTGTTGTGCTACTTTTCTGTGATCGAATTGGCCGGCAGAATCGGCGCCTTGTGGTGATGACCCTTCAGGGCGTGAAGGAGTCACCGCAAAACGGCGTTTCTGGGCCTAAGACCCCCGGTGTTGAAAAGGGGGGGGGGGTCTTACAAGTGGTATCAGAGCAGACCTCGATCGAAAAGTAGCAGTCCACAACCCTGGGTCACCCCCGCGCGAGTTTAGTTTGGGGACAAACTAAGCAGCGGAAGGCATGGTGTGCCCATATGAGGGATCACATGTAAATTGTCCACTTCTTATTAGGTATTGAGTCGATTACCTACTAATGTAGTTCGTTTTGCAGCCCCCAGCTCAGCCCACCCCACAAGGCGGAGCTCAGAAAACTCCGGACATTGCACCACCTCCCCTGGTCCCCACTCCTTTCCTTCAGTCAGACATTTGGCAAACTCTTATAGCTATCCTTGAGGCCTTTCGGGCTCAACAGGCTCCGGCCCCGCAGCCAAACCCGGGGGCCAACTGGATGAGCACCTTCCGAGGACTCTCTCCCCCGTCCTACTTGGGGACAGAGTCGGCAGTGCGGACAAAGGAGTGGCTGGATATTATGTACGAGATGCTGACCGGGATACGATGCCCCTGGGAGGAGAGGGTGGCTTTGGTGGTATCTTGCTTGGAGTCCCATGCCAAGAGGTGGTGGAAGACGCTGTTGGACACGCCGTTTGCCGATAGGGAGGTTGCGG
This sequence comes from Platanthera guangdongensis, assembly GCA_039583875.1. Taxonomy (NCBI): domain Eukaryota; kingdom Viridiplantae; phylum Streptophyta; class Magnoliopsida; order Asparagales; family Orchidaceae; genus Platanthera; species Platanthera guangdongensis. The sequence continues at coordinate 261,132,377 of CM077153.1, read as the reverse complement.
AAATTACCTGGGAGGAATTCAGGACCACGCTGCTGGAGCATTTTGTTCCGCAGTCGGCTAGGGATGAGTTGGAGGAGCGGTTCTTACAGCTGAAGCAGGGCACCGGGACGATGGTGGAGTACCATCGAGAGTTCGACCATTTTGAAAGAATTAGTGCCTAAGCACCTAGAGGGGGGTGAATAGGTGTACTTTTTCTTTTACTTGTAAGGCAGAAAATCTGTTCAATTAATTAACCAGAAATTGCAAATTCTACTACTACACAACACAACAATCACAGAAATAATTCAACACAGAGTGCACATAGATTTTTATAGTGGTTCTCCAAGGTCTGGGTACATCCACTTTCCCCCTTCGCATATCTAGCAGTGTACTAGATTCGGCCTAACTTCTGCACTTCTCCTCAGATCCTCAGATCTTACAGTAGCTCAGAACCGAAACCAGGTTCCTACATTTCAGAGTGTCCCCACTCCTACAACTCAGGCAAATAGCCCTACCTCAGCCTTCACCAAGGCCTACACTTAGAGAACACAGTCTCCTACAACTCAGACACAAAGCCCTACCTCAGTCTTCACCAAGACCTACACTCAGAGATCTAAATCTTCTATACTCAGCCTTTATAAAATAGCCTTACAGCTCAGATCTATAATAGATCTTACAGAAATTTGATTAAATAAAGTTTATGACCACCACCTTGAAAGAGAGAGAAGGGGTGGATGGCTTCTTGAACCGTTCTTGGAAGAACTTGATAGCAGAGCACAACCTCTCTTAGATTTCTTCAAAGCTTCTTGAATCTGAACTCAGTAGGGTTGAACTCTTGAGAAGTTGAACTTCAATCAGCTTCTGACTTGAGATTCAGATCTCAATCTGAATCTTTCTTGGCAGCCTGGTTCAGCAACTGCTCTTCTTAGATGAAGCTCTCTCTCTCCAACTTCTTAGATCTTCAGTCGAAGGTCTTCTTCTTTTTGTGTTAGCTGTATACTTCAATCTCTTGTTGATTAGTTGCTTCTGTTGAAGGAGAAAGCCTTTAAATAGTCTTCCTCCATGGTAACCGGCTGATCCGGTTTCTAACAAACTCCTGACAGCTATGACAGTAGAAGTTGACCGGTTGGAAATGGAAGCTGTCAAGTCATCCGGTCACTTCTTGAAAATACTGTCTCTGTCTGAAAGTGTCGAGACTGATCTTCATTATGTGTCGACAAAAATAGACAAAGTGTCGACACAAATAGACAAAGTGTCGACACAAGTGGACTAAGTGTCGACACATGCCTTGGTGGTGTCGACACAACTCCTTTGTTGTTCTTAATACTTCTCGACACAGCCTTCTGTTGAATGTGTCGACACTGATTCTGTGTGTCGACACAAATACTTCTCCTTCAAAACTTAGTTGAAATTCTGCTGTGTGTCGACACATCTCCTTTGTGTCGACACATGCCTTCTTTACTTTAACTTTGTTGAAGCTTGCTGTGTGTCGACACAAGTCCTGTGTGTCGACACAGTTGATGTCGACAAAGCCTTCAGTGTGTCGACACAGCCTCCTGGTGTCGACACATTTGATGTCGACTAAGCTTCTCTGGGTGTCGACACTGTCTCTACGTGTCGACACGATTTATGTCGGCTATTCTTCACAGTGTGTCGACACTGCCTGTATGTGTCGACACATTTCTTCTGGTGTCGACTCTGCCTTTCCTGGTGTCGACATAATTTACTCCAAGTGTCGACACAGCTTTTCTCTAGTGTCGACACAAGTCTTCATAAGTGTCGACACAGCTCCTCTAGGTGTCGACACATGGACTTAGAAATTTTTCTGCATTTCCTGCAATTACTTAACCGGCACATATAACCTCAAAACAACATCAAATACACCTTGATGTATATCATTGAGTAGGGTGAGCTTCTTCAAATCTGGTACACATTTTCCAATGTACCCAACAATCTCCCTCTATTTGGAGAAGTCATAACTCTTAGTCAATGATATACACCATACATAACAAATACACAATATGATGTATAACAACATTATATGACAAAGTAATTTCTTAAACAAAACATATAAAACAAATCATCACAGAATAATAATAATGCTAACACAGAACAAGCATTAATCATGTTTCGCTTCAACTACAAAAGTTTTTTTAATAGAAGTTTACATAGATTTTAGACACTAAATTTTACAATGTGATAAAATCTAGTAACACTAATCTAAGGCTGCTCTTGCTCCTTGATGACAATGTCCTTGCCTGATTGAATCTTGGCTTGAACTGGAGCATCTATATCATCAGCAGGCTTCTTGCCCTTTAGATCTTTCTTCTTAAGTTCTTCAGCCCTTATCTTTTGTCTCTCAAAATAATGATAAGGCTTTGAGAAATATTTGCTAGGCTTCTGTGCATTAGGAGGTAGCTTCCCAAGTTTTGCCTTCCTTCTATACTATACAATAGCCTCTTGCTTGGCTTCATGTTTTCTCCACTCTTGTTCAGAGTACCATTTGCCCCTCCCTAAGATATTGTCCTTTGCAGCTTTCCAAGCAGTCAGGATGATATTCCTAGATGTTGGGCTCCACTGCTCAAAATCTGGCTTTAACTCAGTCTGTTCTCTGAATCTCTTCTTTGACAATATAGCTTCTTGCTCTTTCAAAAATGCCTCTGACACTGGCTTGTCTACTTTTCAATGATAATATTTTTATTACCCTCTGGAGGGTTATACATTGATTGTACTTCATGATGTATCATCTCAAAATCTTTTGGAGGATAAATTACTTGAGTAACTTCAGCTTGCTCACCTCCAAAAAAAGCAGGATGTATACCAGATTCAGCCACATTGTCATCATCACAAAGGGGTGGATATCCAAGTGTGGCTCTGATGCTATTAGATATCCATTTGGCATGATCAGAACCTTGGCATGATCAGAGTCTGCTTTGACTAGTACTCTCTTCCCCTTTATGACTTCTCTAGCCACATGATCTCTAAGATCATCCTTCTGAAATCTGATTTGGGCATTAAGATAATTAACACCATCTTTATAGAAAGGCTTCAGTTTTTGTAGCTTTGCAGTAATATGCTTTTGAGAGTCCTCAATTGCAGTCTTTACAACAGCTATACCTTCTTGTAATTGCTTATCAAATTCTGCTTTGGCTGTAGCCCTTGTTGCAGTCTATGCAATAGAAATATTCTTCATCTCAGTGACAATCATATTATGTGATTCTGTTAGATTATCATTCATTCTCAGTTGATTCTCTAGGACATAGCCTTGCTTAAGAGCTATATCATCAACTTGTGTTTTTATCTTTTCCTGATGAGTAGCTAGGTAAATCACAACATTCCCACCTTTGTGGAAACAATCAGTCATTTCTTTCTTATTTTGATTCACTTCAAATCTTATAGATTTTATATCTGGAGCCAGATCAAATTGAAGTGACTTATGACCTTCATCCATATACTTTTCTAGAGCCTTCCTTTGCTCATCCATTTTGATCTGCAAGGCCACCAACAATGAGCTGTAATCAGCTGTTGGGGCAGGTTGTGGAGCAACTGCTTGTAATGTCTTCTTGTAGCTTTGACTCCTTCTTTTGAAGACCATGAGCTTCCTTTTCTTGGCTCTTGAAGCTTCTTCATCCTCAGATGCTGAGGTACTAGCAATATCAACCCTATCCTTTGGACTATGAGGCAATTCCTGTGCAGTCTTAGGTAGCTCCCCCTGAGTCCTTTGCTCCTCAGTTTCAGTTCTGGTTTGCTCCTCAACATTCCTTGCAGTCTCCTCATGAGATCTCACATGCTCCCCCTCAAGGTTTGCTTGCTCTCCCTCAAAAACAGTTTTCTCTCCCTCAAAACCAGCATGCTCCCCCTCAATATCAGGAAAGAGCTCTTCTAAGGTAAATTCTTGTTGAGAAGGGACATGAGAGTTCCTTTTTTCTAGAGCATCATCAACTGCTGATGTATCCTCCAAGATTACATCTTGTGGTTGACTGTGTAACTGAGTTGTCTGATCAATATCAATCAAGGATTCAGTTAGCATTTCATTCTCAATATGAAAATTGATTGATTGACTTCACTGATTACCTCAAGAATTGTTTGTGTTGTCATTTCACTGTCCAAGTGAGTTCCTCATGGTGAGGCTCCCCCTGGAGTGGATCCAGGTGGATGGGGCTAGCAGATGGTAGCTCCCTCTGCCTATGTGCATCTTCATTTCTTGCTGGTGACTGTCCAGTATTTCCAGCCTCTCCCTCATCAGAACTAAAAACTACTTGCTCCTCTGAACTACTAGAAGGTTCAGGAGCCCTTTTAGCTTTCTTCAGCTTCTTCTGTGGAGGAACTTCCTTCTCTAGAGTAGGCATGTTCTTAGTTAACACCCTATCCCATCTTGAGATAATCCTAATATCCATCTTCCTCATATGGTTAATTTTAGAACCAGCTTCTTATTCCATTACTTTTGGAATAGTTCCAGCTAAGTAAAGACTCATTATCCTACCCAGATTGGGCTTCTTCAAACTTTCCTTAATCTTCTCAAAAATCACTGCTGTCCAGTCAGTGTTGAGTTTGTAGATGATCCTTGTCATCAGGCTGAACAAGTAGGCATAAATCCTATCATGTCCTCCTGGCTTGCAGAGGATTACTTTGCCAACAATTTCTGAAAGAAATTTGCCCTGTTGATTCATTCCTTTCCTATTCATGGCAGCTCCAATCTTTAAGGTGGGATCCAATCCACACCATTGTAGTGCTTCTCTTGTCTTAGATGCAGGTACATCTTCCTCTTCTTGAGTTCTTGGTAGATGTAGAATTTTCCTCAAACTCTTTTGGGTTATTTTGACTTTTACCCCATGAACTGCAGACTTGATCTTGAGTTCAGTTGAATCCAACGTAGTTGCACCATAGAATTCGAGTACTTCCTTCTTCCAAATCTTAATTGGCTCAGAAGCTAGATACTCCAACCCATTCTCAGTAATTAGGGTTTTTACCTCCTTAATTTCTGATTCCGCATGGTCAAATGCGTTGCGAACTAGCTCATATCATTCATTCACGTTCTCTTCAACCTTAGGCGCCATTAGGGTTTTGAGAAATCTTGAATTTAGAAGAGAGAGATGTCGACACAAAGTTTTGGTCTCGAAACTATTGAGAGTGTGTCGGCAAACAATGTTGAAGACCTATTTATACCTTTCTAAAAACGAAGATGAAAAGGCGCGTCAAAATACTCTAAATGTGTCGACACTGTTGAAAAGTGTCGACACTGACTACTTAAGTCTCGACAACGGTGTTGACTACTAAGTGTCGACACCAATATAGTCGGCAGAATTTATGTGTCGACACTTACACATCTACGCTCGACGATTAGTCGATACTCCACTCGACGAAATCTGTATTGAACCTAATTGTCGACACCACTTCTGGATGTGTCGACACCTACTCTGGATGTGTCGACACTATTTCTCTGAAGTGTCGACACAGACTTTCTAGATGTGTCGACATCATTTCTCTGAAATGTCGACACCATTTCTATGTGTCGACACATACAACTCCTTGTGTCGACACCATTTTACTTAGCCAATTTTATTAAACTATTCTAAGTTCAACATTCCTAATTCAATTTTAAACTTATTGAATTTGGTTTTATCTAGAGGCTTAGTAAACATATCAGTAATTTGATAATCTGTTTTGACATACTCTAGTGAAATGTCTTGTTTCTCTACATGTTCTCTAAGAAAATGGTATCTAATTTCTATGTGCTTAGTCCTACTATGTGAGACAGGATTATTTGCAATAGAAATGACACTTGTAGAATCACAAAACAAAGGTGTTCTACTTACTTTAATACCATAGTCTTCTAGATGGTGCTGAATCCATAAAAGTTGTGCACAGCAGCTTCCTGCAGTAACATATTCTGACTCAGTTGTGGAGATTGCCACACTGGTCTGCTTCTTACTACTCCAAGACACTAGTCTTCCACCTAGAAATTGACAGGTGCCTGTAGTACTTTTTCTATCTTCCTTACAACCTGAAAGTGCAACTAGATCTGATATACTCTAGAGGGGGGTGAATAGAGTATATGTTGCTTTAAAAGTTTTTGCAACAGTTGTTGGAATAATAGTGAGCAGGGAAGCAATAATAAAACTAATCACAACACTAAGTCAAACAAAAGCTAAACACAAAAAAATCAAGGCCAGAAACAAAAATGAAAGCAAGCAAAACCAGAAGACACAAGGAAATATAGTGGTTCCCCAAACTTGGGTACATCCACTCTTCTACCACCCTAGGTAGGAATCCACTGCAGGATGAGTTGATCAGGTGTCCTGGGCACCAATGAGCTTTTGATAAGGTGCTCAAAAACCAAAGCAGATTTTTTGATCAGGTGTCTTGCCACCAATGAGCTTTTGACAAGGTGCTCAAAAACCAAGCTCAAACTTTTGAAGGGAGTTTGAGAAACCCTTTACAGAGTGGGGGTGAGAGAGTGATGGAAGTCTTCTCTTTCTCAAACAACTGAGAAGACTATGTGGATTGTTGTTGTCAAAGCTCCCCCTGAATCCTTGAGATCTTCAGGAAGAAAAACTTTGCTGAGGGTGATAGGCCTTCAAAGATTGAACTCCAGCAATAGATGATTTCAGCAAATAGCTGAAATGTTGAATGTCTGAAGTCTGGAAATATGTTGGCCTTGAACACTTTGAAAACTAAAGAGATCTGAAGATTTGAGAAAGCTTGATCTCCTTGGATGTGTGTTCTTCAGAATTCTTTGTGCAGAAGATTTTTGAATGTGTCTCTGTAATCTGTATTCTCTCTCTGTATTGTGTGTGTTCTTCTTGTTGTTAGAGATTCAAAAAACATTCTGTCTTTTATTCTCTGATACAGAATAAAGTAACATTCTCTGTCAAGTATAGCCGTTGGCCTGCATTAATTGCATCCTTAATTGCATAATCTCTTCTGGAGGAAAGTCCATAGAAACATTTCTTTAAAAATCCCTTGAAACTTGGTCCAGAATTGAATGAAAACGGCTAGGAAATCTCTGAATTAATTGCAGAATAACTCCTAACTGATTTGAATTTGAATTAAGAAATATCCTGGAAGTTATCTGAAATCGTCGAACTGAGCTCTGCTATCGTCGAGCTGAGCTCAGCGATCTGGAAATATACAGCAGCAAAATATCGTCGATCTGAGCTCAAAGATCGTCGAACTGAGCTCAGAGATAAAGATCCAAAGCAGAGTCAAAATCGTCGACCTGAGCTCACCGATCGTCGAATGGAGTTCGACGATATAATGATGTTGAGCTCAGCGATCGTCGAATGGAGTTCGACGATCTTGTCGAAGTTGAGCTAGACGATCGTCGATCGGAGTTCGACGAATCGTCGTGCTGAGCTCGACGATATGACTTGGTCTCTAAATACAAAATCTTGGTCTTCAGGGCAGCTTCCAAACCTAGTCTTCTAACCCTTAGACTCAATTCTAATTGACCTATTAAGCTATACAGGAGGTCAAGCAAAGGTTCCTAGAGACATAGTGATCCTGACACAAATTAGTAATAGGGTGTTCCAACAATCTCCCCCTATTTGGGTTAGGATTACTATTTACAGACTTTGGAAAAGTTTAAATAACAACATACAATCAGAAAAGCATAAAAACAACAGCTAGACATAGCAGAATCACAGAGATATATATCATCCAGATAGCAATCAGAGATCACAGAAATTGTCACCTTACAATATCATTTCTTCTCTTTGCCTTTAACAAGTTTAATTTCTCTGTTTGGATTGAGGGCTTCCTTGTTGGATCTGGTATCATCTGCTGCACCCAAATAAGTTTGCTTCTTAGGCCTGGGAACCACAGCTTCAGGGTGTAATTCCATGTATCTGTCAGCATCAAAGAATTTACTTGAAGCATATTTCTCTAGTTCTTTTTGTCTCTGTTCAGACATAGTAGAGATGTTGGAAGAGTCTAATCCTTGTTCTCTGGCCTTTTTAATTTGGTCCAGTGCAGCTAATTCCTTTAACCTTGCAGTCCAAGCAGCTGGATTATTTTCAGGATCCTCAAAAGGTACAGGTGGCTCATACCTGTTGGATGGATTGTCTTGAGAAGGCCTGACAGACACAGTCTCTTTTAGCTTGTAGGGGAAAGGACCAGAAGTTGTATCAGAAGAACTATGTCCTCCCCTAGAATATGGGTGCTGCCTGGAGTACCCTTTGGAATAAACCTGAATATCTCTTTGAGTTCCTCTATATCCTCCTCTCCTAGAATGTGAACCCCTGGATTGGCTTTCCCTGTGGTAAGATCTGACATGAGGTTGATAGGGAGCCTGGCTTCTGGCTGGGGGTTGACTTGCAGAGCTTCCACCTGCACCTGCATCAGGAGGAGGTGGTGGAGGAGGATGAGAGTGCTGGAATTGGGATGAACCCTTCTCATATTTTCTCTTTTTCTTCATTGCTTTCAGCTGGTTTTTAGAGTATTGCATCCAGTGTTCAGTAATTGGGTAGTTATGCAGAATGTAATATGAGATATCATTGTTATCTTTAACTTTAGTAAGAGGTACCCTCTTCATAGCCTTGCTCCTTGCCTTCCTTTTCCTGGCAATGGTAGCAGATGAGTCATCATAGTCTGTTTTAAATTCATCAGATTCAGAACTCTGGTCATCATAGAGAGCATCTATTTTCTTCATCAAGTCCTTTTTAAGTTGAGCAGAAGCAGATGAGGCAGAAGCTGAAACAGCAGCAGCAGTAGGTGTTGAGATGGTAACAGCAGGGACAACAGCAGATGGAGAAGGTGCAACAGCAGCAACAGCAGTTGGCTCTGGACAGGTGACAACAGCAGCAACTTCACTAACAACAGCAGATTCACTATCAGCAACAGAAACTGGAGAGGTGATAGCAGCAACTACTTCACTGACAACAGCAGAAACAGCAGGAACATCATCAAAGTCTGCAGAGGGCTCAAAATCAGTGGCCTCTGTCATAAGAATGTCCTTGGAGAGTGGTTCATCAGAAGTGGCAGAAACTTCAACAGCAGTAACAATAATCTCAGAAGCAACAGTATCAACAATCCTTTCTTCAGAAGAAGCAGCAACAGCAATGACTAAATTTACAAAGAAGGTGATCATGCTAGGGTCACAGCAAGAAAAAGGCACAAGTGCCTTGGATAAATCCTCTGGAGGCTGGACAACATGGATCTCTGACAGACAGCTAAAGAAAGCAGAATCAAAAGCTGATAGCAAAGACCTGAGGTCTATTGCAAGAACTGGAGTTGAAATCTGACTCTCTGGAGGCACAACAACAGCAACAGGAGGAGCAGCAGAAGAAGCAGAACTAACAACAGCAGCAGACAGAGAGCTTGCAGAAACAGCAGCAGCAGCAGCAGCATGAAGATTCTCTTCATATGGCATCTCCCCCTGCCTAGATGTAGACACATCTGGATCAAGGCACACTGCTGTAGGTGCTGCCTGAGGGAAGAGGGAAGAGAGCCTGGCAGAAAGGGCTGCCACTAACAGGTGGAGTGGAGCTAAAGAGGTCTCCAACAGCAGAGTTAGCCTGGGGGCAAGTAACTCATACAGCCTGTCAGCTAGGGCTGAGAGGTCTACTTGCTCAAGAGCTGGAGCAGAGGTAGAAGGTATGGAAGCACCTGAGGGTTCTGGAAGTGGAGAGCTGGAGAATGGTGGAAGGGATGGCTCAGGTGTTGGTAGAGTGGATATGGAGGATAGGGGAATGGATATGGATGGGGTGAATGTTGGTTGTTCTATGATGTGGTGTAGGAGGTCTTGGAATGAAGTGGAGGAGGTAGGTAAATCAGGATGGGATGATGGGGAATCATCCATAAAGGAATCATCAAGTAGGGTGAAGGATGGAATGGATGGTGATGAGGTGACATCAGGTGGAGGATAGGAGAATAGTGGGTGGAATTGGTCTGCTGGTGGAGGTAGAATGGGTTCTGGGGATGGTGTTGATGTTGGAGATGGGCTGGAGATGATGATGGTGGAAGGAGCTGGAATGGTGGCTGGTATGGGAAGGGATGGAATTGGAGGAGGAGGAGGAGAGGCAACAGCAGCAGCCAGGTCATCTGCAGGGGCAGAGACCTGTGGATGAGTGACTCTTTGAGTCCTTGTGCCTGAAGGAGCACTGGAGGAGGGCCTGCTAGGCTTGCTGATGTGCCTGTCCCACTTGCCAAAGAGGGCACAAGTCAGTCTCTTGGAGGCATTGATATGAACTCCAGAGGAGACTAGCAAGGCAGGACACCTGTGCTGCAGAAATACTCCAAGGATTCTCCCAAAGTTAACAAAACTCTTGTTGATTTTCTTTTTGATGAGGTCAAAGAAAACCTCTCCCCAATTCAGATTCTTCTTGTCCACAAGAGCTCCCATGAGGCAGAGCTGGTATCTTGATATAGTATCATGGGCAGAGTGCTTTGCCAGTAGCACTTTCCCAACTACATCTGCCAGGAACCTTTATTCTACATACAGATTCCTCTTGAAGAGCTTGCTAGGGTTTCCCTCTGGATGACCCATCCTGGCAAGCAGTTCAGAATATTCCTCTCCAGATAAATCAGCAGTATCTTCTCCATTCCTCAACTCAAAAACTTCTGATAAAATTGTGGGGGTCAAGGGTACCTGAGTTCCAGCTATTGACCCAACTATACTGTTGTTATCTTGATTATGGGCAGTATAAACCCACTCCTTGATCTCATCAGAAGCCAGCTTGATCTTGGTGGTCATTATTACTGTCAGATTCTGATCCTTGAACAAACCCAGTATATCTTGAAAAATCTGATCAGTCGTGCTGAAGGATTCTATATCAATATCAAAACCGGCATCAAACTTCATTGCAGCAAGAACAACAACTGACACAGCCATTGTACCTGCAAAAACTCAACAAACAAAACGACCAAGCGTAGAACTGTTTGGAGGGAAAGGAAAAATCTTGCAGAGAAATCGAAAGCGCAAATGAGAACGACGACGAAAAAAGAGTTTTATATTAGGGTTCGACGCAGAATTGGAAAGATCGTTGAACTCAGTTCGACGATCGAGGCTTCTAAAGGAATCTGAAAAGTCTTCAACATCGTCGATCTCCGTTCGCCGATATTGGAGAGCGTCGAGCTCCGTTCGACGATCGTTCAGAGAACATAATCGTCGAGCGCCGTTCGACGATCGTTGACCGAAAGAGATAGTTCATACTATCTGAGAAACGCTGAACTCAGTTCGACGATTTTTGGAAATCGTCGATCTCCGTTCGACGATCGTGGGGCAAATCTTCGAGCGCAGTTCAGAGATCAGAAAAGAAATCTAGACACTAAGAAAAATCATAATGTTTGCCTAGTCTTGGTCAATTTTTAAGCTTTCAAAATCTTGGATATTATTTAAGACTTCCTCCATCTAACATTCCTAACTGATTTAGGAAGAAGGTGTGTTTCTTTTCATCCAATGGCTTGGTGAAAATATCTCCCCTTTGTAAATCAGTTGGGATATATTGTAATTCAATTTTATTCTTTTCAACATTATCCCTTAAGAAATGATGCATAATCTCTATGTGTTTTGTCCTACTATGGAGGACTGGATTTTGAGCTATGAAAATAGCACTTGTATTGTCACAAAAGATTTTAGACTTCTCTAAGTTGTAGCCATAGTCTAGCAGTTGGTTTTGAATCCACAAGATTTGTGAACAACAACTGCCTGCAGCCATATATTCAGCTTCAGTAGTTGAAGTTGACACAGATGTTGTTTCTTACAAAACCAAGAGACAAGTCTGTCACCAAGGAACTGACAAGTTCCACTGGTGCTTTTCCTGTCAATTCTGCATCCAGCATAATCAGCATCAGAGAATCCAGTTAACTCAAATGCTGAATCTTTTGGATACTAGAGACCTAGATTTGGACAACTTTTAACATACCTGAGAATCCTCTTTACTAAAGTTAGGTGTGACTCTCTAGGGCTTACTTGGAACCTAGCACATATACATGTAGCAAACATTATATCTGGTCTACTAGCTGTAAGATACAGTAAAGAGCCAATCATTGCTCTATATGTTGTCTGATCAACAGGTTTCCCATGTTCATCAACATCCAATACAGCATTGGTAGGCATGAGTATTTTCATACAAGATGCTTCAGACATACCAAATTTCTTAACCAATTCATTTGCATATTTGGTTTGAGAAATAAAGATGCCTTCAGCATGTTGCTTGACTTGCAATCCTAGGAAGAAGGATAGCTCACCCATGCTACTCATCTCAAATTTAGAATGCAACAGGTTAGAAAACCTTCTGCACAATTTGGAGTCAGTAGAACCAAAAATGATATCGTCTACATAAATTTGTACTAGTAGGGAATGAGACTTATGGGTTCTAATGAAAAGAGTTTGGTCTACTCTACCCATTATAAAACCATTTTCCAAGAGAAAGCATGCTAGGGTCTCATACCATGCTCTAGGAGCTTGCTTGAGACCATATAATGTTTTGTTCAGTCTAAAAATATAATCAGGAAAAGTTGGAGAGATAAAACCTGGAGGTTGTCTGACATAAACTTCCTCTTTGATGTCTCCATTCAAGAAAGCACTTTTGACATCCATCTGATATACTTTGAAGCCCTTGTGAGCTGCATAAGCTAGAAATATTCTGATGGCTTCTAATCTTTCAACAGGTGTAAAAGTCTGGTCGTAGTCGATTCCTTCTTCTTGAGAATATCCCTGAGCAACTAGCCTTGCCTTGTTCCTTATAATTACTCCTTGATCATCCAGTTTGTTTCTGAATACCCATTTTGTTCCAACAATGGAATGATCCTTAGGCTTTGACACTAGTTCTCATACTTTGTTCCTCTCAAATTGATGCAACTCCTCTTGCATTGCAATGATCCAGTGTGGATCTTGCTCTGCATCTTGAATGGACTGAGGTTCTATTTGAGGTAGGAAGCAGGTGTGCAACAGGTTTTGGTTGACCTGATTTCTGGTTTGCACACCAGCTGAGATTTCTCCAATTATTTGGGTAATTGGATGGTCTCTTGATGTTACTAAATCAACATGGGGTGTTGATTGTTCACCAACCTGTGTTGTTTTTTCCTCTTGTGGTACAACAACTAGCTCTTCAAGTTGTTCTTCAATATGTTGAGCATTCCTTCATCTTCACTGCTTTCATCCTCTTGAGTAACCTGTAACTTGTTCATATCTTCAACTAGAGAATGTTCCTGCAAAGGTTCTATGGTAGAAGAATTCTTCTCCTTGAAAGACATGTTAGTTTCATCAAAAGAAATGTGAACAGATTCCTCAATTTTCAAAGATGATTTGTTATAGACCCTATAGGCCTTGCTGATCATGGAGTATCCCAGAAACACTCCTTCATCAGCTTTGACTTGAAATTTTGCTAAATATTTCTTGTCATTATTGTGAATGTAGCAAATACAACCAAAGACTCTAAAATAGTCAACTTTAGGTTTCTTCCCTTTGAGTAATTCATAGGGAGTCTTTCCCTTTAGTTTATGTATCAGACTTCTGTTCAGCACATAGTTGGAGGTGTTCACTGCCTCTGCCCAAAAGGATAGAGGTAGATGAGCATCTGACAACAATATTGTGGCAGATTCAATAAGGGTTCTATTTTTCCTTTCAGCTACCCCATTTTGTTGAGGAGTTCTAGGAGCTGAGAAAGTATGCCTGATCCCTTCACTCTGACAGAACTCTTGCATAAGAAGAGAATCAAACTCTGTCCCATGATCACTTCTGATCAGGGCAATGTGAGTATTGAACTCAATCTGTATACATTTGAGAAACTCTGTCAGACACTTAAAGTTATCAGACTTCTTTCTTAGAAAGAACACCCAAGTGAATCTAGAGAAGTCATCTACAACTACTAAAGTGTAGGATTTCCCTCCTAGGCTTTGTACTGTGATGGGTCCAAAAAGATCCATGTGTAACAGATACAATATCCTAGGTGAATCACTCTTATTAAGTGACTTAAAGCTGTTTTTAGTTTGCTTGCCTAATTGACAGGCCCTGCAGAGTCCTTCCTTCTTGTAGGGGCCAGAAGGTAGTCCTCTAACAAGGTTGTCTTTGGATAGCCTAGCAATAGTTCTAAGGTTTAGGTGTCCTAATCTCTTATGCCATAAAACATTTGGTCTACAGACAGAGTTAAACAAGCAAATATCTACATCAGTTGAAAGAAAATCTACTAGATAGATGCTACCTTTTCTTTTACCTGTCAACACAGTTGTGTTGTCCTCTGACTTGATTTTGCATAAGGTTTTGCTGAAGGTCACCTGGTAGTCTTCATCACACAGCTGACTGATGCTAATTAGGTTGTGCTTCAGTCCTTCCACATAAGCTACCTTCTTGAAAGTTACTGAACCAATCTGGACTGCACCATATCCTTTAGTCTGTCCAAAGTTTGAATCACCAAAGATAACTTTGGGTCCAAGCTTGGCTCTGAAGGATGTGAGGTTGTCCTTATTCCCTGTCATGTGCTTAGAGCACCCACTATTCAAATACCATTGCTGGTTAGATGTTGGATAGGTCTTCACCTGCACATAAGACAATTCATTTGTTTTTGACCCAGTTTACCTTGGGCCTAGGTTGATAGCCTTTAAATTCTGAAATGAAAGACATCCCTGGTTGACTCTTATATCCTTCAGGATGATATCTCCTTTGAGGTAAAATCCATTCAGTATAAGGGTTAAAGATTTGGGATGAAGGACCCTTAGGATTCAATTTTGATTTGCCTTTGAAATATTTTCCAGAGCTCTGACCTCTGTTCGACGATCTTGGAGCTGCGTTCGACGATCTTGGGTCAGATCGTCGAGCTCCGTTCGACGGTCGACTATGGCTGAGGTCAGGTATTTGAGATCATCGACCTGCGTTCGACGACTTTGGCTGAGATCGTCGATCTGCGTTCGACGATTTTGCCTGAGATCGTCGAGCTGCGTTCGGCGATCGTCGATCTTCATTCGGCGATCGTCGATCTCCGTTCGACGATTTCTGCTGGGACTTAGTTTTCTGAGGCAGATCAGAATTTTTCCTATCAACCTCTACAACTCCCTTTCCCTTGTCAGAAATGAATTTGATTGGAGTTGTTAGGACTATAGGTTGGCTGGATGAGGCACCCAAGCCCAGCGTACTGTTAAATCTAGAGTTCACTGTGCTTGTGATGTCCATCAGCTTGATGCTTCTCCCATTGAGGGATTCTTCAAGCTTCTTGGCCTCAGAGAGCTCACTTTTCAGTGAAGCTATCTGTTCCCTACAGCACTCCAACTCCTGAGAGAGTTTGAGGTTTTCTGACTTTAGAGTATTGTGTTCAGATAATTGATTTCTGAGAGAGATAATCTCTTTCTCAGACTTTAGCAGGTCTAAACACAGTGCTTTAAACTCAGATTTAAAATCTTCTGAACTAAAATCAAAGGAACCAATTACCTGATCTTCTTTAGGTTGAGTCTCTGAGTCTGACTCTGACTCCTCTTCCTCTGAATTATGCTGTGAGGCATTGATTGCCATCATGCAGAACTCCTTTTCTTCTACATCATCCTCATCATCACTGGAGCTGGATGAGGCTTCTGTCTCTTCTTCTGTCTCACTCCAGGATTCAGCAACAAACCCTTTTCTTGTATGCTTATTTTTGCTTGAAGAAGGTTTCCCATTGCCATTCCTTTTGGAGTCTTTCTCCTTTCTTCTTTCTTTCCTGTCCCTTCTGTCTTTGTTCTTGTTCTCTGGACAGTCAAAAACTATGTGCCCTGGTTTCCTGCAACCAAAGCAAATAATGTCTTTATTATTACTAATGGACTTGTCATACCTTGGCTTATTCTACTCCTTGTATGATCTTCTTCTGAAGTCCTTTCTGGCCATTTTGTAAAATCTTTTGGCCAGCAGACTGAGTAGTTCATCATTGCCTGTAGCTTTATCTTCAGGCAGATCCTCAGTTGCCTTGAATGCTATGGTCTTCTCTTTTCTTGTTGCTGGTGAGGCAACCTTCTGTTCTTCCTCTCTATTCTTGATGAGTAGCTCATAAGATTTGAGCATACCCAACAGAGCTTCAGTAGTGATCTCATTCAGACTTCTGGCATCCTTAATTGACCAGATTCTTGAATCCCAAGTGCTGGGGAAGCACATTAGGATCTTGTCATTAAGTTCTGTTAGAGAGATCTCTTTGTCCAAAGTCCTGAGTTCACTGACAATTAGACTTAGTCTGTTGTACATATCTCCCACTGACTCAGTTTCTCCCTTTTTGAAATTCTCATATTGAGAGATGAGATGAGATCTTCTATCCTTTCTCTCATCAGCTGAGCCTGAGACTATTTCTGAGAGCTTGTCCCAAATTTCCTTGGCTGAATTGCATTCAGCTACCTTTTGAAATATATCATCTGACATTGTCTGGGCTAGGATGTTCATAGCCTTAGCATCAGCTACCTTCCATTTCTTGATATCAGCATCTGTTCCTGATGGAGGTGGAACAACATTTGTACTTGTGTTCTTTGGAGGTCTTGGACATACTGTCAAAATAGAATTAAAGATATCTTCATCAATAGAATTCATGTAAAGTCTAATCCTTGCTTTCCAGAGTGCAAACTTAGATAGATTGCACACTGGAGGTCTGGTGCTAGCATAATCTTTGTTTTGGGCCATGATTTGTGAAAACAAAATCTAACAATAAAATACCAAATACAAACAGATCTAGTTTGGGATCTTTGGGTTCAGGTGTTAGCCTATACAACCAATCAGGTATAGTGTGTTTAACCAACCTCTCTCTGATACCAATTGAAAGTGCAACTAGATCTGATATACTCTAGAGGGGGGTGAATAGACTATATGATGCTTTAAAAGTTTTTGCAACAGTTGTTGGAATAATAGTGAGCAGGGAAGCAATAATAAAACTAATCACAGCACTAAGTTAAACAAAAGCTAAGCACAGAAAAATCAAGGCCAGAAACAAAAATGAAAGCAAGCAAAACCAGAAGACATAAAGAAATATAGTGCTTCTCCAAACTTGGGTACATCCACTTTTCTACCACCCTAGGTAGGAATCCACTGCAGGATGAGTTGATCAGGTGTCCTGGGCACCAATGAGCTTTTCATAAGGTGCTCAAAAAACAAAGCAGATTTTTTGATCAGGTGTCTTGCCACCAATGAGCTTTTGACAAGGTGCTCAAAAACCAAGCTCAAACTTTTGAAGGGAGTTTGAGAAACCATTTACAGAGTGAGGGTGAGAGAGTGATGAAAGTCTTCTCTTTCTCAAACAACTGAGAAGACTATGTGGATTGTTGTTGTCAAAGCTCCCCCTGAATCCTTGAGATCTTCAGGAAGAAAAGCTTTGCTGAGGGTGATAGGCCTTCAAAGATTGAACTCCAGCAATAGATGATTTCAGCAAATAGCTGAAATGTTGAATGTCTGGAGTCTGGAAATATGTTGGCCTTGAACACTTTGAAAACTAAAGAGATCTGAAGATTTGAGAAAGCTTGATCTCCTTGGATGTGTGTTCTTCAGAATTCTTTGTGACAGAAGATTTTTGAATGTGTCTCTGTAATCTGTATTCTCTCTCTGTATTGTGTGTGTTCTTCTTGTTGTTAGAGATTCAAAAAACATTCTGTCTTTTATTCTCTGATACAGAATAGAGTAACATTCTCTGTCAAGTATAGCCGTTGGCCTGCATTAATTGCATCCTTAATTGCATAATCTCTTCTGGAGGAAAGTCCATAGAAACATTCCTTTAAAAATCCCTTGAAACTTGGTCCAGAATTGAATGAAAACGGCTAGGAAATCTCTGAATTAATTGCAGAATAACTCCTAACTGATTTGAATTTGAATTAAGAAATATCCTGGAAGTTATCTGAAATCGTCGAACTGAGCTCTGCTATCGTCGAGCTGAGCTCAGCGATCTGGAAATATACAGCAGCAAAATATCGTCGATCTGAGCTCAAAGATCGTCGAACTGAGCTCAGAGATAAAGATCCAAAGCAGAGTCAAAATCGTCGACCTGAGCTCACCGATTGTCGAATGGAGTTCGACGATATAATGATGTTGAGCTCAGCGATCGTCGAATGGAGTTCGACGATCTTGTCGAAGTTGAGCTAGACGATCGTCGATCGGAGTTCAATGAATCGTCGTGCTGAGCTCGACGATATGACTTGGTCTCTAAAGACAAAATCTTGGTCTTCAGGGCAGCTTCCAAACCTAGTCTTCTAACCCTTAGACTCAATTCTAATTGACCTATTAAGCTATACAGGAGGTCAAGCAAAGGTTCCTAGAGACATAGTGATCCTGACCCAAATTAGTAATAGGGTGTTCCAACACAACCTGCAAAATCTGCATCTGAATAACCTGTTTGTAGAAAATCTCCATTCCTAGGGTACCAAAGGCCTAGATAAGGTGTGCCCTTAAGATATCTCAAAATTCTTTTGACTGCAGTCAGATGAGATTCTTTAGGGCATGCTTGGTACCTAGCACAGACACATGTAGCATACATGATATCTGGTCTACTAACAGTCAGATATAATAGGGAGCCAACTATCCCTCTATACAAAGTTTCATCTACAGGTTTACCTGCATCATCTTTGCTTGGAGACACACTTGACCCCATAGGAGTTCTCATGGTAGTGGATGATTCCATACCATACTTCTTTATTAACTCTAGGGTGAACTTAGACTGTGATATTGACAAGCCATCTTCAGTCTGTCTTACTTGGAGACCCAAGGAGAACTTAAGTTCCCCCATACTACTCATTTCAAATTTTCCTTGCATAAGTTTTGCAAACTTTCTGCAAAGATTACTTTCAGTAGACCCAAATATTATGTCATCAACATATATTTGGACTATGATTATCTTTCCTTTAGATTCCCTAAGGAATAGAGTCTTGTCTATTTTCCCCCTTGAGAATTTGTTCTCAATGAGGAAACTAGACAGGGTTTCATACCAAGCCCATGGAGCTTGTTTCAACTCATACAATGCTTTCCTAAGTCTATAAACATAATCAGGTTTGAGAGGATCAACAAAACCTGAGGGTTGCTCTACATAGATTTCTTCCTTTAGATTTCCATTAAGGAAAGCTGACTTTACATCCATTTGAAATACCTTGAAACCTTGATATGTTGCATAAGCAAGGAACATCCTGATTCCTTCCAGTCTTGCTACTGGGGCAAAGGTTTGATCAAAGTCTATACATTCTTCCTGTCTATATCCTTTTGCAACAAGTCTTGCTTTATTCTTCACAATAATCTCATTCTCATCCAATTTGTTTCTGAAGATCCACTTTGTTCCAATGATGTTGTGGTCTTTTGGTTTAGGAACTAGCTTCCAGACCTTGCATCTTCTGAACTGATTCAGCTCCTCTTGCATGAAATCAATCCAATGTGGGTCTAGAACTGTTTCTTCAAATTTCTTTGGTTCCACTTGTGATAGGAAACTGGAGCAAAGAACAGTGCTCAGATTCCTGCTTCTTGTTTGCACTCCTTGTCTGGGATCACCAATAATTTGATTTGCTGGATGATCTTTTAAGTGTCTATTAGCTGGATGTAGTCTATCTTCAGATTGAACACCTTCAGCCTCTTCATTAAGCTGCTCCTCTTGGTTTTCTTCAGCATCTTGAGAGTCTTGCACTCCCCCTGGACAGCAACCACCATTTTCCACTTCCTGACTTACAGTAGAATCTTCTGTAATGGTAAGCTTGTCCATTCTCTCATTTATACATGTAGAACTGCAAGAACTACTTGACAATTCACTATTAATCAGTCTTGTTTCATCAAAAACTACATGTACAGGCTCTTCTACAACTTGAGTAATCAAGTTGTAGACCCTATAAGCCTTACTATTATTGTTGTACCCAACAAATATCCCCTCTTGGGATTTGGCAGCAAATTTGGTTAGATAAGACTTGTCATTGTTAAGTATATAACACTTGCAACCAAAGATCCTAAAATAGGATGGTTTCCTGCCCTTCACAATCTCATAGAGAGTCTTTTTGTGCCTCTTGGTGATAGTAACCCTATTGATCACATGACATACAGTGTTTACTGCCTCAGTCCAGAAATATTCTGGGAGAGAAGTGTCACTCAATAGAGTTCAACCAGCCTCTATCAATATTCTATTCTTCCTTTCAGCAATACCATTTTGCTGAGGTGTTCTAGGTGAGGAAAATTCTTGAAAAATCTAAAATTCTTCACACAGTTTTGTCATACTTTCAGACTGAAATTCAGTGTCATGGTCACTTCTGCTTTTGACCACTGTACTGTCCAACTCATTCTGAATTTGTTTAACAAAACTATATAAGACACTTGGGGTTTCAGATTTTTGTCTTAGAAAGAACACCCAGGAATATCTAGAATAGTCATCTACCACCACAAATGTGTAGACCTTCCTACATAGACTATGAACTGGCATAGGACCAAATAGATCCATATGCAAGAGGTAAAGACACCTCACTGAATCCTTGTTTTCAAGGCTATGAAAGGTGGATTTAGTCTGCTTGCCTTTTTAACAAGCTGAACATATCCCATCCTTTATACACTTAACCTGAGGATCATTCCTCACTAACTATTTGCTAAAGAGTTGGCCAATAGTCTTATAGTTAAGATGAGCCAGCCTCTTGTGCCATTTAACACAATGTGAGACTCTCTCATCAGCTACACGACAAATAGGAGAACTATTGTTCTCACACACAAAGTTAAGACAATAAACATTTCTCTTTCTATATCCTGTCAAAATGATCTTTTGATCACTTGACCTTTTGATATGACAACCATTCTTGACAAATAAGATGTCATATCCTAAATCACTCAACTGACTTATGCTAATGAGGTTGTGTTTCAAACCCTTCACATAGGCCACTTGAGAGATAGTAATCTGGTCATTAGAAAGGTTACCAAAGCCTTTGATGATTTCTTTTTCTGAACCACCAAAGGTTACTTTAGGGCGATCCATGATGGGTGTGTAGTCCTTCAACAACCCCCTTGTTCCAGTCATGTGCCTGAAACATCCACTGTCCAAGTACCATATTGGGGCATGGCTACTTGGACTCACCTGCAACACAGATTACTTAACCTTAGAACTCAAATAACTTTTGTGTCCTTGGTGCAAGTTAGTCTGTACTTTAACAAATCTACCTGTAGCTCTTCTAACAGGCAAATTGCTACTCTCCTTGGCACTGGAATTGTGCCAACAATCTAAGGCAAAGTGGCCTACCTTGCCACAACACCAGCACTCAAATTTATTGTACCTTTATTTAGGTACAACCCTAGCTGAATTATCTACAGCATGCTTCTTGTTTTGTGCTGGGGCTTTGCCTTTAGATTTGGACCTAGCAGTCCAGACAGTTTTCTTAAACTCTAATCCAGCCTTACCCTTTTGAGGTACAAACTCATCAATTAAGGGTAAAACAGATTTAGGTTTAGAAAAGCTAGCCACTATCTCTTTCTCTTTCTGAATTCTAACCTCCAGATTTCTAATCTGATCATTCTTGAATGTGATTGTGCCCATTTGAATAACAGTTATGCTTTTCAATCTGGCAATCTCATTCAGTTTTTGATCTAGCAACTTCTCTGAATCTAATGCAGCCATCTTAATGTCTGCAATTTCCTTAGCCTGAGATTTGGCCAGGATTTTGCTCTTCTTAAGTGCCTGCAATAAATCTCTATATTCATCTATCAGTTGATGAATATCACCTTCAGACTCAGACCCATCCACATCACTTGATGCAGATGTTGCTAACTCTGACTCAGTACTGCAATCTGAAAGACATTGTACCTTACTAGGACCAGTCTGATCCTGACACTTGTCTTCTTCTGATACAGCCATCAGTCCCTTGCACTGATGGTTTTCTTGTTCATATATTGAGTTCAGCACTTGTAAAAATTCTTCTTCTTCATCTGCAGCAAACAGACCAATGTAAGCCTCAGCTTCAGATTCTGACTCTGAAGATGACTGATCTGACAATGTCTTCTCCTTCTTAGCAACAAAGGATTTCTCCTTCTTGCTCTGGTGTTGAGTCTTCTTTTTATCACCAGACTCTTTTATTTTATCTGGACATTCAGACACTACATGTCCAAGCCTATTACAACAGTAGCAAACAATCTTTGATGTTGTAGACTTGTTTGGCTTAGACTTGCTCCTGTCTTTCCTGGATGAC
This sequence comes from Platanthera guangdongensis, assembly GCA_039583875.1. Classification (NCBI taxonomy): domain Eukaryota; kingdom Viridiplantae; phylum Streptophyta; class Magnoliopsida; order Asparagales; family Orchidaceae; genus Platanthera; species Platanthera guangdongensis. Next base: position 261,110,336 of record CM077153.1, on the reverse strand, counting down.
TTCCTCTTTTGATAGTACTCATCCTTAGGTTTAGATGTGGAAGGCTTAGACTTCCACAGCTTATTCTTCAGAAATCTCTGAAACTGTCTTGTAAATGCTGCAAAATCTTCATCAGAGTCACTGCTGTCTGAATTCTGATTGTCTGAATTTTCTGAAGCAGTTTCAGCAACAATCTTAGGAGGTGATGGAGACATCCTCCTATTCTTCTTAGCGGCATCAACCTTAAAGGCCACAGACTTTTCTCTATGCTCACCTTTTGCACTCTTCTCTTCCTCTTTCCTAGCCATAAGTTGCATCTCATATGACAACAACTTTCCAAACAAGATTGGAGGAGAAATATCTGTAAGTTTGGCCATTTCTCTAATGACACAAATCTTTGTGTCTCAGTCCTTTGTCAAGGATCTTAAGAATTTATCATTCAGTTCATAAGTACTGAAGATTCTACCATAGGATATCAACTCATTCACTATCCTATAGAACGTTTTGTAGCACTCAGTTATACTGTCAGACTTTCCTTATCTGAAACTCTCATACTCCTGATTTAGCATAGATTTTTTATCATGTCTTACTTCTTCAGATCCCTCCATGTAGACTATTAAAGTATCCCACATTTCCTTTGAAGTCTTGCAGTGAATCAAATTCTGAAAGGTTGCATCATCTATGACACTAACTATGATATTCCGGGCTCTCTTATCCATAGTGGCCAAGATGATCTCATCCTTGGTCATCTCAGAATAATCCTTGGGAATTCTTTGGTTTGCATCCAGAATTGATATCTTTATTGGAACATAAGGACCTTCCTTGACTGTAATATAGATCATTGGATCAGAAGCCTCCATAAACAGCCTTGTTGAAACCAAGAACTTGGTCTCTGTGGAGTTCGGGGTCCCTGAAAGGGGTGACCTCACACCTACTACACTCGAGAGAACGTCACAGACCAAAGGATCAAGAAACTAGGAAAAGACCCTCGGCTCTAGCGCGGAGGTCCCACCTCACACCCGGAAGGCTACCTGAGCACTTCCCCTCCCTAGCCAATGCTCGAGCTAGGGTGCCTTGGAGGAGCTCTCTCAACTCTACCAAGAAGAAGCTAAGGGAGGAGCAAGCAAGGAGAAGAAGAAGAAGTCCCTCTCCAAGGCACCCAAGGGGGTCTATTTATAGTTTTCCAAAACCCCTTGGACCAAAATGACCGAGATACCCTCCCGCACAAAAAGCCTTGGGCCAATAGAAAACAGCCACGCCGGGGGGTAAAGGGGGAATCCCCCCCGAGGGCAATAAGGTAAAACTACGGGGGGGGCAAGGGCGAGACCGCGGCCCCCGGCCGGTCTCGCCCCGCTAGGTCGCCGAGCAAGAAGAGGCAGGGGCGAGACCCTGGCCCCCGGCCGGTCTCGCCCCGCTAGGCCGCCGAGCAAGAAGAGGCGGGGGCGAGACCCTGGCCCCCGGCCGGTCTCGCCCCGCTAGGCCGCCGAGCAAGAAGAGGCGGGGGCGAGACCCTGGCCCCTGGCCGGTCTCGCCCCGCTAGGCCGCCGAGAGAGAAGAGGCGGGGGCGAGACCCTGGCCCCTGACCGGTCTCGCCCCGCTAGGCCGCCGAGAGAGAAGAGGCGGGGGGCGAGACCCTGGCCCCTGGCCGGTCTCGCCCCGCTAGGCCGCCGAGAAAGAAGAGGCGGGGGCGAGACCCTGGCCCCCGGCCGGTCTCGCCCCGCTAGGCCGCCGAGAGAGAAGAGGCGGGGGCGAGACCCTGGCCCCTGGCCGGTCTCGCCCCGCTAGGCCGCCGAGAGAGAAGAGGCGGGGGCGAGACCCTGGCCCCTGGCCGGTCTCGCCCCGCTAGGCCGCCGAGCAAGAAGAGGCGGGGGCGAGACCCTGGCCCCCGGCCGGTCTCGCCCCGCTAGGCCGCCGAGAGTTCGAAATACTGGCGGCCTGCGACTTGGCGGCCTGAGGCGGCTTACGGCCTGGCGGCCTGGGCGGCTTGCGGCGGCTTGCGGCGGCTTGCCAAGAGCGCCTTGGGGGGAGAAATATTTTCTCCCCCTACTAGTATGTTTTGCATTTTCACCAAAAATTGGCCCCTAGTAGTGCAAAACTCCCAAAAAGCTTAAAAACTTGCTTACCTTGTTTTGGGCCCACTCTTCGCGAATACGGGGTTGTACACAATCCCCGCTCTTTTCGAGGTTGGCACAAGCTCGGAAAGAAACATCCAACCCAACGTATTCGCGGAGTGTAACTTCCCCTCGGGGTCAACCTGCCATGCCAGCTATGGGAGCCTGGGTGGCGAGACCTCCTCTGGGTGAAAACACTTAGCCTCCACGAGAGGTACCACCAGCCATGTCAGCTAGTGGGAGCCTGACAGCGGGATCGTCATCGGAGCAAAGGACTTGGGCTACCACGAGAGATCAACCTACCCAGCCAGCTAGTGGGAGCCTGGCGGCGGAATCGTCATCGGAGCAAAGGACTTGGGCTACGACGAGAGATCAACCTGCCCTGCCAGCTAGTGTGAGCCTGGCAGCGGAATCCATCTCGGAGCTAAGAGACTTAGCCTCCACGAGAGATCAACCTGCCCTGCCAGCTAGTGAGAGCCTGGCAGCGGAATCCATCTCGGAGCTAAGGGACTTAGCCTCCATGAGAGATCAACCTGCCCCGCCAGCTAGTGAGAGCCTGGCAGCGGAATCCATCTCGGAGCTAAGGGACTCAGCCTCCACGAGAGATCAACCTGCCCTGCCAGCTAGTGAGAGCCTGGCAGCGGAATCCATCTCGGAGCTAAGGGGCTTAGCCTCCACGAGAGATCAACCTGCCCTGCCAACTAGTGAGAGCCTGGCAGCGGAATCCATCTCGGAGCTAAGGGACTTAGCCTCCACGAGAGATCAACCTGCCCTGCCAGCTAGTGAGAGCCTGGCAGCGGAATCCATCTCGGAGCTAAGGGGCTTAGCCTCCACGAGAGATCAACCTGCCCTGCCAGCTAGTGAGAGCCTGACAGTGGAATCCATCTCGGAGCTAAGGGACTTAGCCTCCACGAGAGATCAACCTGCCCTGCCAGCTAGTGAGAGCCTAGCAGCGGAATCCATCTCGGAGCTAAGGGGCTTAGCCTCCACGAGAGATCAACCTGCCCTGCCAGCTAGTGAGAGCCTGGCAGCGGAATCCATCTCGGAGCTAAGGGATTTAGCCTCCACGAGAGATCAACCTGCCCTGTCAGCTAGTGAGAGCCTGGCAGCGGAATCCATCTCGGAGCTATGGGACTTAGCTTCCACGAGAGATCAACCTGCCCTGCCAGCTAGTGAGAGCCTGGCAGCGGAATCCATCTCGGAGCTAAGGGACTTAGCCTCCACGAGAGATCAACCTGCCCTACCAGCTAGTGAGAGCCTGACAGCGGAATCCATCTCGGAGTTAAGGGGCTTAGCCTCCACGAGAGATCAACCTGCCCTGCCAGCTAGTGAGAGCCTGGCAGCGGAATCCATCTCGGAGCTAAGGGGCTTAGCCTCCACGAGAGATCAACCTGCCCTGCCAGCTAGTGAGAGCCTGGCAGCGGAATCCATCTCGGAGCTAAGGGATTTAGCCTCCACGAGAGATCAACCTGCCCTGCCAGCTAGTGAGAGCCTGGCAGCGGAATCCATCTCGGAGCTAAGGGACTTAGCTTCCATGAGAGATCAACCTGCCCTGCCAGCTAGTGAGAGCCTGGCAGCGGAATCCATCTCGGAGCTAAGGGACTTAGCCTCCACGAGAGATCAACCTGCCCTGCCAGCTAGTGAGAGCCTGGCAGCGGAATCCATCTCGGAGCTAAGGGGCTTAGCCTCCACGAGAGATCAACCTGCCCTGCCAGCTAGTGAGAGCCTAGCAGCGGAATCCATCTCGGAGCTAAGGGGCTTAGCCTCCACGAGAGATCAACCTGCCCTTCCAGCTAGTGAGAGCCTGGCAGCGGAATCCATCTCGGAGCTAAGGGGCTTAGCCTCCACGAGAGATCAACCTGCCCTGCCAGCTAGTGAGAGCCTGACAACGGAATCCATCTCGGAGCTAAGGGGCTTAGACTCCACGAGAGATCAACCTGCCCTGCCAGCTAGTGAGAGCCTGACAGCGGAATCCATCTCGGAGCTAAGGGATTTAGCCTCCACGAGAGATCAACCTGCCCTGCCAGCTAGTGAGAGCCTGGCAGCGGAATCCATCTCGGAGCTAAGGGACTTAGCCTCCACGAGAGATCAACCTGCCCTGCCAGCTAGTGAGAGCCTGACAGCGGAATCCATCTCGGAGCTAAGGGACTTAGCCTCCACGAGTGATCAACCTGCCCTGCCAGCTAGTGAGAGCCTGGCAGCGGAATCCATCTCGGAGCTAAGGGATTTAGCCTCCACGAGAGATCAACCTGCCCTGCCAGCTAGTGAGAGCCTGACAGCGGAATCCATCTCGGAGCTAAGGGACTTAGCCTCCACGAGAGATCAACCTGCCCTGCCAGCTAGTGAGAGCCTGCCAGCGGAATCCATCTCGGAGCTAAGGGACTTAGCCTCCACGAGAGATCAACCTGCCCTGCCAGCTAGTGAGAGCCTGGCAGCGGAATCCATCTCGGAGCTAAGGGGCTTAGCCTCCACGAGAGATCAATCTGCCATGCCAGCTAGTGAGAGCCTGACAGCGGAATCCATCTCGGAGCTAAGGGACTTTCCATGGACCACAAATATTTTTCGGTGGTTTTTACCATTAATCATAGCCAATACAACGCAAGCTAAGTTCATTACAAAAAAGATGATTCACTTCTCTCTTACCTCCCTCTTCCCCCGTGAATCATCCGATCCTTCCCCGGGTGCCCACATCGACCCTGTCCTCACATCTCTCATCTGCTGCCTCGGGTCGGACTTCTTCAATCCGCACCGGGTCTCGCGCTTGTTGAGGCTGATGCGGTTGCGGTGCTGGAGCTCTTGTCCTTCTCAACTCCAGGAATTCGGGGCAAGTAGATGTCGCGTGGCCTTCCTCCTGGTGGAACTCACAGTAGGGTAACTCTACTCTGACTCTTTTCCTTCCCGTGCGGTTCCTCCTCTCCCTTCGACCAATTTCCATCGCTTGCTGTGGTGGGGGTAGGAGTTGCCTAGGGGCTTTCCTCTGGAAGTTGAACCTTCCTTGGCCCCCATGAAAGTTTCCCCCATCATGGGCGTAGCCTCTTCCCGGGCCCTGAGTGGGTCCTCCCTGCTGCCTCCAACCTGGCTCTGGACCCTCCCGAGCTCTCCGCTCCTCTCTCCTTCTTCCCTCCTGGGGCCTCGAGCCACCTTGCTCCTTTTCCTCTGTCTCTGTCAGCTTTGCCAATTTCTTGACAAACGCCGGGTTGGCTGCCTCCATGGCAATCTCCTCTGCCGCCCTTTCCATCAGCTCCTCGAAGGAAAGGGGGGCCTTCCGGGTCAAGCTCATCTTGAAGAAGCCTTCCTTCAGCCCAACGGTGAAGGCCATCTGGAGAGCATACCCTGGCATCTCCTGGACCTCCAGGATCTCCTCTTGGAACCGGTCAACGTAGCGGGCCAGCGGCTCCTCGGCCCCCTGCCTTATCAAGAAGATGGACTCAGGACTCCTCTTCCGCTTCTTGGAGGTGGAGAAGCGGAGCTGGAAGCTTCGGCTCAAGTCCTCGAACCCGTAGATCGACCTCGGAGGGAGTTGATGGAACCAGTCCCTTGCCTTCTCCTTCAGTGTGATCGCAAAGAGGCGACACTTGAAGGCATCTGTCATCGGCCTGATGGAGACGGCATCCTCGAACCACTGCAGATGCTGAACAGGGTCATCCTTCCCGGAATAGTAAGCCATGTCTGGTTCTCTGAACCCCTCGGGAACGGGAGCTGAGATGATTAGCTCGCTGAAGGGTGACCCCCTAAGGGGTGGTCTTGCCACCTCCGCTCGCGCGACCTGCTCGCCTTGAAGGTTGGCACTCGCCGGGCTGGAGAACAGCTCCCGGCCGGTGAGGTCTCGATCGACCCCATCGCCCATCCTCTCCTTCCCTGGCCTTCTTCCTGGGACACTTCCTTCTCCCCCCGCTGGGGTCATCTCGCCTAGACCCCTGGGAGTCGACTCGTCGAGGGGGGGAGCTAGCTCCTCGGGGGTCGGGGTGGAGCTGCCACCCTGAGGAGCAATGCTTCGCAGCATCTCCATGATGCCCTGGATGGAGGTCATGAACTCTTGCCTCCCCACAACGGGTCCTGGGGTGGGGAGCTCGCCGAGATCGTCACTACCTCCTTGACCTCCCGTCATGACACTCTCCTGAGATCTTCCGTGCTGGTCACTCTCCACGCTCACCGCACCAAAATGTTGAAACCAAGAACTTGGTCTCTGTGGAGTTCGGGGTCCCTGAAAGGGGTGACCTCACACCTACTACACTCGAGAGAACGTCACGGACCAAAGGATCAAGAAACTAGGAAAAGACCCTCGGCTCTAGCGCGGAGGTCCCACCTCACACCCGGAAGGCTACCTGAGCACTTCCCCTCCCTAGCCAATGCTCGAGCTAGGGTGCCTTGGAGGAGCTCTCTCAACTCTACCAAGAAGAAGCTAAGGGAGGAGCAAGCAAGGAGAAGAAGAAGAAGTCCCTCTCCAAGGCACCCAAGGGGGTCTATTTATAGTTTTCCAAAACCCCTTGGACCAAAATGACCGAGATACCCTCCCGCCCAAAAAGCCTTGGGCCAATAGAAAACAGCAACGCCGGGGGGTAAAGGGGGAATCCCCCCCCGAGGGCAATAAGGTAAAACTACGGGGGGGGGGGGGGGGGGGCAAGGGCGAGACCGCGGCCCCCGGCCGGTCTCGCCCCGCTAGGTCGCCGAGCAAGAAGAGGCGGGGGCGAGACCCTGGCCCCCGGCCGGTCTCGCCCCGCTAGGCCGCCGAGCAAGAAGAGGCGGGGGCGAGACCCTGGCCCCCGGCCGGTCTCGCCCCGCTAGGCCGCCGAGCAAGAAGAGCCGGGGGCGAGACCCTGGCCCCTGGCCGGTCTCGCCCCGCTAGGCTGCCGAGAGAGAAGAGGCGGGGGCGAGACCCTGGCCCCTGACCGGTCTCGCCCCGCTAGGCCGCCGAGAGAGAAGAGGCGGGGGGCGAGACCCTGGCCCCTGGCCGGTCTCGCCCCGCTAGGCCGCCGAGAGAGAAGAGGCGGGGGCGAGACCCTGGCCCCCGGCCGGTCTCGCCCCGCTAGGCCGCCGAGAGAGAAGAGGCGGGGGCGAGACCCTGGCCCCTGGCCGGTCTCGCCCCGCTAGGCCGCCGAGAGAGAAGAGGCGGGGGCGAGACCCTGGCCCCTGGCCGGTCTCGCCCCGCTAGGCCGCCGAGCAAGAAGAGGCGGGGGCGAGACCCTGGCCCCCGGCCGGTCTCGCCCCGCTAGGCTGCCGAGAGTTCGAAATACTGGCGGCCTGCGACCTGGCGGCCTGAGGCGGCTTGCGGCCTGGCGGCCTGGGCGGCTTGCGGCGGCTTGCGGCGGCTTGCCAAGAGCGCCTTGGGGGGAGAAATATTTTCTCCCCCTACTAGTATGTTTTGCATTTTCACCAAAAATTGGCCCCTAGGAGTGCAAAACTCCCCAAAAGCTTAAAAACTTGCTTACCTTGTTTTGGGCCCACTCTTCGCGAATACGGGGTTGTACAAGCCTGACCTTTTCTTTCCAGATACCAAATATCTCCTTTCTGCATATGGGTAGTTTCATAGACCCTAGCTCCTTATGATTTTCCCCTGAACCCATTTTCTTGATTCTTTCTTGATTCTTAAATCTGCCTTAAGGATCTCTCTCTGACTGTTAAGTCCTTCTTTGAGGAACCTCTCTCTGATACCACTTGATAGAATTAGTGTCTAACCACCTAGAGGGGGGGGGAGGTGAATATGTGTACTTTTTCTTTTACTTGTAAGACAGAAAATCTGTTCAATTAATTAACCAGAAATTACAAATTCTACTACTACTACACAACACAACAATCACAGAAATAGTTCAACACAGAGTGCACACAGATTTTTATAGTGGTTCCCCAAGGTCTGGGTACATCCACTTTCCCCCTTCGCCTATCTAGCAGTGTACTAGATTCGGCCTAACTTCTGCACTTCTCCTCAGATCCTCAGATCTTACAATAGCTCAGAACCCAAATCAGGTTCCTACAACTCAGAGTGTCCTCACTCCTACAACTCAGGCAAACATCCCTACCTCAGCCTTCACCAAGGCCTACACTCAGAGAACACAGTCTCCTACAACTCAGGCACAAAGCCCTACCTCAGTCTTCACCAAGACCTACACTCAGAGATCTAAATCTCTTACACTCAGCCTTTATAAAATAGGCTTACAGCTCAGATCTATAATAGATCTTACAGAAATTTGATTAAACAAAGTTCATGACCACCACCATGAAAGAGAGAGAAGGGATGGATGGCTTCTTGAACCGTTCTTGGAAGAACTTGATAGCAGAGCACAACCTCTCTTAGCTTTCTTCAAAGCTTCTTGAATCTGAACTCAGTAGGGTTGAACTCTTGAGAAGTTGAACTTCAATCAGCTTCTGACTTGAGATTCAGATCTCAATCTGAATCTTTCTTGGCAGCCTGGTTCAGCAACTGCTCTTCTTAGATGGAGCTCTCTCTCTCCAACTTCTTAGATCTTCAGTCGAAGGTCTTCTTCTTTTTGTGTTAGCTGTATACTTCAATCTCTTGTTGGTTAGTTGCTTCTATTGAAGGAGAAAGCCTTTAAATAGTCTTCCTCCATGGTAACCGGCTGATCCGGTTTCTAACAAACTCCTGACAGCTCTGACAGTAGAAGTTGACCGGTTGGAAATGGCAGCTGTCAAGTCATCCAGTCACTTCTTGAAAATACTGTCTCTGTCTGAAAGTGTCGAGAGTGATCTTCATTATGTGTCGACACAAATAGACAAAGTGTCGACACAAGTGGACTAAGTGTCGACACATGCCTTGGTGGTGTCGACACAACTCCTTTGTTGTTGTTAATACTTCTCAACACAGCCTTCTGTTGAATGTGTCGACACTGATTCTGTGTGTCGACACAAATACTTCTCCTTCAAAACTTAGTTGAAATTCTGCTGTGTGTCGACACATATCCTTTGTGTCGACACATGCCTTCTTTACTTTAACTTTGTTGAAACTTGTTGTGTGTCGACACAAGTCCTGTGTGTCGACACAGTTGATGTCGATAAAGCCTTCAGTGTGTCGACACAGCCTCCCGGTGTCGACACATTTGATGTCGACTAAGCTTCTCTGGGTGTCGACACTGCCTCTAGGTGTCGACACGATTTATGTCGATTATTCTTCACAGTGTGTCAACACTGCCTGTATATGTCGACACATTTCTTCTAGTGTCGACTCTGCCTTTCCTGGTGTCGACACAATTTACTCCAAGTGTCGACACAGCTTTTCTCCAGTGTCGACACAAGTCTTCATAAGTGTCGACACAGCTCCTCTAGGTATCGACACATGGACTTAGAAATTTTTCTGCATTTCCTGCAATTACTTAACCTGCACATATAACCTCAAAACAACATCAAATACACCTTGATGTATATCATTGAGTAGGGTGAGGTTTCTTCAAATCTGGTACACATTTTCCAATGTACACAACACATTTGGCTCGATATGCAGGTTCTTACCAGTTGGACGAAGCAAGATACATCAAGAGGTTCTATAAGGGTCTGAAAGAGGAGTTGAGGGAGGCCTTGTTGTCTGTATCCGACGGGCCTATCTCCCGGATTTTGGAGATGGCAAAGAGGATTGAGGCTGATTGGCACACCACTCGGGGTCGGAAGCGGCAAGCGGAGGATCAGGGCCGGAGGGCCAGAAATGATCAACGATGAGGTGCTGTTTGAAATGGCGGAGGCCATAGATTCTATATGGAATATCCCGGTGGTGCGGGATTTTGCGGATGACTTTCCAGAAAAATTACCCGAATTACCCCTGCACAGAGAGCAGGACTTTCAGATACAGCTTGTGTCGGGGGCCAAGCCGGCTTCCAAGGCCCCTTACCGGATGGCCCCAAGGGAATTGACAGAGTTTCGGAGCCAGCTTCAGGAGCTAGTGGAAGCCGGATTTGTCCGGCCAAGCTCGTCATTATGGGGAGCTCCGGTATTGTTCGTCAAAAAGAAAGACGGGACACTCAGATTGTGCATCGACTACCGAGCACTAAATCGGCTGACGGTCCGGAATACCTATCCACTTCCAAGGATAGACGAGCTGTTCGACCAGCTGCAGGGGGCGCAGTTCTTTTCGAAATTAGATTTGAGGTCGGGATACTACCAGCTTCGAATTCGAGAGGAGGATATTCAGAAGACTGCTTTTAGTAGCAGATATGGATTATTTGAGTTTACGGTGATGCCCTTCGGGCTCACCAATGCACCATCAGCGTTCATGACCCTCATGAAACAGGTTTTTAAGGAGTATCTAGACGTGTTTGTCATTGTGTTTATCGATGACATCCTCATCTACTCGGGAACGGAGGAGGAGCACGCTCGCCATCTGGCACTGACCCTACAGAGACTGCGGGAGAATCATTTATATGCAAAGTTTAGCAAATGTCAGTTCTGGCTGAAAGAGGTGGGCTTCTTAGGCCATATTATCAGTGGAGCCGGGTTGGCAGTTGATCCGGCAATGATTCAGGCAATTCGGGATTGGCCGCAGCTGAAGACAACCACCGACGTACGAAGTTTCCTAGGACTTGTCGGTTACTACCGGAAGTTCGTGGAGGGATTCTCTCGAATCGCCCTCCCGCTCACATCTTTCACGAAGAAGGAGGTACCTTTTGTGTGGACCCCGCAGTGCCAGGCAGCTTTCTAGGAGCTGAAGGGCCGACTCACGTCGGCTCCCATACTTGCTCTTCCCTCGGGGAGAGAAGGATTTCAGGTCTACACCGATGCTTCCTACCAGGGTATGGGAGCTGTACTGATGCAGAAGGGTCATGTGATTGCATATGCGTCTCGCCAGTTGAAGAAGCACGAACAGAACTACCCGGTGCATGACCTTGAGATGGGGGCGGTCGTTTTTGCTTTGAAGGTCTGGCGCCACTATCTTTATGGAGTCCACTGCGACATCTACTCCGACCAAAAGAACCTGAAATACGTGGACACGCAGAAGGAACTGAACATCAGGTAGAGGCGCTGGGTGGAGTTCTTAGCAGATTATCAGTATGAGATGCACTACCATCCAGGGAACACAAACGTGGGGGCTGACGCGTTGAGTCGGAGAGCTGCCACTTCCGAGGTCGGGCCCCAGGTTATGTCTATGGAGCTGGTAAGGAGATTGGAGGATATGCACATCACACTAGTGTCATCCGAGGACCCCGAGCTTTACATGGAGTATTTAGCTGCGGTGAGTACTCCAGACGATATCCGGGCCGAGTCAGAGAGGGACAGAGGCGAGATGTCAAATTGGATCCGATATTCTGGGCCTTGGAGAACGGTGCAGCAGGAGATTACACGATGAGGGATGGTGTGGTATGCTTTAGAGGTCGGACTTATATACCGGAAGGAGGCCAGGTCCGGGAAGATATTATGGCGGAGGCCTACCACAGCAGATACTCGGTGCACCCGGGGATCACGAAGATGACTGCGGATTTGAAGAAGACTATGTACTGGCCTGGCATGAAGAAGGATATCACTCAATTTGTGACCCACTGCGAAGCGTGCCAGCTAGTGATGGCGGAGTGCAAAAACCCCGTGGGTTTGTTGCAACCACTCCCGGTATCAGAGTGGAAGTTTGAAGACATCGCGATGGACTTTATTCACGGACTTCCCCGATCACGGACGGGAAATGACTCGATTTGGGTCATCGTCGATCGGTTGACAAAGGTGGCCAGGTTCATTCCGATCAGGAAGGACAACGCTGTGGGAGTATTAGTGCGGAGATTTGTGGAGCAGTTCGTTCGATATCACGGGGTGCCCAAGACGATCGTGTCGGATCGGGATGGCCGGTTCACTTCCAGGGAGTGGAGATCCGTGCAAGCTTACTTAGGCACGCAATTGACCTTCAGCACCACATTCCATCCTCAGACGGACGGGCAGACAGAACTCACCAACCGGACGCTGGAAGATCTTTTGAGGCTATGCATTTTGGACCGCGGGGAACCGTGGGAGACGCTCTTACCCCTGGTCGAGTTCTCCTATAACAACAGCTACCAGTCCAGCATCAGGATGGCACCTTACGAAGCCTTGTATGGAAGGAAATGCCGGACCCCGCTTTCTTGGATTCAGGACGAGGATCTGAAGGTGTTGGGATCAGATTTTGTTGAAGACACCGAGGCTCAGGTGAGGCTGATCAGAGACAGGATGTTAGAGGCGCAGAGCAGACAGGCTAAGTACTATGACGCCCGACATCGTCAGGTGGAGTTTCAGGTGGGGGACCGAGTGTTTTGGAAGATCCGGCCCATGCATGGAGTCTCACGGGTGCGTGGTCGGAGGAAGAAGCTCAGCCCGAGGTATATGGGCCCTTACAAGATCTTGGAGCGGATCGGACCCCTAGCCTACAGGCTGGAGTTGCCACCAGAGCTGGCAGCTCTGCACGACGTCTTCCACATTTCTTCGCTGAGGAGGGCTCTGCTATGCCCGGAGCAGCAGATTTTGACCACCGAAGGCCGGTAGCTTCAGACCGGTCAGTTCGCTTGGAGCCGGTTCGGATCAACTACCGAGGAGTATGGATCTTGCGTCGCAAGAAGGTTCCGTTAGTCAAAGTCATGTGGACGAACCACGACCAGGAGGAGCATACCTGGGAACCGCAGGACCTGATGTGACAAAGATACCCAGAGCTGTTCAGTCAGGTATATCTCACAACCACTCAAGATGTTTAATTTGTTTTCCTGCTTTAAACTAGTAGGGCTGCTCCAGGAAGAGTAGAGGCTAAACTTTTGTTTATTGGGGGCTTATCTTTTGTTTATTGGGATCTTGGTTTGTCAATTGGGCGAAATGGTCATAGATCTAGTTTTCCCTTTAAACCTAATTTAGCAAACATGGCATCGCGATGGGATGTTACAAGTTTCTTTTCTTCGGCAGAAATCCCCGTAGGCTTAACCTTGATTTCGGGGACGAAATCTTTGTTTTGTTTATTGGGATTTGTAACATCTCATTTCCAACTAGACCCCTAAGAGTATTTTTGGTCATGACTAGGTCATGACAAGACCCTAGTAAGCCCAATAATACCAAGTGAGCTTAGACATGAAGTTGAAAATCATCATGGTCTGCAAATAGTAGAATTTTGAACAATAGGTTAGGATGACCATGAGGCTTCACCATGACCCCAAGACCCTACCACAACACCCCCAAACATTTTGGGAGACCCATTAGAGCCATAAGGACCAATTGGGGTCAATCAAAGAGACTCAGTTGACCCAAGTCAACCCAAACCCTAAATTGGTCAAACTAGCCTACTTATGGTCAATTGACCTACCCCTAGCCAAGTGGACCCCACCTATGCCCTCCTAACCCTAAAGCGAGGTCAATGAGTCACTAAGGACACATTGGGGTCAGCCCTAGAGGCCAAGTTGACCCAAGTCAACTCAAGCCCCTAATCTGGTCAAAGCACCCTTACTAAGGGTAGATGACCTCCAAAGTGTAAGGTAACCCTACATAGCCCCACATAGGCCTTAGGAGAGGTCAATGGGTCACCGAGGACCCAATGGGGTCAACCCAAATGATCAAATTGACCTAAGTCAACCCTAACTTAAACCAAGTCAAACCTAGCCCAAATGGGCTAACCCAAGCTCAAGTCATTTCTCCCTTAGGCTAATCTCACTTTTCATAATCATTATGACTAAGTGGGCTGCACATAGCCTATGGTGTTGACCAGTCAACATGGGTGACTAGGAGAGATAAATGAGCTTCCTTTCATGATAATGGTGGAGAGAGAAATTGGGGGAGAGGAAGGGAAGGGTGGGAGCCGGCCAAAGGAGGCCAACATCCACTCTTTATGGCTGCAATCAACTCCTCTAGGGAAGAGGAGTTGATTCCAGCCGTTTTTCGGCCACCAAGAGAAAGATTCAGCCCCCCCCCCCCCCACTCAACCCGAGCCAAGCTTTCAAGGGCATTAATGGCATTGATGTTTGGCATCTCCCCTCCCCCAACTGATGATTTAAACACCATCAGTGACATGAGAGGAACCCTTCCCACCATTTACCTGAGGAATTCGAGCAACTTGACTGCACTGTTGCAGAAATCCGGCCGGCGGCACCACTACCATGGCAAACCGAAGATCGACTCGCATTCAGGCCGCCAGGAAGGTCCTCCTCCTCTCCTTATCTCACGGGTAGATCGTATATTTCTTTAGGTTTAAGGTTCGGGCTCAATTGAGCCCGATCCAAACCATGGTTTTCACGGTTTTCGGCAAAAAAAATTTCCTACTAGAACCGCCGGAAAACACCCCTCCGGCGGCTGTGCCGCCGCGTGGCGACAGCCACCACCTCAACAGAGGTGGTGGTGGCGGTGGCCGACCGGGGAAGGGGCTGGATCGTCGGCGGCAGAGCTTGGAAGTGGCCCCAGGCAGGATGAATCCTGGCCGTCGGCTCAAGGAAGGAGATGACAGGATTCCGTCCCTTTTGCGCCAAGATTCGTGCTGCATCCGATTTAAAACTATAGGATATATATTTATAATAATGTGATTTATGTCACAGATTTTGGTATTATTGGTTTTAAATTTTAAAAATACTTAGGCTCACTGGTGGGAAAACCTTCAACATGAAAGTTGTAGCCCTTTGGGTCTACTTTATTTTAAAATTGGCTTGAACCAATTTGGGTGCATGGTTTGACTAGGGCACTCATTTTGGTGGGACCTATACCTAGGGCTAGGCAGTCATTAAACTGAGTGCCCACACTTCATCCTCGGTCCAAATTACTTGAAATTTTGGCACGGAGTCTAACCTAGCTATACCTAGGGCCTGCCCAAAACTCAGAATTTTTAGAGATACTTTGCCTAAAGTTTGTAATTTTATTTAATAATGCTATGGTATTTTAATTAAGTGGTCTAATTACCTCCAAACCCTCCTAAATTTTGGCGAGTGGTCCCTGGCATCAATACCTAGCTCTGTACAAAATTTCAACTCATTTGGATAGGTTTTGGTTAGAGAATCACCAAACCCTAGTTTGGCTTTAAGGAGGTATTTTTGATTAAAAGTGCACTATGGACTTAGGGTGGTCACCTCCCCTCAACAGAGGCTGAGGTTTTGGACACTGACTTGGCATGGACAATGTCACCCTCTTAAGGAAAATGAGATGATTTAGGCTTGATTTACCCTAGGGTTCAACCTCAAACCCTAAGGAAGGACTTTTGGGGGTTGTGAAGGACATGGGGGCTAAGGCCTTTGTATGCCCTTGGAAACGGAGTAGAATTGAAGGTAGTGTAACCTAAGTTATCTGGAAGAAATCTTAGAGGACTGAGAGGACGGTAGGCACCTCAAAACCCTAACCCTAGTTTTAGGGTAGAAGCACAAATTTGTAAATTCAGCCACTAAACCTTAACCAAAAGTTATGGAACTTGGGTAGAGTAGGTTTTAGACTATCTAGAACACCTGGTAATTTTACTAGAATTTTATGGATTATATTTCTGGTACTTCATTTGTTAATTACCAAAGGGCCCAAAATAATGTTTAAATTACTTCTGGTTATTCTGTTCATTTGAATCTGATGGAACTTGGTCAGAAGATAATCCAGGCCTAAGTGAATATCCTTGAATTTATTATAATTTTTACTTGATTATATTTAGTACTTCCTTCACAAGTTTTGGAAAGAGGCTTTGGTAGAATAAAATTCATTATTGATGATATATCTGTTGAAAAAATCATGAGACTTAGGTTTTTATGATTTCAGGTCAAAATATACTTGTAGAAATTTATTCATAATTTTTAGAGGGCTGTTTGTAGCACTTCCTTTACAAGTCCATAATTTTGAGACCTTGATATTTAATTAATTCAGAGAATGATTATTTCTAAAAAAAATTATGAAACTTTATCTAGAGGTTTTATAAATCCTTATAATCATCCTGGAATTTTCTCTGAATTTTTGGAATTATTATTGTTGTACATCCCCTTTAAATGATTTATTATGGAATAAATTTGAAATAAAATTTAAGGGCTTAAATCTTGATGAAAAATTGGGAGATTCTGGATTTTTAGATGATTATTCATTTTGCATTTAACATAAATTTAGTGGAATTTTATGTTGTCTAAAACTTATACTTCATGTTCAAACTTGGAACTTTTGGTTACTAGAATAAATAAATAAATTATCAGTTAAATTATGAAAATTAGGAAATTATGGATTTAGGCTAAAAGTGTCAGTATAGCCCTCCAATAATTATTATATCAGTGCTGGATGATCATTTGGTATACTTCCCATTTTACGGGTCATATAGCTTAAGTGGTCTGCATTTAGTAAAACTGCAGGTAATAAGATGGAATATGGATTAGAGTACATGAGTTGGGTTTTGTTGGTTTGCTAGAAGGGATAAATAGAAATAGGAGCATCATTGGAAGATAAAATGAGTAGGGTGTTGTTTTGGCTAGGGTTTAGAGGCGCTCGGGTGCGACGAAAGATCGTCCTCCCCGAGGTGAGGTAGAGTCAAATCACCCTAGGATTAGCCTATCGTAACATGAGAAAGTAATGGGTAAGGGAATCAACCAATAATAATAAAAAGTACCTTGCGAAAGGGAACGCTGGGCGTAATCCCAACATAGTTCCTAGTGCCCCTTGAGAGCCCTTCACAGGGAATACCGGGGGCAGTCCTAGGTTAACGTAAACTATATTAATAAGCTGAAAAGAGTAACTTAGTAATTAGGGTTGCACATTTCACGAACACAGATAGCACAGGAAGATAGCTGGGAGCTTCGGCTCGGATGGTTAAGAGACGGACGTTTGGGTCTGGGGAGCTTCAGCTCGATTGTTTGAGACGGTCGTTTTGGTCCGGGAGCTTCGGCTCGGTTTTTGATTGCGCTAAATTTGCATGTGCATAAAAGGAAAGGAATTTAAGATGGTGGGTCTTCGGTATTGGAGGGTCGATGCACCGACGCCAATACGCTGACTCGGCAAGTGTGGTTAGCACTTCGCCAACAGAAGTCCGGTGCGCCAGCCGGCAAGAGTACGCAGGAGTCCGCTTCGTGCACCAAGCGTTGAGGCGTATGATAGGTCTGACCGGTAGTGCTTTACTGGTTTAGAGGTGGGCGAGGCCCAACCCACTGCTTCCGTCTGCCACTACTGAGGTATCCTGGGAGGTTACGACTCCAGAAAGGGGAACTAAAGGTCTGTGTGCACAGAGTCGGGTGTGTGTGTTGTACTTGCATGTCCATCATACCCACTTGCATGTCATAGCATAATCGATTCATTTAACCCCGAAACCTAAAGTATAAGTGGAATGGGACGCTTATACTTTAAGACCTGCAAAACGACCCCTTGGTCTATAAGCTTGTGTGGGCAAGTTTATAAATTAAGGTTAATTTTGATATATATATATATATATATTGCTGTTTGATAACCGCTGCCATCTGTTTTTGATTATTCTCCACCTTCAAGTCCTCCCCTTTCTTCCTCTCCGCTCGGTGCCTAGGAACCATGGGGAAAGGGGTGGGGGATGATAGAGCTTAGTCTTTTAGACTAACGGTTTTCGAACCGCATCATTTAAGGGATCGTGGAGCCCAGTATGGAGGAGCAGCCCCAGAGACCGGTGCGCTTGGAGATGGGGCAGTCTAGCTCCGGAGTTCATACAGCCGGGATTGTGAGTCTCGACCTTTAGTAGATTTTTCTGATTTTGCTTCCGCATGAGTGATTTGTAGTGAGAACATGATGTACCGGGCATAAGCCCGTATTGTAGTACTCTGATGTATCTTTCTGTGGACACTCCTTTCGTGGTGATTATTTATATGATATGTGATTTTCTGTGGACTGCTAGTTTGCATTTACTTTGTTGTGCTACTTTTCTATGATCGAATTGGCCGAAAGAATCGGCGTCTTGTGGTGATGACCCTTCAGGGCGTGAAGGAGTCACCGCAAAGCGGCGGTTTAGGGTTTAGGGTTTAGGGTTAGGGTTTAGTTTAGGGTTTAGGGTTTAGGGGTCTTACACAAGGTCAGTGCGTATAGAAGATATCCACATAGGAGTAATGCGGGACCATGAATGTCCTTATGTTTGAGTCTTGTAATTAGAGACTGATTACTTGTTTTCTTGCTTTTCTGAAGAGTGCAAGCAACGAGGCGGGTACGTCGAGACCAAGAGAAGAGCTTTCGGCGAGCAGTCCCACTGCTCCGGGTCTTTTGGGCACGGGTGTAAACCCGACCGATTTCTGTCGCATGCTTGCGGAAGCAATGGTGGCAGCCCAAGCTGCAGCGACAGCTTAGGTATCAAACCCTGCTACACCGGATACGACGATGGTCGTGACAGGCGGTGAAGCCAGGCGAGTGGAGCCTTTGGCGGAAAGGGTGGTTGTCAGACATGGAGACCAGCACATGAAGTATTTTCTTTGCTTCCATCCCCCGACATTCAAGGGAGTCGGTACCCCGACTGATACAGAGGATTGGTGGGCAAGGATGCAATAACTTCTGAGGGTGGCGGAGACGCCAGAAGATAAGAAATCTGAGTTTGCGGCCTTCATGTTAGAAGGAGACACAAAGCTGTGTTGGGTGAGCCATAGCGGCCGCCAATTTCCTGGACGCACCCCGTCCATAGAAGAGTTTGGGGATGCTTTTCTAAAGAAGTACATTCCTGTTTCAACGAGGTTGGCCCTTCAGAGGCAATTTCTGCACTTGGTGCAGCGAGATAAGACGGTGGACGAGTATGTGCAAGATTTCACCCGTTTGGGTCGTTACACAGGAACGACGATGACAGATGATGTAGAGAGGGATAACCTCTTCTACCTGGAGCTGAGGGAGAATCTGAGGCAACCCCTTATTTCCGTGAAGTGAGCTGGTTTTAATGAGCTAATTGAGGCTGCCAGGACATTGAAGAGTGATCTGGAGCGAACCCAACGTCGTAAGGGTTTCACTCCCAAGCAAGGGGAAGGGAAGCCTTCCCAATCCCAGAGAAAGTCTGAAGGGAATAGGTGGAGGAAAAAGCCTCACACTTCCAGGTCCGATGAGAAGAGCAAGTGGACGTCTGGAGGTTCTCACTCTAGGGGACCGCCGACGTGCAACAACTGCGGTAAGATGTGGCACATCGCTCATGTTTGTCCTCAAGGAGGAGTGGAGCAAGAGGCAAGGCAGGAGCAGACTGTGCGCTCCGGCCCCAGTGCCGCAGAGAAATGGAAGATGGCGGAGTCTAGTGCTTCTCGGTTCCAACCGGTGCAACCAAGGGCCTACAACCTTGGACAGCAGGAAGTCATCCGTCAAACCGATGTGGTGACAGGTATGAGGAAATTTAAGTTTAACTTTGTGCTTCATACTTTTAGACCTTTATGTGTGATGTCTATGTTATAGGCTTCGTATTAGTTTCCGGATACCCTGCTAGGGTATTGTTCGATATGAGAGCATCGCACTCCTTTCTTGCGGAGAGCTTCATCCGGAGAATAGGAGTTGAGTCATTTTCGGCGGACGCAGAGCTGAAAGTGCGCATGCCCAATGGGTCATCCATGACCACCTGGGACAAAGGGTGCATTTGTTGGGAGCTGGACGGAGTTGACTTCGTATTGGTAGTATCGATTTTACCATTGGTTGAGTTTGATGTGATTTTGAGCATGGATTGGCTTGCAGAGCAGCGCGCCAGTATTGATTACGTATCCAAGGTGGTGACCCTAAGGAGCAAGGGGCAGACGAAAGTCAAGTTTGAGGGCCTTAGCGGAGTGGCATGTTCCCTGATTTCGGCCTTGCAGTTGGTGCGGGCAGTTAACCAGGGTGGAATAGCACTTGTAGCGTTATTGGAGGTTCGCCTCTCAAAGTTATCAATTGGGGAAGTGCCAGTGCTGGCAGAATTCGAGGACGTGTTTCCTGATGATCTTCCTGGAGCGCCACCTCGGCGGGAGATCGACTTCTCAATTGAGTTAGTGCCAGAGGCTAGGCCGGTGTCACGGCCTCTGTTTAGAATGGCACCAAAAGAGTTGGCTGAGCTCAAAGTGCAGTTGCAGGAACTGTTGGAACAGGGGTATATCTGACCCAGTTCTTCACCGTGGAGCGCACCGGTGTTGTTCGTGAAGAATAAAGATGGTAGTATGCGGCTGTGCATAGACTATCGAGAGCTGAATAAATTGACCGTTAAGAATAAGTATCTGATTCCTCGGATAGATGACCTGTTCGACCAGTTGGTGGGGTCGGTGGTGTATTCAAAGTTGGACTTAAAGTCGGGATACTACCAATTGCGAATTCGGGACGAGGACATACCCAAGACAGCGTTTGGTACGAGGTATGGTCACTTCGAGTTCTCGGTGATGCCGTTCGGGCTGACGAACGCATCATCTGTGTTCATGGATCTTATGAATCGAGTATTTCGGGAATACTTGGATTCTTTTGTGGTTGTCTTCATTGACGACATCTTGGTGTATTCCAAATCGGAAGTGGAGCATGAGACCCACTTGAGAGTGGTCTTGCAGGTGTTGAGAGAGAATCAGCTGTATGCAAAGTTCTCAAAGTGCGAGTTCTTGTTAGTGAAGGTGGCATTTTTGGGCCACGTGATTAGTGGGGATGGGGTGGCAGTGGATCCAACAAAAGTGGAAGCCATCAGAGATTGGTCAGTTTTGAGGACCGTGGCAGAAGTCCGAAGTTTTCTTGGAGTAGCCGGGTACTATAGGAGATTCGTGGAGAATTTTTCACGGATAGCTCTATCCCTCACCTCACTCACTCGTAAAGATCATAAGTTTGTGTGGACTCAAGAGTGCAGTTAAGCATTTGAGGCACTGAAGAAGAGACTGGTGATGGCTTCAATCCTAAGTCTACTACAGGGGGCCGAGGGATTACCCCGTCCATGACTTGGAGTTTGCGGCGGTAATTTTTGCGTTGAAAATATGGTGACACTATGTTTATGGTGCAAAGGTGGAGATCTTCACGGATCATAAAAGCCTGAAGTATCTCGTCGATCAAAAGGACTTGAACATGCGACAACGCAGGTGGGTTGAGTTCCTTGGCGACTACGAGGTGGCGATTTAGTATACGCCAGGTAAAGCCAATGTGGTGGCGGATGCCTTGAGTAGAAAGTACTCGGGGCAAGGGAATTGGATCGAAGCTCATGATGAGCGATTGGTACGGGACTGGGAGTCCCTTGGCATGGAATGCGTAGCGAGAGACGAGTCTAGCATGGCTCAGTTGAACTGGATTGAAATCCAGAATAACTTGTCCGATCGTATTCGGGAAGCGACCCGTTTGGATGTGGAGTTTCAACTGTTCGTGGTGGAGGCTCAAAAGAGCGAGAGCAGCGCCTGGGAGATGATTGATGGGATCTTGAGGAAGGGCGGGCGGATTTGTGTACCGCAGTTCGGCAAGCTCCGGGAGGAGTTGATGTTTGAGGCTCACTTCTCAAAGTACTTTGTTCACCCGGGTAGTAAAAAGATGTACTTGGTTATGAAGAAATCCTTTTGGTGGCCTGGGCTGAAGCGGGATGTAGCTTTGTTTGTGAATCGATGCCAAACTTGTGCCTTGGTGAAGGCCGAGTGTCAGAAGCCGGGCGGGTTCCTGAAGCCTCTTCCAATCCCCGAGTGGAAATTCGATGATATCTCCATGGATTTTGTGCATGGGTTACCTAAATCGCAGCAGGGTAATGATGCTATTTGGGTGATCGTGGATCACTTAACCAAGGTGGCCCACTTCATCCCAAATCGGAAGGAGGACAGCGTGGAGAAGCTGGTGGAGTTGTATGTTCGCAACATTGTGCGACTACATGAGATTCCTAAGAGCATAGTCAGCGATCGAGATGGACGGTTTACGTCCAAGGACTGGAGATTGGTTCAAAAGAGTTTGGGCACGAAGCTCAAGTTCAGTACAGCTTTCCATCCCCAAACTGACGGGCAAATCGAAAGAACGAACCGTACTATGGAAGACATGCTGAGAATGTGCATTCTTGATTTCGGCAAGAAGTGGGAAGATCACCTCTTCATGGTGGAGTTCGCGTACAACAACAGTTACCAAGCAAGCATTAAAATGGCGCCGTACTCAGCCTTGTATGAGAGACGGTGTCGAACGCCGATGTCTTGGGCAGAGGCGGGAGACACCAAACTGTTGGGAAAAGAGGTGGTACCTGACGCTTGTGAGATGGTGCGGACCATTCAAGAGCGTTGAAGGTGGCGCAAGATCGGCAAGCAAAGTATTTTAATGCTCGCCATAGGAAGCTGGAGTTTGCGGTAGGCGATTGGGTCTATTTAAAAATCAAGCCGTTCAAGGGCGTTTCACGGGTTCGCCGACTCAAGAAGTTGAGTCCAATGTTTTTGGGACCTTTCAAAGTTGTTGAACGGGTGGGAGAAGCAGCGTACCGGTTGGCGTTATCCGCAGAGCTGAGTGGATTACACGACGTCTTCCTTGTCTCCATCTTGAGGAAAGCCTTGGTAGAGGCTAGTGTGGTGATCGAGCCGGCATCGGTGCCGATAGAGGAAGGCTTGAGGACGCGACTACGTCCAGTTGCCATAGAGGATTCAGAGATTCGGCAGTTGCAGAACAAAGAGGTGAAACTCATTAAAGTCCGATGGGACAACTGTGGTCGTGAGAAGCTCTCTTGGGAGCAAGAGCAAACAATGCTGGAGGAGTATCCAGAGTTTTTCCGTTCAGGTACCATTTAAGCTTTTGTCCCCTTTTATTTTCTGTAATTTTGGGACGAAATTCTTTTAAGGGGTAGAGAGTTGTAATGCCCCAATTTCCGTAAGAGGGACGATCAACGTTTTTGGCCAGGATTGGGTCTTAGTAAGGGGTGACACGGCCAAGGACACGGGCGTGTCCAAGGTCGTGTCTTGGTCGGGTTCGACAAAGAGCCCGGGAGGTCGTCGATTTGAAGTCGACGAAGTGTGGTCGAGTCTGCGCTCGACGATCCGTGTCGAATCTGCGTTCGACGATTTTGGTTCGACGATCTCGCCAGAGATCGTCGATCTCGCCAGAGATCGTCGATCTCTCCAGCTATCGTCGATCTCGCCAGCGATCGTCGATCCGTCCAACGGTCAACGATCTTGGGTCGACATCAGGCCAGCGATCGTCGATCTGGCCAGCACTCGACGTTCTGGCCAGTGCTCGACGATCTGCGCTCGACGATCTGCGTTCGACAATCTGGCTTGCGCTCGACGATTTTGCGCTCGTCGATTTGTGCGTTCATCGATCTGGCTTGCGCTCGACGATTTTGCGCCGTCGATTTGTGCGTTCGATGATCTTGGTTCGACGATCGTCGAGCGGCGATCTTGGCAGATTGGTTTGACGCAGAGTGTTCGACATTCTGTTTTTCTAGGTCAGACCCGTATCGCAGCCGTGCATTCCTTTGTGTGGGATCCAAAGGATGGGGTTTTTTCTGTTTGGGATATACCCGAGAGTAGGGTTTCAAAATCCGGATTGTTTCAGTCGCTGTTTCTCCGTCTAAGATCTAGAGAGAAGGGAGAGCGCGGAAGACGGTGAAGGAGATCCAGCCATTAGAGAGGCTTCGGTGCTCCAAATCGCGAGCCGAGTTCGGATCCGTGGAGGCTAGATCGTTGCGAATGTTTTCATCCGGCTAAGTTTCCATGGCTAGGAAGAGGGGTCGGAAGGTAACGACACTTCTCTTCTTGGTTTTAGGATGCGTGTCTTGCATCTCTTATTTCCATGGTTTTTGGGCACCAATCTCTCATATGAGAGGGGTTTTGGTCGCCAAGGTTCAAGAGAAACCTCCGGGTCGATTGAGTTGTAACGCCCCAATTTCCGTAAGAGGGACGATCAACGTTTTTGGCCAGGATTGAGTCTTAGTAAGGGGTGACACGGCCAAGGACACGGGCGTGTCCAAGGTCGTGTCTCGGTCGGGTTCGACAAAGAGCCCGGGTGGTCGTCGATTTGAAGTCGACGAAGTGTGGTCAAGTCTGCGCTCGACGATCCGTGTCGAATCTGCGTTCGACGATTTTGGTTCGACGATCTCGCCAGAGATCGTCGATCTCGCCAGAGATCGTCGATCTCTCCAGCTATCGTCGATCTCGCCAGCGATCGTCGATCCGTCCAACGGTCGACGATCTTGGGTCGACATCAGGCCAGCGATCGTCGATCTGGCCAGCACTCGACATTTTGGCCAGTGCTCGACGATCTGCGCTCGACGATCTGCGTTCGACAATCTGGCTTGCGCTCGACGATTTTGCGCTCGTCGATTTGTGCGTTCATCGATCTGGCTTGCGCTCGACGATTTTGCGCCGTCGATTTGTGCGTTCGATGATCTTGGTTCGACGATCGTCGAGCGGCGATCTTGGCGGATTGGTTTGACGCAGAGTGTTCGACATTCTGTTTTTCCAGGTCAGACCCGTATCGCAGCCGTGCATTCCTTTGTGTGGGATCCGAAGGACACGGGCGTGTCCAAGGTCGTGTCTCGGTCGGGTTCGACAAAGAGCCCGTGAGGTCGTCGATTTGAAGTCGACGAAGTGTGGTCGAGTCTGCGCTCGACGATCCGTGTCGAATCTGCGTTCGACGATTTTGGTTCGACGATCTCGCCAGAGATCGTCGATCTCGCCAGAGATCGTCGATCTCTCCAGCTATTGTCGATCTCGCCAGCGATCGTCGATCCGTCCAACGGTCGACGATCTTGGGTCGACATCAGGCCAGCGATCGTCGATCTGGCCAGCACTCGACGTTCTGGCCAGTGCTCGACGATCTGCGCTCGACGATCTGCGTTCGACAATCTGGCTTACGCTCGATGATTTTGCGCTCGTCGATTTGTGCGTTCATCGATCTGGCTTGCGCTCGACGATTTTGCGCCGTCGATTTGTGCGTTCGATGATCTTGGTTCGACGATCGTCGAGCGGCGATCTTGGCGGATTGGTTTGACGCAGAGTGTTCGACATTCTGTTTTTCCAGGTCAGATCCGTATCGCAGCCGTGCATTCCTTTGTGTGGGATCCGAAGGATTGGGTTTTTTCTGTTTGGGATATACCCGAGAGTAGGGTTTCAAAATCCGGATTGTTTCAGTCGCTGTTTCTCCGTCTAAGATCTAGAGAGAAGGGAGAGCGCGGAAGACGGTGAAGGAGATCCAGCCATTAGAGAGGCTTCGGTGCTCCAAATCGCGAGCCGAGTTCGGATCCGTGGAGGCTAGATCGTTGCGAATGTTTTCATCCGGCTAAGTTTCCATGGCTAGGAAGAGGGGTCGGAAGGTAACGACACTTCTCTTCTTGGTTTTAGGATGCGTGTCTTGCATCTCTTATTTCCATGGTTTTTGGGCACCAATCTCTCATATGAGAGGGGTTTTGGTCGCCAAGGTTCAAGAGAAACCTTCGGGTCGATTGAGTCCGTCCCCGGCATGATTTTGCATTAGAGATCCGCTCCGTTAGTAGATTAGACATGGTGGGTGAAGCCGTGGTCGCGACCGTTAGTCCGACCCGGTGATGTTGCATACGAGCTTTAGGGTTTTGGTAGAAACCCGTTGCGGCAAGAGCCCGTTTATGATGTTTGTGATGCTTTCCCCATTTTCTCGTGTGAGTACGTGTAGCCGGAACCGGACAAGGTTAGCTCCGCATTGGTGGTAGATGGTTTCCTTGGTGGACAAGGTTAGCTCCCCATTGGCGGTAGATGGTTTCGTTGGTGCGCGGGAACGCTGTAGTACGAATGAGGGATTATGGTGGAACTGGCTTGGTTTGTGATGTGCCAAGGCGTGGCTGTGTCTCTGTGGTCGGCTGGCTATCCCGTGACGTGCAAGTCATGTGTGGAAAGTGTCCCGACGAGACTAGTCCCCTTTTTGTGAGACTGACGAGAACGTCGAGCATGGGGCAAGCCCGGGCAATGAGGCCATGAGCATGTGGGGTCCAGCAAGGGTTCTTAGAATCGGTCAGTGTGTTGGACGAAATCTTGACATGAGAAGTCAGAGTTTGCCGGCAAGCCCGGGTCTACAACCGTGAGCGGGTGGGGCCTTGGCAAGAGTTCCGTGTGGCGGCTTGTATGTCGTTGGGGGATTGTGGTTCCCCTTTGTTTGCGGCTTTATGCCAATGGTGAAATGATGAGTACCCAAATGATGTGATGTTGTGCTAGATGTATACGCTATAGGGTGCCTTGGGTGAAGCCCGGGTGTTGCATTCATGTTGCATAGTAGGCCCTTTTATTATATGCTCAACAGTAGAGAACATGTATGATGTTTGAGACATCCAAGCTTGTTTCCTTAGTTGCTTTTCTTGCTTATGAATATTGCATACGAAGTGCTAACTTGCAGGTTGGAGGAGTACCCCGAGGTCCGTTAAGGGAGGCCGGGAGGAGATGTGTTTGTTACACAGTTTGAGGTCAGCCTTTGCTGACCCACGTTACCACCAATTTTTACAGGACAAGGATCGCAAGCAGAAGCTAGCTCGCCGGCCAAAAAGGCCTAAGCCTCATGAAGAGTACCGCTTTGCTTTAGCTTTACTTATTTGACATTGTATGTTTGATGCTTCTGTATTCCGGCTTGCATGCCGAGGTAGTTTAGGGGTGCTGATGCACGTTCTTGACTGCTTTTATTATTTGAGCTTCGGACTCACTTTTGTTGTAAGACCTTAAGGCCATCTCTAATCTCCTATATGTGTGAATATCTTCTAGTCTCTTTGCTGTTTCCGCTGTGTTGTGTCTTGAGTTTTGAGATTGAGTAGTTATATCATCTTATAATACTAAAGTTGTGACGTCTGTATGTTGTGGGGCCCCGACCGGACTCATATTATACGATCATTACAGGGGAGGTGTTATAGGAGGAAGGGATGGTGGTCAGCGGGCTGGGTGGGGGAGGCGCTGAAGGGGAGGAGGCCGGCGGTGGCCTGGCGGTTGCATAGTGGGAGGGCGGCCTGGCTGCTTGCTAGAAACAGCCGGCCGGGCTGTTTAGGGTGCTGTTTTGGCGGGCTGTAGCAGTGGAAACAGGTGTTCGAGGGGCTATAGCGGTGCAACCAAGGGTTTTAGGGGTGGAAAATGAAGGCAAAGGTAGGGAGTACCTTGGGAGGGAGGGGGGGACGAGCACCTAGGAGTCGTCACCTAGGGTTCCACGACGTCGGCACCAGGGAGTGATCGCTGGAATTCGGGAATAGAAGTCTCCAAAGAGTCGTCACCTAGGGTTCCACAGCGTTGGCACTGAGAGTGATCGCTGGAATTTGTGAATAGAAGTCTCCAAATTCTGCAACAGCCTCTTTTTAGCCCCCACACATCTATTTATAAGAAAAGAGCAACTAGGGCATTCACATCAACGACTATAATTGGTCGGTGTGGTCAGTTGAATGAGAAAATTTCAATAATAATAATAATAATAATAATAATAAGAGGACTCCCCACACATATATGTGTAGGGGAGAAAGGCACAAAGACAACACTACCCCTCATGGGTAAATACAATAGTAAAGAAACTAAGAAGTCTTGATTTCAACTCTCCCCATCAAGTCGATCGGTAGATATCCGTCATTCCAAGCTTTTGAATATCATCAGTGAAGACATCAGATCCTAGACTCTTGGTGAAGATATCAGCAAGCTGATCTCTGGAGTGAACGAAGGGTGTGACTAAGCTTCCTTTTTCAAGGTGGTCTTTGATGAAATGGCGATCCACCTCAACGTGCTTAGTCCTGTCATGCTGAACTGGATTGTGTGCTATGCTGATGACAGCTTTGTTGTCACAGTACAGGGATATGAGAGCTTCCTCCTGAAGCCCCAGATCTTGCAATAGGGTACGCAACCAAAGACCTTCACAGAGGCCTTGAGACGTTGCCCGATACTCAGCCTCAGCACTAGATCTGGCCACCACATTCTGTTTCTTACTACGCCATGTGACCAGGTTTCCTCCAACAAAAGTGCAATAACCCGTTGTAGATTTCCGGTCATCGTAGCATCCAGCCCAGTCAGCGTCAGTGAAAACATCGATCCACAAATGATTGTTCTTAGAGAACATTAGCCCTCGTCTTGGGGACTTCTTCAAATACCGGAGGACACGGTAAGCTGCCTCCTGGTGTCTGACCCTTGGGATCTAGATCAGGATCGGCGTGCGACAAGCAGCAACAGGCGACGACGAGCGCAGGCAACGACGTGGCGATGCATCACGAGGAGACGACCGGCTCCCTCAGCATCCCCCGCTGCCGGCGAGCGAGCCGTGGGGCTCCATGCGTGGCGGTGGCGACAAAATAGCGGGGTGGAAGAAGATCGGGCGAGCGGCGAGCGGCGAACGAAGAAGATCGGGGTTGCGAACGAGGAGGGCGAGCGGCGAGCGGCGGGGAAGAAATATTAAGGTTCGGGTATAGCTCTGATACCAAGTTGAATGGGAAAATTTCAATAATAATAATAAGAGGACTCTCCACACATATATCTGTAGGGGAGAAAGGCACAAAGACAACACTACCCCTCATGGGTAAATACAATAGTAAATAAACTAAGAAGACTTGATTTCAACTTGGTCGGCCACAAAATACATGTAAATAAAAAAACTAAACTAATATATGTTTTTGACTTGCAGCGACGTGCCGGATGCAACCGCGGAGTCGGAACGGCGATCCGATCAAGCCTTCTCGTGCGAATAAATGAACGTGGGTCCCGCCTTGCGGCGAACCCCTCCAAGTACATGATTTGATGAATCCCCGTCAAAAGATGCCCACAAATCATTGTCAACCGCTACCACTTGACTGAAGATCCAATTTAATTTCACTTCCAAATTTGGAGCTGTACTCCCATAGCAAATTTTTTTGGCAGCAGACGCAACCTAAGTAAAATAGTAATGAAGTATCCTTAAATGTTTCTTCAAATATGCATACATACAAAAAAGGCATTATGAGTAAACCTTAAATTTTTCTTCCCACCAATCATCGGTCAATTTCCTAACTCAATCTCTCTAATGCGAAGATCACAACAGCCAACACTTCGTTTAAATCCAAATTTGCCGATATTCCTCCCTCCTTTGATTTCCTCATTAAACAGTACACCCAAAACATCAAACATAGATTATCCACATAAATCTCAAAGGAAAACTACTTACGATTTAACATATTGTTTTTCAATTTAGAATCAACAACAACAACAAATAGTCATATGGGTATAACTATTAATATCTTTATCCATGCAACAATGAAATGAATGTTTTACGTCATGTGTTACGGATATCAAGCTAAAATCAAGCAACAAGTACAAGAGAGGCACAAATTTAATGTGGTTTTTTCATGGACAATAGCAAATAGATTCACTAGATAAGAGAATGAGATTTTATATGATAGGATGTAGTTCTACACACTCTCTTATCCTAATCCTAGAACATCAAGAGTTTTAATGTTTTGTCAATAAGATTAACCCAACACTTGAGCATTGTGTGAATAACTTCAAAAAGTTATTCAATAATGCTCTAATTGTTGGGTTAATCTTATTGATAAAATATTAAAACTCTTCATGTTCTAGGAAACTCTCTTATCAGAATCCTAGAACATGAAGAGTTTTAATCGTTGCATGGCTTGATTATTGCATAAGAGATAAATGAAAAAACATGTTAAATCTCAACATAAATAAATCATTTAGGATGATCACAGTTTTCGCTGAAATAAAACTTACACATTATCAGTTGCTCATTCAGTTTTCGCGATTTTGCTCTTGTTCTCTTTTACGTTTGTTTCATCAAGTGAATGTTTGGTGTTTCGTGCTTCTTCGGTGTCCTCGCACATCAAAGTTTTCGGGATCTAGTCGGGTGTTGTACTTTGAAGAAGTGAGCATCAGTTGAAAACCCTGTCGGAGGGAAGTGCAATTTTTTAGGGCAATAATCACACACCTTACTCATGCTCAATTTCTTAATCTCTTTATTTGCAAGTTTTCTTCATCTTACTGCTTTCAAGATCATGATATTATATTATAATAGTTTTTCAAATGAAAAAATATACATTATTTTGAAAATAAATTATAAAATATCCCAACAATGTAAAGAATTTACATTTCACATCATTTAATCTCTTATGAAAGGGTCGTGCTGAACAATCATCTCACAAACCACGTAGTACGAGTGAGAACCCATCATTTCGTATTCTTTGGAAAGTCCAAGAATAACTTGATAATAAAAATGAAATAATCATAATGATTTTGTATGATATCATTTTTACATGTGTTTCAATTTATTTTATGTAATTTAAATTTATGCAATTTGTAATGACATCTCGTTTTGATGAATCCGTCGGGATCAAATTCAAAAAATTTAATGGAAATAAATTTTGTCGTTGACAAGTACAAGTTAATATTTGTTGAATACCGTAAGTCTTCTATCCGCCATTTTGATCCTCTTCTAGAAATAAAAAACCCTTCTAACGCTGCAATTGTAGTTGTCTCCTCCCTTCCACCTTCTTCATCTTCTAGTGCAGACACCACTAGAACATATGTTGGCCGTATTCCTTATAGAGATCCGATAATTATAAATGTCATTGCTGCCACCAAATTCTTAATGCTTTGTTTGACAACCTTTACAATATTTTCTTCCAATATCGCACGACTAAAGATTTGTGGTATGCATTGGAAGCACACTATAACCTCGACAATGCGGGTATAGAACACTATATTGTCTCCAACCTCCACAAGTTCAAGATCGATGCCTCCAAGCCTATCAATACTCAACTTCACCAACTTGATGAGATGTTATCCAAGATTCGAGCCAAATGACTCAATCTTATCCAAAAATTATTTAGTAGTATGTCTTATAATTTCCCTTCTTGTTTCATGGTTTGGCTTTAACACTAAGGTTTGACATGACCAAACAAATCTTACTTACGTTCAAGTCCAAAATGCTATTTGTATAGAGCAAGAACATATGCATAACAACTTCAGAAGCCCCAAAGATCATGTTCCTAAAATCAACCTCACAGAATCTCATGACAACCATTTCTCTCAGAACCACTCCAAAACCAAGGGTAAGAACGATAAGAAACCTTTTCGCCCAGATACCCTTCATTAGAAACCCAATCATCCAAAACCTGATCGTTCCAACCAAAACCCCAGAAATAGGAAATAGTGTTTTGTCTGCAGCTGTACAAATCATCTGTCTATCAACTGCTTCTCCTAGAAGATAAAACCTATAATATGCAAATCTCATGCGGTCATGCATCATGCTAACATGATCCAAGCACATGTTCAGCCTATCCTCAGGTTAGATTATACGTCTAGTTTTTTTATTTGTTTATCATATTGGTGATTTGATTCTGGAGTAAATGTTCATACTTGTTTTCATCATTTTTGCTTTCCCACCTTTCAGGACATCAATGGAGGAATTGTGATTCTAAGAGATGCGTCTTCGGCATAAATCTTTGGACGCGAGCGAGTGGATCTTAGTCTGATATCTGAGAAGACACTAATCCTGCATGACGTGATTTGTGTGCCAAAAGTTAAAAATATCTAGTGAGTGAATCTTTGTTAGTGAAAAATGGTTATAAAATTTTTTTATAGTCAAATAAAGTAGTAATAACTATAATAATATTTTTATTGGAAAATACTTTGTATCTGATTGTTTATTCAAATTGAATGTTATTGATTTGATGGTTAATCAAATTTCTTGATCTTTGATTACTAGTTATTTTTACTAATTTTTGGTATGCAAGATTATGTATGACATGTTAACTCTCATTGTATGAAAATGAGGATGTCTTTTATCTCATTCCTAAGATTAATATTTCTCAAAGTGCACGATGTGTGTTTTTTATAGATTCAAAATTCTTTAGAAAACCTTCAAATGAATTGAAAGAACTTTAAAGCTTTTAGAGTTAATTCATTCGGATGTGTGTGACCTGAACTGTCAACCCACTAGAGGGGGGTATAAATTTTTGTAACATTCATTAATGATTTTATCAAATATTGTTGCATATATTTTTAAAGATACATTATAAAGTATTTTTATACTTTAAGATTTTTGAAGCTAAAGTAGATAACCAATTAATATCCTCCATCAAGATCCTTAGATCCGACCGAGATGAAGAATATACTTCGAATGAACTAACATAGTTTTGACAAAAATAAGGAATCATTTATCAAGTAATCACTTCTTATTCACCTCAATCGAATGGTGCAGTTGAACGTAAAATCCAACTTTAATGGATATGGTCTATGTCATGTTAGCCGAGTCCGACGACGCAAAAAATATTTAGGGAGAAGCGTTGCTTACCTCCCGTTTTATCTTCAATAGGATTCCATCAAAACACAGTCAGAAAACCTCATTTGAATTATTCAAATCAAGGAAGCCTAACCTCCACATTCTTCGTGTGTGAGAGTGTTTAGCTAAAGTAGCCATTCCCAAGCTTAAGAGAAATAAAATAGGACTTAAAATCATAAACCTCATTTTTATAGGATATGCATATGATAGTAGTGCTAATAGATTTCTCATAACTCTCACATTAGCGAGATCTCTGATAGTATTATCCTACAAGCTAAATATTCAATTTATTTTGAAGATAAAATTCCATACAAATTAAATAACTTATCTCAACTTTCTAATCTACCCAAGCTTCTTCACATATATGCCCATTAGAAACTAATAAACCTAGAAGGAGCAAAAGATTTAGAACCGAAAGAATCTTTTGGGAGGATAACTTCACTTATCTAATTGAAGAAGATCCTAACATATATGAGGAAGACATAAACTCATCCGACTCTTCATTTTGGAAGGAAGCAATAAATATAGAAATTAACTCTATATTAGAGAATAAAACTTGTTTTCTAATCCACCTCCCGGTTGCAAAACCATATGATGTAAATAGATCTTTAGAAAGAATCTTATGTCTGATAGCTCTATAGTGAATATACGACTAAAAATTATGCTAAAAAAATAAGGGATAATTTATTTAGACACTAATGACCTCGTAGCTAGGATCACATCACTTCATGTGCTAGTAGACATAGCTTCGATTCATAAGACGATCATTCATCAAATGAATGTGAAAACTATCTTCTTACATAGTGAAACAAATTTTATGACAATATGAAAGATTCATTATTAAGAACCAAAAACATAAATTTTGCAAACATGTTAAGCACCTAAACAATGACATCACAAATTTGATTCTATTGTATTATCATTTGACTTCTTACCTAATGAATATGACAAATGTATTTATGCAAAACAAGATGACTATGCCACCGTTTTGCTTTATTTTTATGTAGATGGTATTTTCATTTTGAGAAATTCTTTAAAAATATTAATGATATTAAAATTTATTTATCATCTAAATTTGATAGGAAAGATATATGAGTAGCTAACTTATCTTAGACATAAAGCTACTTAAAACCGATATAAGTGTATTATTATCTATTTCTCACTCGATTTAAAACTATTACATAAGTTTAGCCTATATAATTCTACTCACTTTCTTTCTATATGACGCTAGTGTAAAACTTTGCAAAAATATTTTTGAACCAATTAATCAAAATAGATATGCTCAAAAGATAGGTTCCCTGCTTTATATTGCCGATCACACTATGCCTGCTATTTCTTACGTCGTAGACATGTTAAGTAGATAGTGAACATTGGATAACACCCACAATGACATTTAAATACCTTCGACTGACTATATATATATATATATATATATATATATATATATATATATATATATATATATATATATATATATATATATATATATATATATGTGTGTGTGTGTGTGTGTGTGTGTGTGTGTGTGTGTGTGTGTGTGTGTGTGTGTGTTTTCCAGAAGTAGTAGATTAATATTTGGATGCCAACTGGTTAACTAATTCATTGGATGGTAAGTCCACGACATGATATGTATTCCTCTTAGGAGGAGCTACCTTTCCACGATCATCTACGAAACAAACTGTGAATTGTAAATGCACCATTAAATTCGAGCTTATAGCTTTAGACACTACATGTGTCAAAATAGAATGACTTAACAATTTACTTTGTGAAATTCATGTTTATCCAAAATATATTTCTACTATTTCATTACATGGCGATAATAAATATGCAATTAATTTAATTGCTTCCAATATTACCAATTTCAAAATGAGCAAGTTCATGATAATCATGTACAAATCAGTGAAGCAGATATAAAAAGACATGACATCACTAAACTACGTAAAGTCAAAATTAAATCTGACTGATAATCTTACCAAGAAATTGTCCTGAGTAGAGATATTATTCTCATTGAGGGGAATGAGACTTAAGCCTATATGGTTTGCTATCACTGATGGATACCCAACTAATGTACCGTAGTTCAGAGCACAAATTTATGAGGCCGAAAAAAGCTTCTCATTGTTATGATGTTAGACTCTGCATAACATATAAGATGAACTCATAGTTCTTAATTTCTTAATGATTGTCAAAAACATATTTCTTTGCCCGATATTAGTTACAAAATTTCTTTTGAGCTGTTATCTATATATGATAGTTATGAGGTCGCAACTTTGGGATCAAGGCTAAAACCTAATAAACTCTATGAAAATCAAGGATTGCACATGACATTTAAAGCGCTCATTAGTTAACCGAATAAACAACCAATAATATGTATGCTTAGTTAATCTATTCATCAAAATATTATAATTCAAAGTATTTGACACATTATATTTTTCAATGAATACCTACTAAAAGTATGTTCGGTATAACCACTCCATCTAAATATATTTGCATTATATATAAATTGATAAAACAAATATATATTTGATTTTAATAATATTAATGTTATTATTTATGAAACTCGGTTTTGATTTTTCATTTTCACGAAATATTGTTAGAAATTTATTAAATAAAATATTCATTCCTATAATTTTATTGGAGCCTCCATGGTGGTGTTTAATGTTTAGACTCCACAATTAACTGACGAGAAAAACTCAAAATCATACGGAGAAAACTCAAATTCTTGGATGCAAAATCTTTCATGTGAAAGGATAAAACATCAGTCCAGCCAATCCCTATAGAGCTATCAGACTTAAGATTCTGAGAGAGAGAGATACCAACACAAACTGCACAACGTGACTCCGCCACAGCACCGCAATACCCCCCGACCTACCCGCCGATGGATGATGCACACAATTCCAATTCCGAGCCACCAACCGGTCCACATCACTCTGGGAGAGATCTTCCACCATCGTCTTAAACAAACCCACAAAAGAAATCCCCCACCGCAAAATAAGATCTCAGAGAAGATGCCCAACCTCCTTCCGAGCTCCCCTACAATTCCATAAGATGACTCGTCATGGACCCCTTGAAGAGAACGCGTCCCCGCCGTCGAAATTGAGGTCATCTGTCACCGATTTTCGTCGTTTTTGTCCTAGAACTTTGGCTGGAATTGGTTTATTCCACCAAGCCTCACGCCAGCTGGGCCCGAGGGCCTCCCCAGGGCATCACCAATGGCACGAAACACTCCACCGAGGAGCTACTCGGAGTCAAAGCAGGGCGTCCGCGAGGCAGTTTGGGGCGGTGGCGGGGTACATGCAGCATTCTCCGGAGCCAGCGGACCTGATTGATCAACATCGGGGTGCAACGTAGACTCTACCTTTCCCTTATTTCGCTGCCGCCGCTGCCGAGCAATAAGCCACGATCCGTAATTGTGTTCTTGTTGGAGTTACCATTGTGATCTGTAAATGATCAAACATGTGATCTCACTGCCAACGCGATATGAGTCTGCAGGGTCGCACATAAGAGATGTGGAGAAGTTGGATGATTGACTGTGTTGGTAGAGGTTACCAATCACCGACCTGAATAGGGTTGTAGGCAAAGAGTTGTCTTAAAGGATCATCGGGTTGGGCAAATATTGCCTTGAAGGATTGATACGTATAGTCGGCCGAGGGTCGACGAGAATCGTCGAGAATAGTTCTCTGATTCTCGCCGATCGACGAGAATCGTCGAGAATCGTCCTCTGATTTAAGTGGATATATAAACCAATCCAGTCATCCTTATAATAATAATAATAATAATAATAATAATAATAATAATAATAATAATAATAATAATTGTTACAGTGACTGAAATACATAACATATCTTCATTCATATTTCCATACTGCACCAAACTCAAAACCCCAAGACTAACAAAAAATAATAACAGATTAGGAAACAGGCGCAGGCATCTGCTGCTTCCTCACTCTGTCCCCACCCTTCACCATTCTGAATGCCACAATAATTTGATCAGCAGCATGAGATAACAAGCAATGCAAATACAAAAAAATGGAATTATCATGAAAATGAGAGAGAAAGAACTCACCCAATATCATGCGGGGTGATGAATATCCACTGCGAACCTTGGCTCACTGCGAATTCTACCAACGCGTCCAAGCTGACCTTTCGGCTCACCGCGTCCTACGGAGAGAGGATTTCAATAGCATAAATTCAAATTTCTCTTCCATGTTCGAGGACTGCGTGGAATATCTTACCATGAAAACATCAAATTCATCCATAGCTCGGAAAGGAGCCTCCGCCATTTCATGAAGAGCTAGCGCAAAAGAGAGAGTCGAGAACGAACGTTCTCCACCTGAAAAAGAAAATCATAGTCCAGTTAAGAATTCCTCCTGGATCTCTACTTCTGATGAAAATTAAAGTTTAGTGATATGAAAAAGTAAGGATGATGTAAATAGTTTTGCAAATTATGCTTTGTTTGGGGCAGGCACGGCGGCCGTCATTAACACCGTGGTTATGAACCGTCGTTCGAGAACGCCTAACGGCACCTGACATAACTTCATCCACTTTTATGCTGAAAAATAGTTTTTTTTCCTTTAGTGGTGGTCATAACCATTGCCATGTCAAACATGTACTCTATGAGTGACATTTTTGTCCAATCTCACCGGAGCAAAAACATAGCGCCAAACGGAACCTTAGAACTTATAAACATCAATCTGTCTATTATTATGTTTTTAATGAAAAATGCATATAGCATGAAATTAAAAAACAAAAAGGAAAACAAAAGTACAGCATGTCATCCAAGTCTGCACGAACAAGTTCGGCAAACTAAGAATGGCTGCTATCAACATCGAGCCATACAAAGTTTCCCAGTAGGGCAAAACTAGCACAGAAATCGGCAGCTCTGTTGGCCTCCCGACCAATAAGCTGGAACCGAAGCTGGGGGAAGCCGCTCAGAAAAGAGAAGTCCTCCTCGCCGTCCACCGTCACGCTCCAGTCGCCCCGTCGCAAACCAGCAACACAGCTGTCCATAAGGGACGAACAGTCGCCCACAACAATAGCCCCACGTACCCCATATAATGACGGCGGGATAAGATTCCGGAGAGCCAAGACCGCCGCCAGCTCCACTCCCCCAGGATCCCAGTGCAACAGCGGGGACCCAACAACAAAGATGAGAGCACCACGATCACCGCAGGCCACCATCCCAAGGCCAACAAGCCCGGACGGGGAGAGAGAGCCATCCACATTGAACTTTATCCATCCAGGGGGCGGGGGGCACCCGAAGAGTGGTGTCGACAACCAGCGAGGCTGGGTGGTACCCCAGTGCCCCTGGAGCGGTAGAGTTCGCATAATGGAGAAGGTCTCAACAATGGTCGCCGCCATGGCAGTAAAGGTCGCCACCTCGCCATGGTGGACCTTGGCGTTGCGTCCATGCCAGGCCTGGTACACCGCACAAAAAAAACCCTCGCCGTACTAAGCACGCCAGTAGCGGCAGAGGAGAGAAGCTCCCGCGCAGTATCCCAGCTGGAGAAGGAAGGCATACTGTATCCCTAGCGCAAAAGAGCGGCCTGAATGGCTGAAAGACTACAACTCCGAGACCACATGGTCCCGGTCTCCTCAGATGTGCAGCCCCAAGGACATCCCCGCTCAGCAGTAAGACCCCGACGGGCAAGCCACGCCCGGGTGGGGATCGCATCCCAAAGGAGCCGCACCAAAACATCTGCTCCCGCGGGTGAAGCTTCAGCTTCCGTAGACAGCTTAAGTACGTACAAGCCCCATCAAACTGGGCCATGTAGGCGAGGGAGGCAACAGAATGACCGCTGAGGCGGGTGCAGAGAACCGGCCTGTCCTGGGGAAAAGAGTTGTGGACCAGGATCTGGAGGACGACCTCAACAAGAGCCAACCCAAAAAACTGAGACAGAGCGGAAACATCCCAACCGCCACCAGGAAGCAAGAAGCCAGAAACCTGGAGAGACTCCAGCGCGCCGCAGTCAGCGAAAGTGGGCCACTGGAAAAGAGACCGGTCAAGAATCCAAGCGTGCGCAAGCACATCCACAGAATCCCCATCCGCAATCTTCCAGCGAATCGCGGGCCGAAGGCATGCAACGCCCTCCCTGATGAGCCGCCAGACCGGTGAGTCGCGTCGAGTGATCCCCTCCCGCCAAAGACGGCCAGTGTACCGGGCCAAAACCAACCTGTGGAAAAGGGAGGATCCCGACTGCATCAACTCCATGCAAATTTAGCCCTCAAAGAGCCTTGCCACCTACTCAACCCATGGAAGCCAAGTCCACCCCCACAGTGGGAGAGCAACATTGCTCCCAGCTAACATAGTGCATCCCGCGCTGGGAAGGGGACCTTTGCTACAAAAACAACCGTGCCAGCCGCTCAATAGACTCCTGGACCGAGCGAGGCACATGACAGTGCGTAGAGAAACATCGGCGTGGCCAGGAGCGCCGACCTGACGAGGGTGGCCCAACCCGCCAAGGCGAGGTGACGGCTCCCCCAGGCCCGAACCTTCGCAGCCACCTTCAGAAGCATGTGTGAAAAGTCGGAGCGCTTCAACTTATGCATAGCCAGCGTAATGCCCAAGTAAGTGAACTCTCGGACCCTCTGAAAGCCCAATCGGCGAGTCAGCCAGTTGCCCTTTCCCGTAGGGGTGGACTTGCCGAACATGACCATGGACTTTGATCTATTGATCTGCTGCCCAGTCCAAGTACAGTACTCCTGCAACACGGCAAGACACTGATCCACACAAGACTTGGTGGCATCTGAGGTGATGAAGATGTCGTCGGCGTAAAGCAAGTGAGAGATCCGCGGGCCAGAAGCCGCAACCATAACGGCCAAAGAGTTCCCCCGCTGACTGAAGGCAAGCGAGAGCAGCTCCGAGCACAGAATGAACAGATAAGGGGAGACGAGGGATCCCTGCCGGAAGCCACAACTCGCCTCGATCCACCTTGTACGACGCCCGTTGAGGAGCAATGCAAACTGTGGCCCCTCCACACACTGCAGAATCCATCTAGCAAACTCCATCGGAAACCCAAACATGGCCAGAACCTGCCGCAGCGTTTCCCACGACATCTTGTCGTAGGCCTGCTCCATGTCGACCTTCATAGCGAGGAACCCAGTCGCTGAGGTCGAGATCGCCAGCTTGTGCACCACATCCTGGTCGATGAAGCACTGATGGGAAATAGAGCACCCAGGAACAAAGACCCCCTGCTCCTCAGAGATGAGCGAGGGTAGGAGCCCCTTCATGCGGTCCACAATAATCTTCGCCGCCACCTTATAGATGGTCTGGCATAGACTGATAGGACGGAACCGATTCGGCCGAGACGCATTGAGGCACTTCGGAATGAGTACCACCAGTGTCTCCTTCCACGCACTGGGCATATGACCAAGAGCAAAGAAGTCGCCAATGACCCTGCAAACAGATGTATGCACAATGGGACAGAAGCGGACAAAAAATGAAGAAGTAATACCGTCTAGGCCTGGAGCACAGTTAGCCTTCATGGCCTTGATGACGCCCCAAATCTCCTCCTCGGAGACCTTCGTCAGCAACAGGGAGGTCGCCGCTCCATCATGCCGCAGAGAGGAAGGCAGGAGTGGACACCCAACAAGAATAGGAGCCGCACACTCCCACTTCCGATCAAAGAAGTCCAAGAATGTTGCCTTGATGCCCTCCGGATCGTCAACAAGGCTGCCGTTCTCAAGCTCCACCTGCGAAATCCTATTGCCTCGCCGATGAGAGGAGGCGATGGAGTAGAAATAGTGGGTATTCGCATCACCCTCGTTGATCCACTGCACCTTAGCAGGATGTTTCCACCAAGTGGTCAAACTAGCATGAATGCTCAAGAGCTCCTTAACCGCTGCAATGAGAGTTCGAGTCTGGTCCTCCAAGATTCCACCATCCAAGCTCTCCAGCCGCTGGAGTTCCACAATCTCCGCCTCCAGAATCTCCTTTCGAGCACCCAAATCCTGAAGCTTGTTCTTGCTCCAAAAGAAAAGGGCCCGAAGGGTACGACGACACTTCCGCTGCAGGACCTCGGCATTATCACCGACATCCGCCTTCAGCTAGGATCGAGACACCAGCTTCCATACCATCGGGTACGACAGCCAGGTATCCTCAAACCTGATCCACCTCGACTGCCTAGCAACCTGCACTTGCCCCAAAGCCAGTAGGAGAGGACAGTGATCAGAGCCAATACGGGGCAAGTGCCGCACGGAACCCAATGGAATAGCGTCCAATCCCACCGAATTAACAAAAACCTGATCCAAACGCCCCAGAACACGCCCAAGCCCGGGCTGGTTGTTACACCAAGTAAAGGTCGGGCTCGTGAAGCCCATCTCCTGAATATCTAGCTCCGCCACAGCCGCATCCATGTCCAAAGACCCCTGTGAATAGACAAAGGGCCGACTGCCTTGCCGATCCTCCGACCGCAAAAGGCAGTTGAAGTCGCCCACAACAATCATCGGGAGATCCGGGGTCGCAAACTGTTCCAACAAAGACCACAGTTGCCGCTGAACAAACGCATCCTTGTTCGCATAAACGAACTCCACCAGCCAACATCGCTTATCAGGGAAGGTAACATCCCCAATAACGCATTGCCTCGAGAGAGATAGACCAACACAAACTGCACAACGTGACTCCGCCACAGCACCGCAATACCCCCCGACCTACCCGCCGATGGATGATGCACACAATTCCAATTCCGAGCCACCAACCGGTCCACATCACTCTGGGAGAGATCTTCCACCATCGTCTTAAACAAACCCACAAAAGAAATCCCCCACCGCAAAATAAGATCTCAGAGAAGATGCCCAACCTCCTTCCGAGCTCCCCTACAATTCCATAAGATGACTCGTCATGGACCCCTTGAAGAGGACGCGTCCCCGCCGTCGAAATTGAGGTCATCTGTCACCGATTTTCGTCGTTTTTGTCCTAGAACTTTGGCTGGAATTGGTTTATTCCACCAAGCCTCACGCCAGCTGGGCCCGAGGGCCTCCCCAGGGCATCGCCAATGGCACGAAACACTCCACCGAGGAGCTGCTCGGAGTCAAAGCAGGGCGTCCGCGAGGCAGTTTGGGGCGGTGGCGGGGTACATGCAGCATTCTCCGGAGCCAGCGGACCTGATTGATCAACAGCGGGGTGCAACGTAGACTCTACCTTTCCCTTATTTCGCTGCCGCCGCTGCCGAGCAATAAGCCACGATCCGTAATTGTGTTCTTGTTGGAGTTACCATTGTGATCTGGAAATGATCAAACATGTGATCTCACTGCCAACGCGATATGAGCCTGCAGGGTCGCACATAAGAGATGTGGAGAAGTTGGATGATTGACTGTGTTGGTAGAGGTTACCAATCACCGACCTGAATAGGGTTGTAGGCAAAGAGTTGCCTTAAAGGATCATCGGGTTGGGCAAATGTTGCCTTGAAGGATTGGTACGTATAGTCGGCCGAGGGTCGACGAGAATCGTCGAGAATAGTTCTCTGATTCTCGCAGATCGACGAGAATCGTCGAGAATCGTTCTCTGATTCTCGCCGATCGGCGTGTATCGTCGACCCTGTTCGACGTGTATCGTCGGTGATTCTCGACGATCGACGAGAATCGTCAACCTGCGATTCGACGTGAATCATCGGGCATTCTCGCCGATTGATTCTCGCCGAATCTGCTGATGATTCTCGCCGACCGATTCTCGCTGACTGGTTCTCGCCGATCCTAGCCGATACTCGCCGATCCTTAGTGATTCTCGACGATCGATTCTCACCGATCGGCTAGTGATTCTCGCCGATTCTGAACCCTATTTCTGGGTGGTCTGCGGATAGCGATTTTCCTAGGTTTATTTATACCTTTGGTATAAATAGGATACTTAGGGTTTTTCGGGATCACACTCTCTCATCGGCTGATAGAAACCCGCGACGGAAGAGTTCCGTTCTGCGATCGTTCCGCCGATCCCGATTCCCGCCGCCGGAAGAGTTCCGCCGCCGTGTTCGCTCCGTCGACCTCCTCCTCTCCGGCGATTGTCGCTGGTGTTGCTTTTCCTGCCACGGACCTAGCAGTCCGTGGAATAGCAAGGTGCGGCCATCGTTCTTCCCGATCTTCCGTGCGACGGAAAGCTCGGCGTTCTCCCGCTCGTGTGGATTTCTGCAGAGACGTGGATATTATTCCACGTAGAACTCGTCACTAGCAAGAAGACAAAGTTTGGAGCATCTCCGTTGAGTTGTGACTCAACGCCACCGAGGTAATTTTTGCCTACTTGTTTGTTAACTTCTTGATTCAACTGTCATGACCCGATCCTATCACTTTTGGGTTTTCTTAATGTTTTATTCTTCCGCTGCGTGCACAAGCGTTGTGTCATCCTCATAGAGAAACCCAACAGTGGTATCAGAGCCAGGTTACGGCCATGATCGTTGTATTGGAAGTTTGTTATTCCAGTGCGTGTAAACCTAGGGATTTAGAAGTGTTCTAAATGTCTAGATTTAGTCTTGGTACCCCGCCAAGAACCTCTGGAATTGCGTGGAATTTCTAATTGTTAGAAATTGTGATCTCCTTAGCAGTAACCATCCCTCGATTTTGTTTTGTATTTTGTATCCAACAAAGAGAGAGATGAGCTTGTCTACTGCTTTAAGTTGAGTTGTCTTTGCCCTTGTCCAATGCATGTAAATCTGAGGATTTGGAAGTCTCCGGATGTTCAGATTTAGTCCTTCCTTCTATCAATTGTTGATGGTGTCAGGATGTGCACATAAGGGATGCATGTGGTTTTAGAAGAATTGTTTTTCTTTGGATGTGCACACTGATCAAATGTTGATCATGGTTAATTGTTAACCTATAATTAAAATCCCTTCATCAAATATTAAGTGTTCGGATGCCTTCCGATGGATGACACTCTTGCTGCCTCGATCGATGAAGTGTGTGCTTGCCAAAGCAAGGTGCATTAATCTATCTTGGTAAGGGTGCGAGCGGATAATTGTGATATCCCACTGTCGACATCGGGTCGTACTTAACTAGGTGACCTCAAAGGTTGAGTGCCTAGAGGCATATGGTTGGCATGCACCATATGATGGATGCGAATAAGGAGTTATTCACCAACCATACAAGAATTGCATGAGGATGCAATTGGCAAGCGTTGCCTACCTAAATAACCGCATCGTGAGAGGAACGCCAAAGCGGACTCATTGTGTTGGTGAAATACGGATCTTGTCCACTAAGAGAGTAGCTCGCATGAACTCTCCGAATTGTTAGTGAGGGCTATCATTTCGAATAAAATAGTGAGAGTATTTTAATTGAAGTCCAA
This sequence comes from Platanthera guangdongensis, assembly GCA_039583875.1. Lineage (NCBI taxonomy): Eukaryota > Viridiplantae > Streptophyta > Magnoliopsida > Asparagales > Orchidaceae > Platanthera > Platanthera guangdongensis. Next base: position 261,067,002 of record CM077153.1, on the reverse strand, counting down.
ATTAAAATAAATTGTATTTGAAATTTTGGTACTGATTTTATTCTGCATAAATTCTTGTAGAATTCCATGGCAAGTGTTTCACACTACACGTTGTCTCTGAGAGCCATCCTTGAGAATGATAAGCTCAGCGGGACAAATTACATGAACTGGTATAGGAACCTGAGAATTGTTCTCAGGCAAGAGCGAAAGCTCTATGTCTTGGAAGAAGAAGCCCCTGAGGTGCCGACCGGGAACTCTTCCCGTGCTGAGAAAGATACTTATAAGAAGTATACTGACGATGCTTTAGATGTCGAATGCCTTATGCTTGCCACTATGAACTCTGAGCTTCAGAAGCAACATGAGAGCATGGGGTGCAAGGAGATTGACGAGTATCTCAAGAAAATGTTTCAAGGGCAGACTCGTCAAGAGAGGTTCGACATCACAGAAGCGTTGTTTCAGTGCAAGATGAGAGTTCGAGACTCAGTAGGGACTCACGTACTCAAGATGATTGGGTATATAGAGAACCTTGAAAGGCTGGGTTTTCCTCTTGGTCAAGAGTTGGCCACGGATCTGATCCTGCAATCGTTGCCGGACAGTTATGAGCAGTTCGTCTTGAACTATAACATGAATGAGATAGACAAGACATTGTCCGAACTCCTAGGCATGTTGAGAACTGCCGAAATCAATATGAAGAAGGTCAATCCTGTCAGCTCCATACTGATGGTGCATAAGGGCAAGGGCAAAGCCAAGGGTTCCAAGAAGACGAAGGTGAGACCTAAGTCATATCTTGAGCCCAAGTCTTCTGCACTGATGAAAAAGAAAAGCACGGTGAAGGAAGGGAAATGCCACCACTGTGGCAAGGCTGGTCATTGGAGGAGGAACTGTCCTTCGTACATTGAGGGTCTGCAGAAATTGAGGGGAGGTATGACTTCCGCTTCTAATGTTTACGTTATAGAGATAAACCTTTCTTCTCCTTCATCTTGGGTATTGGATACCGGATGTGGTTCTCACATTTGTACAAATGTGCAGGAACTGGGAAGGAGAAGATTGCTGAGTAAAGGGGAGGTGGACCTCCGCGTCGGCAATGGAACAAGAGTTGCTGCTGTAGCCGTAGTGGTTTACCGTCTTTCTTTGCCCAGTGAGCTTGTAATAGAACTAGATAACTGTTATTTTGTTCCGGCCATAACTAGAAACATTATATCTATTTCATGTTTGGACATGATTGGATTTTCTTTTATAATTAAGAACTGTTGTTCTATATTTAAGAATGATGTTTGTTATGCTATAGCCCAATTGTTTAATGGTCTTTATGTTTTGAACTTGAACCATCTGATCTGTAATGTAGAAAATAATAAAAGACTAATAACAAATGACTCGAACTCTACATTTCTCTGGCATTGTCGTTTGGGCCATATCAACGAGAAGCGCATATCCAAGCTCCATAGAGATGGACTTTTGGACTCATTTGATTATGAATCATTTGAGCGATGCGAATCTTGTTTGTTAGGCAAGATGACTAAAGCTCCTTTCACTGGTTATACTGAGAGGGCTGAGGATCTCTTGGGTGTTGTACATAGTGATGTATGCGGACCCATGAGTTCCATGGCTAGAGGTGGGTATTTCTACTTTGTTACATTTACTGATAATTTCAGTAGATACGGATATGTGTATCTTATGAAGTGCAAATCCGAGACCTTTGAAAAGTTCAAAGAGTTCAAGAATGAAGTAGAAAAACAGTTGGGTAAAATGGTTAAAGCACTCCGATCTGATCGAGGTGGCGAATACCAGAGTCATGAGTTCCGTGATCATCTGAAAGAGTGTGGTATTGTATCACAGCTCACTCCACCTATAACACCACAACATAATGGTGTGTCTGAGAGGAGAAATCGTACTCTGTTAGACATGGTACGTTCGATGATGAGTCATGCAGACTTGCCTGTTTTCTTTTGGGGTTTTGCTTTACAGACTGCTGCAATGACATTGAATCGCGCTCCAACGAAAACGGTTCTGAAGACAGCATATGAGATATGGACTGGGAAGCGTCCTAGTATGTCGTTCATTAAAATTTGGGGCTGTGAGACATACGTGAGACGTCAAATGTCTGACAAGCTGGAACCCAAATCGGATAAATGTTATCTGATGGGATATCCTAAGGAAACGAAAGGATATTACTTTTACCTACCGTCTGAGTGCAAAAGGTTTGTCGCAAGGACTGGTGTCTTCTTGGAGAAAGAGTTCTTATCAAGAAAGACTGAAAAGGTAGAGTTTGAAGAAGTTCAAGAACCACATGTAGTGAATGAACCGGAATTGGATTCTGAGACAGAACTACAAGATGTTGTAGCTAGAGAACCTGCTCAGGGAACACAAGTCCTACGTAGATCTAGTAGACCGAGGTTTGAGCCTGAGAGATATGAATTTCTCGTGTCTCAAATAGGTAATGTGTTGCTTATGGATCATGATGATGAACCAGCAACCTACCAAGAGGCTATGAATGGACCGGACTCCGACAAATGGCTTGAGGCTATGAAATCTGAAATGGACTCCATGTATGCAAACCAAGTTTGGAACTTGGTGGAACCACCTGAAGGGGTACGACCCATAGGGTGCAAGTGGGTCTTCAAGAAGAAGACCGACATGGATGGGAATGTACAGACATTCAAAGGGCGACTGGTGGCTAAGGGTTTCAAGTAAATTCATGGTATTGACTATGATGAGACCTTTTCCCCTGTTGCCATGGTAAAGCCCATAAGGATATTGCTTGGTATTGCTGCGTATTATGACTACGAGATCTGGCAGATGGATGTCAAAACGGCTTTCCTTAATGGAAACCTCCTTGAGAAAGTGTATATGACACAACCCGAGGGTTTTGTATCCCCAGATGAAGCCACTAAAATATGCAAGCTGAATAAGTCCATCTATGGACTGAAACAGGCCTCTCGAAGTTGGAATCCTCGTTTTGATGAGAAAATCAAAGAGTTTGGTTTCATCAAGAATGAAGATGAGCCTTGTGTTTACAAGCGAATCAGTGGGAGCATTGTTGTCTTCCTGATATTGTATGTAGATGACATACTGTTGATTGGGAATGACATTCCTACCCTGAAAGTTGTTAAAAACAACCTAGGGAACTGCTTTTCAATGAAGGATTTGGGTGAAGCGACTTATATACTCGGTATTAAGATCTATAGAGATAGATCGAAGAAGTTGTTGGGTTTGACCCAGAGTACGTACATCGAAAAGGTGTTGAAGCGGTTCAACATGCTTGAGTCCAAGAAAAGGATTTTTGCTCATGTCTCATGGTGTGAATCTCTCTAAGGACCAGTGTCCAAAATCTTGTGAAGATAAGGACCGCATGAAGTTGATTCCATATGCTTCGGCAATTGGATCAATCATGTACGCGATGTTATGTACTCGACCCGACGTCTCCTTTGCTTTGAGCATGACTAGCAGGTATCAGTCAGACCCCGGTGAGTGTCACTGGATTGCAGTCAAGAATGTCCTGAAGTACTTGAGAAGGACTAAGGATGCGTTCTTGGTGTATGGTGGAGAGGAAGAGCTCGTTGTAAATGGTTACACGGATGCTAGCTTCCAAACTGATAGAGATGACTCCAAGTCTCAGTCAGGTTTTGTGTTTTGCCTGAATGGAGGAGTTGTGAGCTGGAAGAGTTCCAAGCAAGAGACAGTTGCTGATTCTACAATAGAGGCCGAGTATATCGCAGCAGCTAATGCGGTGAAGGAGGCTGTATGGATTAGGAAATTCATCGGTAAGCATGATGTAGTTCCTAGCATTGTTGGTCCCGTAGTTCTCTACTGTGATAACAATGGTGCAATTGCACAATCTAAGTAACCTAGATCCCATCAGCGCTCCAAGCACATACTTCGGCGGTTTCATCTTATTCGTGAGATTGTCGAACGAGGAGATGTAAACATTTGCAGAGTGCCGACTGAGGAGAACATTGCGGATCCACTGACAAAGCCTCTCGCGCAGAGAAAGCATGATGATCATACTAGATCGATGGGTATACGATACCTAAATGATCAACTCTAGTGAGAATCTTGTGGGTTGCATGTAATCTTATATTTTGTTGACTATTTGTTCATATGATGAACTGTGTACCTAGTTTTTCTTTTACAATTAATGGCAAGTTCTTTTATTATGTCTTTTTCTATATGATAGTTAAATGCCAACATAATAGATACCCTTAGAATATTCGCTTCCATGGGACATCAAGTACGTGACTTGAATGTGAGAGCCCATGATTTATTTGAAGCTTCATTCTTAAAAGGTCCCTGGTCGAGTATCATCATAGAAGCTAAGGGTGATGATGGTACATGAAGACCAGCACGTGTGTTGACTGATGACCGGTTCTCACAGGTCATGATATTGTGATATCAAGTCATCACGTGGGTACTTGTTAGTGAACAAGTTGTACTGGACAGACCCAACCTGAGGCTACTCTGTGGATTATCATCCAATAGTGTCACGAGTAGATCTCAATTGACAATGATGTTGTGCTCCTTTGACCTGAAGTCACAGCATTCATCAAGTGAGGAAGAGCGTGCTTTGATGCCATCTAAAGTCTTCCTTGAGAAAGGTTGATGATAAGGGTGGTTGTTGGGCATGTTACGAATCATTTGGGTGTTTGTGTGTGAGCAGATATGGGATTTGTCCTCCTGTATGACAGGAGTTGCATCCATGGGCCCCTTGATGGAACTGGACTGAGAAATGCATGGTCATGCTTGATTGAGTCAATATGTGATATTGGACTCACCATTCTCTGGAAGTCCGTCCTGGATCAAGAAACTTGGATTGAGCTATTACGAGGGTGACACGGTCCATGTCTCTAGTTCTTTCTGGATGTAAGGGACAAAGGGACAAAGACAACGCTGATACATTGGTCATAAAGGCTTATGAGTTATTAACTCTTATTTCTTGGGGAGCAATGATGCATTGCTAGATGCCGCTCATTGTTTGTGAGATTTTTGATTTGATACTTTCGAGATCAAGTGAGAGTCTGTTGGAGTTACCATTGTGATCTGCAAGTGATCAAACATGTGATCTCACTGCCAACGCGATATGAGCCTGCAGGGTCGCACATAAGAGATGTGGAGAAGTTGGATGATTGACTGTGTTGGTAGAGGTTACCAATCACCGACCTGAATAGGGTTGTAGGCAAAGAGTTGCCTTAAAGGATCATCGGGTTGGACAAATGTTGCCTTGAAGGATTGGTACGTATAGTCGGCCGAGGGTCGACGAGAATAGTTCTCTGATTCTCGCCGATCGACGAGAATCGTCGCGAATCGTTCTCTGATTCTCGCCGATCGGCGTGTATCGTCGACCCTGTTCGACGTGTATCGTCGGTGATTCTCGACGATCGACGAGAATCGTCAACCTGCGATTCGACGTGAATCATCGGGCATTCTCGCCGATTGATTCTCGCTGAATCTGCTAATGATTCTCGCCGACCAATTCTCGCTGACTGGTTCTCGCCGATCCTAGCCGATACTCGCCGATCCTTAGTGATTCTCGACGATCGATTCTCACCGATCGGCTAGTGATTCTCGCCGATTCTGAACCCTATTTCTGGATGGTCTGCGGATAGCGATTTTCCTAGATTTATTTATACCTTTGGTATAAATAGGATACTTAGGGTTTTTCGGGATCACACTCTCTCATCGGCTGATAGAAACCCGCGACGGAAGAGTTCCGTTCTGCGATCGTTCCGCCGATCCCGATTCCCGCCGCCGGAAGAGTTCCGCCGTCGTGTTCGCTCCGTCGACCTCCTCCTCTCCGGCGATTGTCGCTGGTGTTGCTTTTCCTGGCGCGGACCTAGCAGTCCGTGGAATAGCAAGGTGCGACCATCGTTCTTCCCGATCTTCCGTGCGACGGAAAGCTCGGCGTTCTCCCGCTCGTGTGGATTTCTGCAGAGACGTGGATATTATTCCACGTAGAACTCGTCACTAGCAAGAAGACAAAGTTTGGAGCATCTCCGTTGAGTTGTGACTCAACGCCACCGAGGTAATTTTTGTCTACTTGTTTGTTAACTTCTTGATTCAACTGTCATGGCCCGATCCTATCACTTTTTGGTTTTCTTAATGTTTTATTCTTCCGCTGCGTGCACAAGCGTTGTGCCATCCTCATAGAGAAACCCAACAGTTCTTCCTTCAACGGGTCGGGCGGAAGGGTTGAAGGAGGCTCATCCACTGGGGCCTTGCCCTTGCCCGAGGGATCATTTTCCTGGGACTTGCCAGCGCGAGCCGGCCGAGCTTGAGTCTGCAGCTTGGCGCCGACGGGGCGTCTGGGAGCAGGTGCAGGAGGCGTGGCCCTGTACGGGGGATATAACGGACACCCCTCCACCTTATGGCCGGCGCATCCGCACTTGAAGCAAATAGAAGCAATTCCCTTGTATTCAACTTTTTGGAAGAACCGACCAAACGGGCCATTGATCCACACACCCGCCGGGAGGGGTTTTGAGAAGTCCGCCTTGACGCAAACTCTAGCAAATTCCGCCCGCTCCCAGTGGCTTGTCACTGCATCGATCCAGAGAGGGGCACCAATCATTGCCGCAATACGGCCAAGATTTTTTTTATCCCTGTAAATAAGAGGTAGGCCGGGAATGCGAACCCATAACGGGGAGGACAAACATGTGAGCGAGGACGGCGAGAAGGCCGACGACCACACATCCAAGCCAATAATAAAGTCGTTAACGTACCACGGTCCGCCCATCAAGACACCATCACGAGCCTCGGCGAATTGGAACATGCAATTGGAAACATCACTGCTTAGCTTTATCAGCTGAAATTCTCCATAAGGCTGTCATCGCCGCGTCAACTCCGCGAGCAAGTAGAAGAATGAGAGTCTCCGTCCCAGCAGTTTCCCCACAAGAGCAAACTAGAAACGGCCCATGGCTTGGGGAACCAGATCCACGTCCATTTGGACAGTGCTGCCATCAGAACAGAAATCCGGAATGCTCTCCGTAAAGGTGAAAGGATCATACTTACCTTTAGTCTGAGTCCCGTTGGGATTTGCCCAAGCAAAGTCAGAGGCGACATATCCACAAACACCTTGTGTGCATTGCATCTCTTGACAAGTAGCAGCATCATGAGTGGAGGAGAATCCCCCACCCCGTTGTCTCTCTTTGCCTTGCCCACCAACCCGCTCTGCATCCCCCATTGAGTGATCGGGTGGGTACATACCAGCGGACGCGGCGTGGCCCTCTTCATCAACCAAGTTCACTCACCTGCTGCCCTCCCTAGGTGATGACGACGACACAGACGACACCAAGCTCCGAGACCCAATCGGGGACGAAGACGCCTCATCCATGATAATTTAAGACTTCGCATCTGAGACCCAACTGGGGTGAAGACGTTGATATAATAAATGTGTCTATTAGTGTAATGATTAATGTTTCTTCAAGAATTTCAACATGAATTGCACTCATACTAAGAGGCTCTGTTTGGGTTAGCTATGGCATTTGAGAGATGACAGTATAAATGTTGAAGCTTTGGCGCACCGGTTGAGGTGTTGCTCTGTGACCTTGAAGTCACGGGTTCAAGTCCTTGAATCAGCCTCTTGCAAAAATGCATGGTAAGGATTGCCTACATTTCACCCTAGTGGTGGGATCCTTCCCCGGGCGGGGATGCTTTGTGCAACGGGCTGCCCTTTTAAACAAGTGGTGTTCACATGCATTTGAACTTTTTGGCCCAAATTCAGTTTTATGTGGTCTGCACGTTCACGCCGCCAAGGTTGTCAGGATCGAGATCCTAGATGAGATCGTCTCGTGGTAGGATCGAATCTGATAGTAGGGTTGGATCGAGGACCGCTTTACAAAATTAGGATTGATTTACAAAATCAGGATCGTAGGATCGTAAGATCCTATGATCTGAATTGCAATCCTGACAACCTTGCACGCCGCTATAACTTGAGCACAACTGTGTGATTGTCGTGGCAGTTTGTTCTTAAATACTGTTCTGAGAAAATAATATCTGTGCCACACTTTACCGAAACTCTAATTGTATTTTAATAATTATGTTCACAACCGCCGCTTCTCTCCCAAATATGGCCTAAAGCAGTCTTGGAATGGGTGGCCTGCTTTGCAAATTGAAGCAAGAATGCAAAATCATGAGTTTTCTTACGCCAAAGCCAGTGATATCTTAATTGCTGCAAGTTTAGGCTGCTACGAAAGACAGACTATTCACATAGAGCTTCTAAAAGGTCTATGGGCGAAGTGGAACAAAAAATGGAGAGAATATCAAGTGAGAAAAAAAAATACAATAATTGGATAACCTGAAAGCCCTCTGGTGTCTCTAACATTGTTTCCTGAAGCATCATGAGGCATCTTTACCTATAAACAGAAAAGTGACAATAAATAAGTGATGGTAAAAACATAATACTGGACCATGGCAGGCTAAAGGTCCGTTTGGCACGGCGGTGGCAGTGGTGCATAGTGGTTACAAACCAGCGTTAGGGACACTCGACCTTACCTAAGGAACTGCATCCTTATTTACATTTAAAATTATTTATTCTCTTGGTTGCGGTCATAACCGTTGTTATGTCAAACACATTCGTGACGGTGGATTTTTGTCTAAACTCACCAGAGCAAAATCATTGCGCCAAACGGATGATAGTTCGTAATCTGTGCGTTCACGATTTCCACTACAATGCCAAACGGACCCTAAAACTAACAGAGTAGTTCTATGAGTAAAGTAAATAGAAAAATATGTACTGCATGAGACAAAGTAAAGAGAGAACCTCTACTGAAAGAAGCTTCTTATCATAATCCACCATGGTTTTCCCTGATATACCTTTTTTTAGTAAATGTCCATTAAACCTGACACGCAAGAACAAAGCAACAGTAAAGTTACCGAAAGAGTAATATTTTAGAAAGCCGCTTTTGTTATCTATCCACTACACCAGAACCCATGCCAGACAGCTCTTTTCTAGTTTTTAATAACAATTGACAGAGTATAAAAGAAAATTCAAACAAATGGGGTGTCTAACGTCTGCTAGAACTCAAGCTTCCAACCTAAAACTAACTCGTTGGAATGAGAGGCTGGAGATTTATATTAAGTGTAGGGAACTATAGTAATTTTTGATATGAGACTATTGTCAGCATGCCCCACCCACATGAGGAGTCTTTGGCTTCTAACATGTGGATTATTATTTTTATTGGATTACGTGGATTGACTATTAAACCTAGCCTACTATATCATGTTAGAACACAAGCTTCAAACCTAAAGCCAATTGGTTGGAGGTGGTGAGACCTGAGATCTATATTAAATAGAAAAGGTAATGTTTGTATCTATATGTGAGACTATTCTCAACAAACCACTATCGTATAGGGTATTTGACCTCTATGCGCTGAGTATTTTTTTGTTTAAATTATGTTGCGTGGAATGGGCAGTTAAACTAGTCAGATTGAGAAAATAACGAGAATAATTTTTATTCCAAGGAGGTGCCCCCTATATATATACATCATAGATGTGATCCCAAACAAGAGAAAATAAATAGAAAAATAAATAGGCATTTTACAATGGGTCTTTTAGAATATGATATAAACATCTAATTCAACTCTCCCCCTCAAGATAGGAGTATATGTCGAGCATTCCCAACTTGATAGTGTTGTCCTTGAAGATAAAAAGATATCACAGCCAAGATATTTGGTTAAGATGTTTGCTACTTGATCCCGAGATTGAACAAATGGAGTGCAAGTATTGTTTTTTCCTAGATTGAACAAATGGAGTGCTATCATATTAGACATGTTTTATTCGTTCATGTTGAATAGGATTGTGATATATCAATAGCAGTGTTGTTGTCGCAGTATAATCTGACAAGTTTTCCAGTCTGTAGTCCCAAATCCTGCAATATCTTGTCAAGCAAGAACCCCTCACATATTTCTTGTGGTATTGCCCTATACTTCGCTTCTGCGTCAATATTTTGTTTCTTACTTCGCCGGGTCCCTAGATTTCCTCCAACAAATGAGTAATATCCGGTAGTAGATTTTATGTCATCTTGACATCCAGCCCAATCAACATCTGATACACATCAACATCCAATTGTTTATTGCACGAGAATAGAATTCCACATCCAGGAGAGTTTTTCAAGTACCGTAACACACACATGACAGCTTCATGATGTCGCAATCTAGGAAAATACATGTATTTGTAAGGATCCCAACATGTGTGATATCTGTTCAAGTATGGGAGAGAAGATTAGTCTTCCCACCAGTCTTTGGTGGCTAGAGGAGTCCACCTTCTCACCATCCTTGTCTTTATCAATCTTTTAATTTACTTCCATGAGAGTATTAGCAAGAGAACAACCAAGCAACCCGGTGTTTTCTAGAAGATCTATGACATATTCCATCTGATAAATGAAAATACCACGGTCAGAACATGCAACTTATATTCCCCAAAACTACTTCAACTTTCCTACATCTTTAACTTCAAACTCTTTACACAAACGAGCTTTAAGCCACAAGATTTCTGCAACATCATTTTTGGTGAAGATTGTCGCCGACATAAACAATGAGAATAACAACTTTCTCTGCTTTCCTTTTCACGATGAGGGTGTGATCAAAGTAACCCTGCTTATTTCCCAATTAGGTCATGGTATTCTCGAACTTTCCAAAGAAGCCCCAAGGAATTACATTAGAATGTAGAGAGATTTTTGAAGTTGACACACCATTCCTTTTGATCCTGTCTTTACGAAACCAGGTGAAACTTTCATATAGACTTCTTCAAGATCACCATGTAAATATGCGTTCTTGACATCAAGTTGCTATAACTCCCATCCCAAGAATGCATCACATGATAAAATGACACAGAGGGAGTCCATCTTGACAACAAGAGCAAACATTTCATGATAATCCACACCCGAAATTTGAGTATATACTTGAGCAACAAGCCTTGCTATATATCTCTCAACAAACCCATCTTGATTCTATTTAACAAAGAATACCCATTTAGAAACAACATACTTTTTTCTGGAGGGGAGATGGGTGAGCGCCCAAGTCTGGTTCAGATGTATAAGGGGACGATGAAGATCATCACCAAAACAAGAATCAAAAGAGCATACCTGTAGTGGTTGTAACACTGTAGCACTAGGGTTATGTCTGTGATAGAACAGAGGAAGAGGAGGAATAAGGCCCACGAAAGTTAGATTCGCGGGAGGAGGTATGGCGGAGGCAGGCATAAGAGGTGATCACGAGTCTCCAATAGATGGCGCGGGAGAAGGCATGTCAAAGGAAGTTATATGAGGTGACCATGGGCCCACGATAGAGAGAGGAAGACAGGGATCGTCAATTGCAGTGTCCTTAACCCCCTGACAAGAACCGAAATACAGTGTCTCCTAACAAAACATTATGTCCATGTTGCAATAGAACCATCGAGAGGGAGGATGATAACAACGAAACCCTTACATAGAAGCAGAGTAACCAACAAAGAGACATTGCAGGGAACACACATTCAATTTATCATGATGTTGCTGATGAACATGAACGAAGCAGACACACCCAAACACACGCGGATGTAGATGAGAGATGTGTATAATGTATACAGCAGACCGACGGGATAAATGAGAGGCATACTGTAAGGTGCTTGGGGGTAGAAAATTGATAAAGTAAGCAGCGGTTAGAAGAAAACATCTGGTAACCTCAAGGAGATGTTTGTTCTTTGTTCAGTCTCACTATTCTGAGCAGAGGTGTTGACACAAGTTTTTTGATGAAGAATCTCATGGTCTCAAAGATAAGCGTCGAAGGCACGATGATCGTCGTACATAACCATCAGAAGAGAAAATGACAGAACAGTTTAAGGATGCAATTAAACGACTAATAAACAATAAATTTTGAGAAAAAAGAATATGCGACACTTAGGTGAGGAGCACAGTAGAGGAACAGACGATGGCACCCTTGCCAACAATTGATGAGAGTGAGTCATTGGCGATGACAACCTTATCATGCCCTGAGGGGGGGGGGGTGGTGGTGGTGAGTGTACGAGATAAAACTTGTAGAAGATTCCTGTTAAGTGACCTGCCGTCCTAGAGTCAATAATCCACTCAGTGGAGGGTACGAAGGCAAAACATCCAGTTCCTTCGAGGAAACACTGTTAGAGGGAAGTCAACCAAGAGTAGCCTCAATAGTGTGAGCAGCAAGAGGAGTGGGAGGGCGAGAGGGGCCATGACCACAAGAGATTTTATTCGAGGGAGCAAGATGAGGATGAAGATGAAAGGAGTCCTGGAGAAGGCCCAATTTTCCATAGTAATCACACAACTTGAGAGACAAAGGAGGAGCACAAAGAAGACCAGCAAGGGCAGAGCGATCAGAACCATCATCAGAGTTGAGAGTATGGTGGCGATCTTCGTCTCCTAAGTCCACACTGAAGGCTTCCTGAAGAGAGGGAAGAGGTTATCGGTTCAAAACATGAATTCGCACCGCCAAACTTCATATTAAGACCCATGAGGAAGACGTGGAGTCGATAACAATCTTCCTTGGTTTTTAACGCCCGAGAATCAGTAGTGTAAGCGGGAGTGAAATCCTCAAACTAGTCCAACTCTTGGTAGAAGCGTTCGAACTCGGAGAAGTAAGCGTCTACCGAAGATGTGCCTTGTGTGAGTTCAAGGAGAAGTCGAGTAAGCTCGTATACCTGGGTAGACCTACCAAGCTGTGAATAAGTCTCATGAGCCCGATTCTAGATGTCAAAGGCCGAGTCCATCAACATGTAGCTATGATAGACTAAGGGTGACATGAAGTGAAGCAACCAAAAAACAACAAAGAAATTTTCGGCGACCAACTTTCTCCAACTCGGATCAATATTAGGAGGCTAAACAATTTTCTTGTCGATGTACCCATAAAGCAGATAGCTGCGAATAGCATGTTGTGCTGCACAAGACCACTCGAGGTAATTTATTTCATCCAAAGGAACAATTATAACTCAGAGGGAACCAGACAAAGCATGAGGTCGTGAGAATTCATCACCCGAAGAAGGGATAATGAGGGAGACTGAATGCTCAAATCTGACGAGTTAGCCATGATGAATGAGGCAACATAGAGCAAGAAAGGGCGCAAAAGAGAAGGGACAGAGGACAGAGCAGACCGCTGAGAAAGAGTGAGGGAGCGAACCGGTAAGAGAGCTGGAGGCCGAGTGAGGAAGAAGGCCGCACAGTACTGGGAAGGAGTCTTACAACCCGCAGTGCTCATGAGGGAAGATCTTGCACAACTCACAAGGGAAGAAGCTACAAGCTTTCATGCTGCATGAAGAGGTGGCCGACGAGTCTTCGCCCGAGGTAGCAGTCGAGAAGGCGCTATTGGAGGAGGATGTGGATGTGACGGAGTTTGGGGTCTCCATCCAGGCCATGGAAGGGTGCAATCCGCCCCTCACGATGCGGGTTGCCGGACGGGTTAGACAGGAGAAAGTGACAATATTAGTGGACAGTGGGAGAACCCACAATTTAATTCATCCGGCCGTTGCTCAGAGGGTTGGGCATGACATTGATAGGGGAGCTGCATTCCAGGTTATGGTGGCTGACGGCAGCAAGCTGCAATGCGAAGGGGTCATGAAGGGAGTGGAGTTGTGGATTCAGGGATACATTGGGAGCACGGATGTATACCTTCTACCCATCCGGGGATCAGACATGGTACTCGGAGTTCAGTGGCTGCAGCAGCTGAAGCGGGTCACTTTTGATTGGGAGCTCATGACGATGGAGATCCTGCAGCGTGGCCGCCAGTTCTGTTTGAAGGGTCTCACAGTTTCGCCAGTAAAGGAAGTCTCTCTTCGGAGCATGCAGCAGCTCGGAGAGGAAGGGAGCTTGATGGCAGTCCTTTTGGGGGTGCGGTCTGATGACGTTGGGTCGTCTGAGGTACCCATACAGTTGCAGTCCTTAGTCGAGCACATGTCAGCGACAGAAGTACGAGACCACCACACCTGCCGGGTTGCTCCACCCACTTGTGATTCCGCATCACATCTGGGATACTGTGTCGATGGATTTTATTGATGGATTGCCCAAGTCTCAGAGCAAGTCAGTCATTCTGGTGGTGGTCGACAAGATCTCCAAGTATGGTCACTTCCTCGCTCTCAGTCACCCTTATACGGCGGAGTCGGTCGCCGAACTCTTTACTCGGGAAGTCGTTCGCTTGCACGGCCTCCCACGCGCCATCATTTCTGATCGTGATCCCACTTTTGTGAGCCAGTTCTGGCGAGAGCTTTTCAGGCTTCAAGGGACTTGCTTGAGTTTCAGCACCGCAAATCACCCCCAGACCGACGACCAAACGGAGGTTCTTAATCGCAGCGTGGAGACATACATCCGGTGTTTCGTCATGGACGAGCCTCGAACTTGGACCAGTTGGCTACACTGGGCCGAGTATTGTTACAACACTGTTTACCACTCCGCCAGCAAGATGACGCCATTTGAGGTGGTTTACGGCCGCCTACCACTTTCTTTGAGCAGTTATGAGCCGGGCAGCACGGCATTACCGGTGGTTGATCGGGCCCTCCACGACCGCGACCGCACCTTAGTGTCATTGTGGGCGAATCTTCGCCTTGCCCAGAATCGCATGAAGGCTCAGGCGGACAAGCACCACAAGGAGAGGGAGTTTGCCGTGGGCGATGAACTATTCCTGAAGCTCCAACCCTACCGACAGCTCTCAGTGGCTCGCCGTACAAATCAGAAGCTGGCTCCTCGATATTATGGCCCCTTTCGTGTTCTCAAAAGGGTGGGGCCGGTCGTTTACACGTTAGAGCTTCCCGCGGGCTCCCGGATCCATCCGACATTTCATGTCTCTTTGCTCAAGAAGAAGTTTGGTGACAGGGCCGAACCGAGCCCTTTCTTGCCGGAAGCTACCGTTGCAGGCGAACTTCGGCCGATGTCGGAGAACGTTCTATTACTTAGGTGGAAGCAGCGGGGCGCCGAGTTTCGGGCCGAACTATTGGTCAAGTGGACTTCAAGGAGCTGTACCCAGATTTACATCTTGAGGACAAGCTGGGTCTTGATGGGGAGGGGAATGTTACGCCCCCGACCGCGACCCGCTTCTCGGGGCGTTATTATGCTCGCAGGCGCAAGGAGACGACGAGCAACGAAGGGGCTGAACCGGACGAAGGGGCTGAACCATCCGGTTCAGCCCCCACTCAGTAGAACCGGCCGGCCAAGGGCTGAACCAACCGGTTCAGGCCTATGTGGAGGGGTCGGCCGGCTCCCTCCTTGGCCCGGGTATTTATACTCGGGGATGTCATCTTTTGGGGGCAAGCAATTAACCCTAAGGTATTTCTCCTTCTTCCCCTAAACCCTAGCCTCCTTCCTTCTCTCTAGTTTTCTTGCTCTCTCTAGTAGTTCCTATCAGATACCAAGTCAAATTGAGAAAATAATGAGAATAATTTTTATTCCAAGTAGGCGCCCCCTATATATACATCACGAGAGTGATCCCAAATAAGAGTAAATAAATGGAAAAATAAATAGGTCTTTTATAATGAGCCTTTTATAAAATGATACAAACATTTAATTCAACTGAACCTAGTATGTTCTAATATCAGCGTGAAATATTAAGTGCAGAAGGCAATATTAATTTTCCAATATGGGATTATTCGCAACAACATCATGGTTATTATAGGGTGTGATCAAAGTGGGGAATAAATAAGTTTTTTTAACTACATAAGAGAATTGTACATACTTCCAAGTTAGCTCACGCTTCAAGAGATTGGCATTTCGATCGAACTTTTTCCAGCGCAAATCAAGTGCTTTTTCACATGCCTGCATGATAATGTCATTTGACTGAAAATGGAGATATTCACAAGAACTTATTGAATATGATTGATGATGTTCATTAGAAAAGAGTAATGCACCAAACATAAAACGAATTATTTCGAAAGCCGACAAATTATTGAACTGTCAAATGCTCATCCTGGCCAAGCCTAATGCAATATTTAAACAAAATCAGTTCCAAAGTAACATATCTAGATATTATTTATAAATATTTGCAAGAAAATAGTTTTAGTGCCTCATGTAAGACACAAGAATCACAAATAGAGAAGAATATTGAACCTTGAAGTGCTACTCTCATTAGAATAGATAGCCCTTTATAAATATAATTAAGCATTAAGTATACATAATTGTTTCATAACACTAAACAAAATTGTGATAGACTGTTGTTATGTAATGTAAGAAACCTCATAAGTAAATTGAAGAGGAAAAATTATGAGGCCTAAAGCTCAATAAAATTATTTGCAGGCTCACGCAGTTTCCTTCAGCTTAGTTCAGAAGTTTGCAATGGTTGTTTGCATCTTCAAATTCTATTGAAGCAAATAAGTATTAGACATGTTGTACATTAGCTTAGAGTCACTTCTATTGGAGTTACCATTTTGTTTTTAGTGTTAATATTGTATTAGTGTTAATATTGTATTTATATTATTAAGATTATATATATACGAGGGTGGCTCCAATTTGGAGTTGAGCTTTTCATTATTCATTATTCGACATGGTATCAGAGGTACGGGACTTCCGCACGATCTAGGGTTTGTCGCGTCTGGCCTTCTCCCGCATCGAAACATCCGCAGTTTCGCCGACTTCCGGTGCTTCGATCGTCGCCTGCTGCGTCTTGCCTTCTCCCGCCGGGATCATATCCCGTCGGGATTCGTCAGATATCGCCGATTCGCCGATTCGTTGTCTTGCCGCTTCCGCCTTCTCTCGCCGGGATCGTCTCCCGCCGGAGCCAGGAATCGACGCCCTTCCTCTGTAGACCCCCTTCCGTTGTCGAGCCCTGCTGCCAAGCCCACTGCTGTCGAGCCCTTCGGCTGCTGCCTCGGAGCGCCTGATGCCTGTTACCTTGTCCAGCCGGTGTCGCCTCCTGTAGTTTCTCCACCCATCCTCCTTCAGTTGCCCCTTCCGCTGACGTCGTTCTTGATGTGTTGTATGTGATTCCTCATCCTTCTTCGTCCTTCGGCCCACGGTCTCCTTTGCGGGAGGGATCTCGTTCCTCAGTTTTTGTTCTATGTGCTTCATGGATTCCAAGGATACTTATGGTACTACAAGACGAATTACTAGCATTCTTCTCGATGAGAAAAATTATCCTTCATGGGCGACTTCGATGAAAGTGGTCCTTGCCGGCCGGAATAAGCTTTCCTGGCTGACCGGCGGCCCGCCAATGCCCAAACCGACTGACAAAGATGACAAGAAAGAGGAGTTAGTCAAATGGTCGACTGGAAAGTATATGGTTCTGGGATGGATTCAGTGCTCGATGGAGCCTCGCATATTCAGCCAGTTCATGCGGTTTGAGGATATCTCCGAGCTTTGGTCCGCTCTCCAGCGCACTTTTGGCCACACGCGTGTTGATGCCCAGATTTTTGGGATCTTTCAGGACATTGCTTTTGCCACACAGAGGGAGCGCTCTGTTCAGGAGTACTTACCTTCAAGACCGTTTTCTTGAGCTTAACAATCTTGAGCCTCTCAGTGCCCTGAAGTCTCCTACTGATATCACCCTTATTCGGAAACAGCGCCAGAGACTGGAGACGTACCAGTTCTTGATGGGGCTTCGCCCCAAATATGGGTCTATTCGTGCCCAGATTGTGAGGATGTCACCTTTGCCAGATCTCCTTGAGGCCTACCCCATTGTTGCAGAGCATGAGAAACGTCTGCAAAGGCAATCTAGTCTTCCCGGCCTTCGTGCTACATCTTCTCTCCCTACTGAGCAGATGGCCATTGCAGCTTCCCACCGCCCTCCCACCTCCAGCACTCGTAGTCAAGGTGGTCGGGTTTCTTCTACTCAGTCTGGTGGTCATGGCTCTTCTGGTGGTCGTGGCTCTATGGGTCCTCCTGGCCCTTGCTCTCACTGTGGCCTTCTCTACCATGATCGCAGTCGTTGCTATCAGCTCTACCCACACCTACGGGGCTCTGAGCGTCCTACTCCTGGCAGTGTACCCAGAAACACTGTTGCTTCTGCTGAGTCTTCCGAGCCCGTTGATCGAACCTTGGGTGCCAACTCCTCCGACTTCTGTCAGATGATGGCCCAGTTTCAGCAGTTTCAGCAATTTCAGCAGTCTCAGTCTTCCACGACTGTCTCTGTCTCCACTGTCTCTTCTTCCTCAGGTACTCCATTTGCTTGCTCCGCGACCATGGTTGACCAGGATTCGTCACCCTGGGTGATTGACTCTGGTGCAACCGATCATATGACTGCTACGTCTTCCCATCTGCTTCAGGTTGTTCCTTGCTCCCATCGCGACGTGCGCCTTGTTGATGGCTCAGTTACTCCTGTCCTTAGCCAGGGTCACGTCCCTCTCTCTTCTTCTCTCTCCCTTGACACTGTTCTTCTTGTCCCTCAGTTGGCTCTCAACCTTTTGTCTATTAGTAGTATTAATCGTACTTTGAACTGCTCAGTAACTTTCTTCTGTAATCATTGTGTTTTTCAGGACCTGAGATCCGGGAGGACTATTAGTACGGGATATGAGAAGAGTGAGATGTACTACCCGGAGCTACCTCCTACCACCGTTGCTACCACCACCACTACTACCTTCTCGCCTACCTCTTCTGCTGCTTCTCCTGCTTTTTCGTCGAGCTCGCTTTGGCACGCACGTATCGGCCATGCCAGCCCTCAGCGAATGTTGTCTGTTTGTACTGATGTGCCTTTTGTTTTTCCCTTTTCGATGTGATGTATGTGAGCTGTCAAAACACACACGCAGCACGTATGTTCCTTCTAATAGTCCTGCTACTTCTTGTTTTGAGTTAGTTCATTCTAATGTGCGGGGCCCTGCCCCTGTTATGTCATTTGATGGTTTCTCATATTTTATTACTTTTATTGATAACTATTCTCACTGCTTATGGGTTTATCTCCTCAAACATAAATCTGAGATTCTATCGGTTTACTCCCATTTTTCACGTATGATACAAACCCAACATGGTAAGTCAGTTCATATCCTCCGCTCTGACAATGGAGGTGAGTACACTTCTCGTCCCTTTGATTTCTTCCTCCGCGATGAGGGCACTCTACATCAATTTTCTTGTCTGTGGACCCCCGAGCAGAATGGGGTGGCAGATCGCAAAAATCGTCACCTCCTAGACTCTGTTCGTTGCCTTCTTTGGGGAATGAATGTCTCTAAATCCTATTGGAGCGCTGCTTTTCTTACAACAGCTTTTCTTATTAATAGGACTCTCTCTCGTCCTCTCAGTGGTGTTACTCCATATAGTCTCATCCATCCGTCTCTGCATTTCTCATCCCTCTACGGGTCTTTGGTTGTGTGTGTTTTATCCAGAATCGGCGCCCCTCTCGGACTAAACTCGACGACAGGGCCATCCGCTGCCTCTTCCTTGGCTACTCGACAACCACTAAGGGTTACCACTGCTATGATCCCTAGTTGCGTTGTGTCATTCACACTATGGATGTGACATTTCATGAGGAGGTTCCCTTCTTTCCTGCACATTCGACCCCTCATGCGCTTCTCACTATTGCGCAACCTCTCCCAATCGTCTCTCCTCCACCAGATGCCACCCCTTCTGTCGCTCAGCCTGTCCTGTTGACTTACTCTTGCCGCCCTCCACCATCTCCACACGGTGTACTCCCTTCTCCTCCAATCCCGGATCCGCAGCTCCTTTCGGTCGCATGTATCTCTCTTGAGCCTCTCTCCTCTCTTTCTCTTGTTGATTTACCTATTGCCCTTCGCAAGGGCAAGCGTACTTGTGTTCATTCCTCGATTACTAAGCACCCGTTGGTTAGTGTTGTAACCTACCAGCGTTTCTCACCCTCTTACCAGGCCTTTGTGGTTGGTGCTGATTATGTCAAGCTACCTACCTCGACTGCTGAGGCTCTGCTTGACCCACGGTGGGTTCAGGCCATGGAGGAGGAGATGTCTGCTATCCGTCGTACTGGGACATGGTCTCTGGTTCCTCTTCCTCCCGGGAAACGTACAGTTGGGTGCAAATGGATTTATACTGTGAAGTACACTGCTGACGGTACTAGTGACCGCTACAAGGCTCGTTTGGTGGCCAAGGGCTTTCCTCAGGCTCCAGACGAGTTTGGTACCACGTTTGATCTCGTGGCTAAGTTGGTCAGTGTCTGCCTTCTGCTCTCGCTTGCGGATTCTTGGGTGTGGCCTCTACACCAGCTTGACGTCAAAAATGCCTTCCTGCACGGCGAGTTATAGGAGGAGGTATATATGGCTCCTCTTCCGGAGTTTGCCCTTAATGGGGTGTATTCGAGGAGAGTTTGCGAACTACACAAATCTCTGTATGGCTTAAAACAGTCATCGCGTGCCTGGTTCGAACGGTTCAACACTGTCATTCTTCAGTCTGGCTTCACTCAATGCCGTGCATATCACACTTGCTTCATTCGTGTCACTCCTGAGGGACGTCGTGTCATTGTCCTGGTCTATGTTGATGATATTATTCTCACCGGTGATGATCCCTCTGACATCTCTGAGGTGAAAGCAACACTTCGCTCCGCCTTCGAGGTGAAAGACCTTGGACCTCTCCGCCACTTCCTTGGGATTGAAGTAGCTCGCTCACGACAGGGCATCTCTATATCGCAACGCAAGTACACCTTAGATCTTTCTCGGGACACGGGTCTACTTGGGTGTCGTCCTGCAAGTACTCCTATGGACATCAACCATCGCCTCCATGCTGAATCTGGTGATCCTCTTTCAGACCCCTCTCAGTACCAGCGACTTGTTGGCTGTTTGATATACTTGACCAATACCAGGCCTGACATCAGTTTCTCAGTGGGCGTTTTGAGCCAGTTTATGCATTCTCCCAGGACATCTCACCTAGAGGCTGCTCGACGTGTTCATCGCTATCTTAAGCGCGCTCCTAGTCTTGGGATGTTCTATCGGGCTGATAGTACTACCAGTCTCTCCTGCTTCACAGATGCAGATTTTGTTGGATCATTGACGGATCGACGCTCTACGTTAAGTTTTTGTGTATTCCATGGCGATCATCTTGTTTCGTGGCGGAGTAAGAAACAATCCATCGTATCTCGTTCTTCTGCTGAGTCAGAGTACCGCGCCATGGCACACGACGTTACTGAGTTGGTTTGGCTTCGATCGCTGCTGACTGAACTTGGCATATCTCTTGTTGATGGCTCGACGCTCTACTGTGATAATAAGTCAGCTCTCCTACTTACACAGAACTCGGTACTACATGAGCGCACCAAACACATCGAGAGGGATGTTCATTTTCTGCGTGACCACGTTCGTACTGGGACTGTCCTTCCATCTTACGTCCCCTCTGCTGACCAACTTGCTGACGCCTTCACTAAAGCTGTCGGTCCTGCTCGTTCAGATTTGACCATTTCCAAGCTGGGGATGCTTGGCATCTTTGCTCCAGCTTGAGGGGGAGTATTGGAGTTACCATTTTGTTATTAGTGTTAATATTGTATTTATATTCTTGAGATTATATATATACGAGGGTGGCTCCAATTTGGAGTTGAGCTTTTCATTATTCATTATTCAACAACTTCGGGTGTTAAGATCACCCTCTATTATACATGTATATATTGTTAGATATGATGTACTTTATGAGTGGTAGTATTAGCTTGTAGTCACCTTGGGTGTGGAGATCACTCTCCCTTGTACATGTATATGTATTATCATTGTTCAAGTGTGAATATACAGAAATCTATCTTTTCCTATCATGGTATAAGAGGAAAGAAAACCCTATTCGTATCCTCCACGATCGAACCCGCCGATCGATTCATCCGATTGTTGCCATCGACTCCTCCACTGATCAGGTCAATCGATTCCGCCGTTGCGCTTCCGTCGCTGGTTCTTGTCGCTCGTCGTCGTTTCCCTGCTGCTTCCGTCACAGTTTCTCGTCCGAAGGAAGTTGGTTCTAGCCGCTCGTCGCTTCTGTTGTTGTTTCCCTGTTGCTATCGCCGACAATTCACTGCTTGCAATCGTTGTTTCTCCGATCCTTGCTGCCATCGCCGACGGTTCCTGTTTCAAGACGCTGACATTGCAGAAGATTGTTGATTCGCAGCTTCCAGTCGCTGACGATTCGCTGGTTCTGTCGCAGATCCTGTCGCCGTTTGTTGTTTCCAGTCCCAGCTCTGACCATGTCCTCATCATCCTCGATCTCCTTCTCCGACTGATCACGCGCCCCGATCCTATTCTCCAGCTGATTCCGCAGCCCCGACCTCCTCGGTTGATCTTCTCAATGGCCTCTGCTGCTCGTCCTCCTTCGACACCTCTGCAGCCTAGTCCGGTGCTTCTTGTTGAGCGACTGTCCACTGCAACTATTGTCGGTGTCATGATCATGTCAAATCTGAGTGTCGCAAGCTTCAGAGGCCACAACAGTCTGGTCAGCAACGTGTTCCTGGTGCACTTTCCGCTCACATTTTGATTCTGGCGCAGTCTCTCTCTGTATCTGAGCTTGCTCAGCAGTTCACCCAGGGTTTAATGTCTCGCTCCTCTGCCTCTGTATCTCAGCTGTTTGCCTCCGCCCTTGCAAGTATCTCCTCATCCGACTGGTTGCTTGACTCTGTAGCCTCTTTTCACATGACATATGATGTCACCCACCTCTTGTCTTGTCAGCATGTCTCCTCTGCCCTCAGTATTATGGTTGTCGATGGCACCACCCACCACATTACCAATCGTGGCCTCCTCGATACTAGTCACTTCCATGTTCACGATGTTGCCTACATACACAACTTATCCATGAACCTTATATCCACCAGTCAACTCACATCCCGCGATTGTATTGTTATTTTTGATGAGTTTACATGCAATGTGCAGGATCGTCTGACTGGGACATTCCTTGGAGCTGGTCGTCGTCGTAGCGGGGTCTACATCTTTGATTGTCTCCACCTTCCATCCACTACATCGTCACCTGCAGCTTCCTTTGACTTCTTTCAGATGGTTTCTCTCAGTGGCATCACCGTCTTGGTCATCCCAATAGCTAACGTATAGCTTCCCAGTTCTCTTATTAGTCATGGCTTCCTTGGTTGGGTTTCTATTGATCGGTCTCACTCTTATTCGGTTTTTAAGCTCGGTAAACAGCTACAACTCTCATATACGTCCGGTGAGTCTAGGTCTCAGCGTCCTTTTGATTTAGTTCATTCTGATGTATAACGACCCGCACCGTATGTATCCAAGGGTGAACACCGACATTATGTTCTTTTCGTTGATGACTATTTTCGTTATTGTTGGGTCTAATTCATGCGTTCTCGAGCTGACTTTTTTCAAATCTATGTTACTTTTTCTACTATGGTGCACACACAATTTTCTGCTTCCATACACATTTTTGTTCTGACTCACGGGGGAATATCTCTCTTATGCTTTTCGAGATATGCTAGCTACCTACAACACTCTCTCAGCTTGTCTGTTCCGGTGCACACGTATAGAATGGCACCGCTGAAAGGAAGCATCGTCATATTATTGAGACAGCTTGCACCCTTCTTACCTGCTCTCATGTTCCTCCTCATTTCTGGGCTGAGGCTGTTCCTACCGCTATCTATTTTACTAATCTGCAATCCTCCACTTTCCTTCAGGCTCAGTGTCCTGGTGAGTGTCTATACTCTAAACTCCCGTGTTACACTCATGTTCGAGTTTTTGACTGCCGGTGTTATGTTATACTCCCTGCACGTGAGCGTACTAAGCTCTACGCTCAGTCTGTTAGTTGTGCCTTTCTTGGATACAGTACTGAACATAAGGGCTATCGATGTTATGACTCTGTTGCACGATGACTTCGCATCTCACATGATTCTACTTTTGATGAGTCTCATCCTTTCTTCGTGTCCTCCATCCACTCGGCCACACACTCATCCGTTACTCCCTATGACACAGTTTCTCACTCTTCCCATCTCTTCACCTAATGTATCTTGTCCTCTGGTATGTCCACCTCCTTTTCCCTTGCCGCAGTCTACTTCATCACCTCCTCCTTCCTTATCGCAGTCTACTCTATCACCTTCTCACTCCTCCACTTTTCCACTTACATATCCCTCTAACACGCTCGTCGCCACCCTTCCATATCATACACCCGTCGCCCTCTTTCTGTTGCCACGCCTCCAGTGACCTCAGACTCAGTTCCTGTCTGCTCTAGTAAGTGTTCTGTGGATGATCCTTCTGTGCGCCACAACCCACCTCGTGAGAGGCGCCCTCCTAACCGCCTTAGCCTCGATGCCCTACATGCCCTCCTGCTGCTGCCTGTAGTACTCCAGAGCCGACTTCCTATCGTGAGGCTGCCCAGATACCTGAGGGCAGGTTGCTATGTCTGCTGAGTTGGAGGCACTCGAGCACACTTGTACATGGGACCTTGTTCCTCTTCCACCTGGTGATGTTCTCATTACTTTCCAGTGGGTTTTCAAGGTCAAGACTCACTCTGATGGTTTTGTGGAGAGGTACAAGGCTCATCTTGTTACTCGTGATTTTCAGCAGGAGCAGTGGAGAGACTATGATGAGACCTTTGCTCCAGTCGCTCACATGACTACGGTCCGGAATCTTATTGCAGTTGCAGTTGTTCGAGCCATGACTACCACCGCTGAGGATATTATTTGGCTCTGTTGCCTTCTTGAGTACCATGGTGTATCTTCTTCAGATCTCACTCCTCTCTATTGTGATAACACCAGTGCCATTCAGATCACTCTAAACTCGGTGAATCATTCTCTCTCCAAGCATATCGAGGTGAATGCTTTCTTTCTAAGTGAGCACTATGGTCGTGACACTCTTGCTCCTTGCTTAACAACAGATTGCAAATTTGATGACAAAGCCGCAGACGAGGACACAACATGCATGTCTACTGTCCAAACTCTCGGTGTATGATCCCCTATGAGTTTATGTGTTTGCGCGAGGGGGTGGGGGTAGGGGTGGGGGGTGTTAGTTATGATGTACTTTATAAGTGATAATGTTAGCTTGTACTCACCTCGGGTGTTGGGATCACCCTCCCTTGTACATGTATATGTATTACCATTGTTCAAGTGTGAATATACAAAAAACCTATCTTTTCATATCAGATATATTACCTTTGTTCATAGTGAAAAAAATAGAAATTATTCTTCCTATCATGGTATCAGAGTCAGATTCACCCTAGCCGCTCTTATTTCGTCTCCCGTCCGATAATCCTGCCACCCTGTTCTCTCACAACTCCCATATCTGACGACAACACCACTAGATCCGGCTCGATCTCTCCCAGATCTGCTCACTCTCGTCACTGATTTCTTGGCGTTTGCTTCTCCCGTCGCTGATCCTGATCCCTAGAGGTTTATCCCATCGTAGCTTGCCCCGTTCCGACGTCGTTCTAGTTATTCAGGTCGATCCCCGTCACTAATTCCCGATCCATAGAGCTTCTCCCGTCTCTGCTTGCTCTGATCCAGTGTCGTCCCTATTTTTCACGCTGTTTATTTTTTAGTCGACCAAACTGCTGTTGATGCTGCCCGTGGGTCCTTGTAGCTGATCCCGTTTTGCGATATCTCCTGGGACCATCTTCAGTCGACCATCTGACGCTCCTGCTACTGCTCAGATCTGATTCAACCGATCCGCAGCTTTGCCACTCCACGACCTTCTTCTCTGGCTAACTCGGAAGCCCCGATATTCTTCTCCGGCTGATCCCGCAGCCTCGACCTTCCTCGGTTGATCATCTCGATGGAATCTGGTGCTCGTCCTCCTCCAACAAATTCTGCAGCTCGGTCTGGTGCTTCTCATCGCCCATCTATCCGCTGCCACTACTGTTAGTGTCTTGGTTATATTATATCCGAGCCTCGCAAGCTTCGAAGGGCACAACAGTCTGGTCAGCAATGTGCTCTTGGTGCACCTTATGCTAATTTTGCGGCTCTGACGGAGACTCTCCCTGTATTTGAGCTTGCTTGGCTGATTGCCCAAGCAGTTCTCCCAGCAGTTTTCACTGGCCCAGCAGTTCTCTAAGCTGTTTTCACTACCTCACTCCTCTGCCTCCATACTTCCATGGGATACTTCTAGCATCTGTCTCTCAGCCCGCCGTCTCCGCCCCTGCAGTTATCTCCCCCTCTGACTGGTTGCTTGACTTTGAAGCCTCCTTTCACATGACATATGATGCCACACTTCTCTTGTCCTGTCAGTCTATCTCCCCTATCCTTAGTATCATTGTAGCAGATGACACCATTCACCCCATCACCAGTCATGGTCTCCTTCATACTAGCCATTTTTATGTTCCCGATGTTGCATACATAATTTATTCATGAACTTTATTTCCGCTAACCAGCTCACATCCCACGGTTGTCTTGTTATGTTTGATGAGTTTACATGTCGTGTGCATGATCGTCTGACTGGGGCACTCCTTGAAGCGGGTCGTCGTAGCGGGGTGTATGTCCTTGATCGTCTTCATCTTCCATCCACTTACTCGTCACCGACAGCTTCTACTCTGTCTACCTTTGATGGGCTTCTCTCAATGGCATCATTGTTTTGGTCATTCTAGTGGTTCGCGTCTTGCAACTCTCATCAGTCATGGCTTCCTTGGTCGTGTTCCTGTTGATCGGTCCCACTCTTATATGGGTTGTAAGCTTGGTAAACAACTACAACTCTCATATCCTTCTAATGAGTCTCGGTCCTAGCGTCCATTTGACCTCGTTCATTCTGATGTATGGGGTCTCACACCTTTGTATCCAAGGGCAGTCACCGGTATTATGTTATTTTTGTTGATGATTATTTTCGTTACTATTGGGTGTACTTTATGCATTCTCGCTCTGAGTTTTTTTAGACTTATGTTACTTTCTCTGTTATGGTGCGCACACAGTTCTCTGATTCCATATGTATTTTACGTTCTGACTCAAGAGGGAGTATCTATCTCATGCCTTTTGAGATCTCTTAGTTACCCACGACACTCTTCCTCAGCTTGCCCGTCCCGGTGTTCAAGCTCAAGAAGACACCGCGGAAAGGAAGCATCGCCACATTATTGATACAACCCGCACCCTTCTTATCTCATCTCACGTTCCTCCTCATTTTTGAGTTGAGGCTGTTTCCACCGTTGTCTATCTTATTAACCTGCAACCTTCCACCTTACTTCATGGTCAGAGTCCTGGTGAGTGTCTGTACTCTCGACCCTCCACATGAGCGTACTAAAATCTCTTCTCAGTCTGTTCCTTGTGACTTTCTTGAATAGAGTACTGAGCATGAGGGTTATCGATGTTATGACCTTGTTGCACGTCGACTTCGCATCTCACGTGATGCTACGTTTAACAAGTGTCACTCTTTCTTTGTGTCCTGTGTTCTCTCGACTTCACACTCATCTGTCACTTCATCTGATGTGCAGTTTCTCACTCTTCTCATCTCCCTGCCACGTGTATTCTCTTCTCCAGTATGTCCACCTCCTCTTCCCTTGTCGCAGTCTACTCCGTCACCTTCTCTTCCCTTGTCGCAGTCTACTCTGTCACCTCCTCTTCCCTTGTCGCAGTCTACTCCGTCACCTCCTCTTTCCTAACCGCAGTCTACTCTGTCACCTCCTCACTTCTCTCCTATGTCAAACACTTCTCCTTATGATGAGCTGTCCACTTGGGACCGTGTCTCTCCTCTTCCCTATCACTATACTCGTTGTCCTCCTCCTATCTCCTCGCCTCCAGTGCCCCCAGACTCAGTGTCTGCCTCCTCTAGCAAGTGTCATGTGGATGATCCTCTTGTGCGCCGCAACCCACCTCGTGAGAGGCGTCCTCCCGACCGCCTTAGCCTTGTTACCATACTGCTGGACCTACCTGCCCTTCCTGCTACTGCTTGTAGTACTCCAGAACTGACTTCCTACCAAGAGGCTGCCCAAATACCTGAGTGACAGGTTGTTATGTCTGCTGAGTTGGAGGTGCTTGAGCACACTCGTACATGTGATTTTGTTGCTCTTGTACATGGTGTTGTTCCTATTACTTGCAAGTGAGTCTTCAAGGTCAAGACTCGCTCTGATGGTTCTATGGAGAGGTACAAGCTCAACTAGTTGCTCGTGGTTTTCAGCAGGAGCAGGGGAGATACTATGACGAGCCCTTTGCTCCAGTCACTCACATGACTACGGTTCAGACTCTTATTGCAGTTGTAGTTGTTCGTCACTGGTCCCTGTCACAGCTCGATGTGAAGAATGTCTTTCTTCACGGTGATCTTCAGCAGGAGGCATACATGCTTCGTCCTCCTGGTCTATCCTCTTCTCCAGGCCTTGTCTGTCGCTTGAGGCGAGCTCTTTATGTGCTCAAGCAGGCGCCCCACGCATGGTTTGCACGTTTCAGCTCAGTCATTACATCCGTCGGTCTCAAACCATGTCCACATAATCCAGCCTTGTTCGTGCACACCTCTCGTGGTTGGACCCTTTTGTTACTTTACGTGGATGACATGATTATTACTGTTGATGATCCTTCTCATGTGGATTTCGTCAAACATCACCTTTAGTAGCAGTTTCAGATAACGGACTTTGGACATCTGAGCTACTTCTTGGGTCTTGAGATTAGCTCTACAGACAGCGGGTTTCAGCTCTCAACAACATTACGCATCAGATCTCCTAGCTCGGGCTGCTCTCTCTGACTCTCACATAGTGGACACCCATATATAGTCTCGTCTATCTCATCATTACTCGGTTCGACATTGCCCATGTTGTTCATGTGTTGAGTCAGTTTGTCAGTGCGCCCACCTCTGTACATTATGGTCATCTGCTGCGACTCATGCGCTATATCCGGGCGATGACTTCTCGTGGTCTCTTCTTCTCCAACAGTAGTTCTCTATAGCCTCGTGCTTACTTGGATGCTACCTGGGCTAGTGATCCTGTTGACCGTCGTTCTGTCACTGAGTTCTGTCGGTTCCCGGGTTCTTCACTTATTGCATGGAAGTCCAAGAAATAAACTGGTGTTTCTCGTTCCAGCACTGAGGTAAAACTTTGAGCAATGACTACCACCGCTGAGAATATTATTTGGCTTTATTGGTTTTTTGAGAACTTTGATGTCTCTTTTCCAGATCTCACTCCTCTCTACTGTGATAACACTGGTGTCATTCAAATTACTCTAAATCCGGTGAAACACACTCTCTCCAAGCACATCAGGGTGGATGTTTTCTTCCTACGTGAGCACTATGGCTGTGACACACTTGCTCCTTTGTTCCTTCCGAGCAACAGAATGCAGATTTGATGACAAAGCCGCAGAAGAGCACCCAACATGCCTATCTACTGTCCAAACTCTTGGCGTATGATCCCCCTGTGAGTTTGTGAGGGGGGGGGGGGGGGGGTTGTTAGACATGTTGTAAATCAGCTTAGAGTTACCTCGGGTGTTAGGATCACCCTCTATTGTACATGTATATATTATTTTTGTTCATAATGAATAAATATAAAATCATTCTTCCTATCAATAAGATGACAGACAATAAAAGCATAAAACAAAAACAAGCACGCATACATCAAATAGCAGGGCCTATTACTTGAAAATGGAAGGTGGTTCGATCAAACAACATCAATAATAGTGTACTTGCAAAATAAAGAAACTGTACTATTATGGTCCCAATCCTGTCATTGTATCCTTAATGTCTTTTATTATTATTAATTGTACTTAGTTGTTAGAGGAATAGGGTTTTGCATTTTTAATAGTCATGTAGCTTATTTAAAGGCAAGTAGGGCTTGAATGAACGTATGAAAAAAGTAATTTCCTATTCCTTTTCTTGAGTACGAAATTTTGGTAGCTCTCTTCTCTCGAGCAAGCCCTGCCTAGGCATCCACGGTTCCGGATCCAAAATATCCCCTCCACCTCCAGCCACCATGTTACGGTCCTAGCCCGGCGGTTGCCAAAGGATGACCAAAAGCAGGGATATCAGCGATGATTGATACAACAGAGCTGAAACCCGACTGCCTAAGCGGAGCATTTTCGAGAGAGGAGAGAGCTTCTAAAATCTCACATAAAAGACAGAAATTAGAAATACTTGCTTAAACATACAAGACCTCAAGGGTCCATTAAATAGATCATACAATGGGTATTTACGTGACACAACCTAATAAATCTCAATACAACATAAAGGATCGAACTATGCCATAACAATACACTAAAACATAACAGAAGATGCATCATAGTAATCGGGCCCAAAGCCCATAACATCTCTCCCTTCTTGCAAAAAGAGTTTGACCACAAGCTCAAGGAATATCGACGACAATAAAAACCTCATCTGACTCCCTCATCGTCAGAGTTCTCGATTTGCAGATAGAAAATCTTTTTGCACCGATGTCCGCGATTATACTACTCATCGCAGTTATAACATAAGTCTTGCACTCACAATTCAGTTTAAGATTGCAAATGTTGGATGTCAGACTCATGTCGTTTTGGGTTTTTTATGTCAGATGTCGAATTGCGGGGGATATATCGAGGACATTTCAAAATGTCGGATCGTAATATTATATATATATCATAATATTTTTATATATTAACTAGATTGTATTTTATCTTAATTAAGTGTAAACTAAAATTCATATGAGAAAATTAAACTACTAACAAGTGTTTAATCGTATTTGATTAATGTCATTTGGAGTCCCTATTTAGTACATTTACCGGAGAAGCCACATCTCGTCGGGGGCCCGGGACCACCGGGGCACACATATAGGGTGATGCACGACCAAGAGTCCACCTGTCTGCCACCCTGGAGTGCACCAAGGGCCCCCCTTGGAGTCCACCAAGGGGGTTTATCAGGCCCGCGGGCCGTACACCCCAACCCATCCCCGACCCCACAACGGAGCTGATAGATTGTTGAGGTCAGAGCTCGATCCCCCAACCTCCTTGATAAAGAGTTCTGTGAACTTCAGAACGATAAATACCGTTTTCGGGTTCATGTCTTCCTTATGGGGCTCAACATGGAGTTTGACGTTGTTTGCCTGCATGTTCTCCACCGTGATCCTCTTCCCTTTTTTCGTGAGGCCTTCAACATGCTCCTCAGTGATGAGAATCATCGCTGCTCTCTTGGCTCATCTACTGATCACTCTGGGCTAGCTGGGATTTTTCGAGGACCTTTTCCTGTGTGTAGCCACTGTGGGAAGAAAGTGTTGGTATTACCATGATGATCTGGAAGTGATTAAATATGTAGTCTCACTGCCAACGCAATATGAGCCTATGAGGTCGCACATAAGAGCACTGAAGAAGCTGGAAAGATTTGGGTTGGCCTTGCACATATGTGATATGGGTGAACGACCAAGCCAATGACGTTCTGGATGTGAAGGATTTTCATTTCAGGCTCTGTTTGTGAGTATGGGTCGTAAGGTGAGTGGTCGGGAGAATCCAAGGGAAATTCATCGAGAATAGTCTTGACGTTTCGACGAATAGTCTAGAATTTGTCGAGTATAGTCATGACATCTCAACAAGTCTGTTTGAATTTGTCGAGTATCGTAATGTTATCTCGACGAATTGGATTTGGTTCGTAGAGTGTCGTCATGACAATTTCGACGAATTAGACCCCGATCCGTCGTATATCGCCTTATTGCTTGGACGGTTTGCCCTGTCTCGATTCGTCAAGTATATACGTGTTGTTTCGACAAGTGGTTCTTGATTCGTTGGATATCGACGTATATATACGACGAATTCCGTTTCATCCGGTTTATTTCCTTTAAATCCGGTTCGGCGTGGTCTGTAGGTATCGACTGTTTCGATATTCAGTATATATACGATATGTACAGTAAATCGAACAGTGACTTACGATTTTTCTTCTGACCTAATCGAGCGACGAGGTCTTCTTCCACCCGACGGAATTGTTCCGCATAGAACGCGAACACCGTTCCTTCCTGCCGACCACCTGACTTGTTGACGTCACAAGAAAGTGTTTCCTGGGCGTCGTCTTCGGCATTGTCTCCTCTCCCTTAACGGTTCTAGCAAACCGCTTAGACGTTGAGGGAAAACCTTCTTCCAACCTAGATCTTGTGCGACAAGAATCTAAGAGTTCTCCATGCTCATGTGGATATCCGTAGAGGCGTGGACACTATTCTACGCTTGGAACTCCGACCATTGTCGTTCGTTGGACTTCATCGGAGCACCTTGGTTGAGTATTGACTCAATCCCTCGAAGGTATAATTTAATTTTGTCTATGATACTTCTTGATCAATGTTCATCGCTAGATCCGAATTTCTTTTGGGTTTTATTGTTACATTTCCGCTGTGCACAACTGTTGTGTCGTATAACAACACCCAACTGGGGTATCAGAGCTAGGTTTTTTGCGATGATCACTGTTTCAGAAGTTGCTAAACCCCTTAACCCTGCTCGTTGATCGGTTAGCGATACCACCGCCAGGGGCGCAGCCCCTTGGAACCCCGCTAGGAACGCATGTGATTTTTGTTGTGATATCCTGGTTACTCCTCAACAGTAACCGTCACTCTTGTTGGTTTGTGAAACCAAATGTGTCAGATTTTGAATCTCACATAGAGAGATGAGTTTGTCTACTATGTAAGTGGAGTTGGTGTTACTCATGTCTAGTGCAAGTAAATCTGAAGATTTAGAAGGGCTCTAGATGTTCAGATTTAGCCCAGTTCATCAAGTGTTAATGATTTTTCATTGTGCACATCTGAGATGCATTTGGATTGTGAATGCTGTAAAGTTTTATTCTGTGAACGTGCACATTGGTTAATTGTTAACTATGATTAAGTGTTAATCAATTATCTAAAATTCCTTATGTAATATTAAGTATTAGGATGCCTTCCGATGAATGACACTCTTTCTGCCTCGATCAATGAAGTGTGCGATTGCCAAAGCAAGGTGCATTAATCTATCATGGTAAGGGTGCGAGCGGATAATTGTGATATCCCACTGTCGACGTCGGGTCAAACTTAACTGGGTGACCTCAAAGGTTGAGTGCCCAGAAGCATGAGGTTGGTATGCACCATGTGATGGATGCGAATAAGTAGTTATTCACCAACCATACAAGAGTTGTATAGTGATGCAATCGACAAACATTACCTACCTAAATAACTGCATTGTGAAAGAAAAGTCAAAGCTGACTAATAATGTTGGTGAAATACGGATCTTGTCCACTAAGAGAGTAGCTAGCATAAACTCTCTGAATTAATATCGAGGGTTATCAGTTTGATTAAAATAGTGAGAGTAATTTTAATTAACGTCATCATTGAAATAAAAATGTATTTTGAAATGAAGTACTGAATTTTTTTTTGCATAAATTATTGTAGAATTTTCATGGCAAGTGGATCTCATTTCACCTCGTCCCTCAGAGCCGTCCTTGAGAAGGAGAAACTGAGTGGGACAAACTATTTGGACAGATACAGGAACTTGAGAATTGTTCTCAGGCAAGAGCGTAATCTCTATGTTTTGGAAGAGGAATCCCCTGATGAGCTAGTCGGGAATGCATCCCGATCTGATAAAGATGCTTACAAGAAGTATCAAGACGACTCCTTGGATGTCGAATGCCTCATGCTGACAACCATGAACTCTGAGCTTCAGAAGCAACATAAGAACATGAGTTGCAAAGAAATTGACGAACATCTCAAGAAAATGTTTCAAGGGTAGGCTCGCCAAGAGAGGTTTGACGTAATCAAGACGTTGTTTCAGTGTAAGATGGGAGCTCGAGACCTAGTAAGGACTCACGTACTCAAGAAGATTGGGTATATAGATAACCTTGAAAGACTAGGCTTTCCTCTGGGCCAAGAGTTGGCTACAGACCTGATCCTGCAATCGTTGTCGGACAGTTATGAGCAGTTTATCTTGAACTACAATATAAATGAAATAGACAGTACACTGTCCGAGCTCCTATGCATGTTGAGAACTGTCGAAATCAATATGAAGAAGTTCAAGTCTGCTAGCCTCATATTGATGGTGCATAAAGACAAGGACAAGGGCAAGGATTTCAAGAAGACAAAGGTTGGACCTAAGTCATCTCTTGAACCCATGTTTTCAGCACTAAAGAAGAAAGGATTGGCGAAAGAAGAGAAATGTCACCACTGTGGCAAGACCGGTCATTGGAGGAGGAACTGTCCTTATATTGAGGGTCTGTAGAAGATGAAGGGAGGTATGATTTCCGCTTCAAGTATTTATGTTATAGAGATAAAATTTTCTGTTCCTTCATCTTGAGTATTGGATACCGGATGTGGTTCTCACATTTGTATAAATGTGCAGGAACTGGGAAGGAGAAGAATACTGAGTAAAGGGGAGGTGGACCTGCGTGTTGGCAATGGAGCAAGAATTGTTGTTGTCACCACAGGAGTTTACCGTCTTTCTTTGCCCAGTGGGCTTGTAATAAAACTAGATAATTGTTATTATGTTCCTTCCATAACTATAAACATTATATATATTTTATGTTTGGACATGATTGAATTTTCTTTTGTTATTAATAACAATTGTTGTTCTATATTTAAGAATAATGTTTGTTATGGTATATCTCAAATGTTTAATGATTTATAAGTTTTGAACTTAAACCATCAGATCTATAATATAGAAAATACTAAAAGACTAAAAACGAATGACTCAAACCCTACGTATCTTTGACATTGTCATTTGAGACATATAAATGAGAAACATATATCCAAGCTCCATAAAGATGAGCTACTTGACTCATTTGATTATAAATCATCTGAGAGATGTGAATCCTGTTTATTAGACAAGATGACTAAAGTCTCTTTCACCGGTTTCAATGAGAGGGTTGATGATCTCTTAGGTATAGTACATATTAATGTATGCGAATCCATGAGTTCTATGGCTAGAGGTGGGTACTTCTATTTTGTTACATTTACTGATAATTTCAGTACATACGGATACAAGTATCTTATGAAGTGCAAATCTAAAACTTTGCATGAGTTCAAAGAGTTTAAGAACGAAGTAGAGAACCAGCTGGGTAAGAGGGTTAAAACACTCTGATCTGATCGAGATGGCGAATACCTGAGTCATTAGTTTCGTGATCATCTGAAAGAGTGTGGTATTGTATTACAGCTCACTTCACCCAGAACACCGCAGCATAATGATATGTTTGAGCGGAGGAATCGTACTCTGTTAGACATGGTAGGGCCGATGATAAGTCATGCATATCTGTCTGTTTGCATTTGGGGTTTTGCTCTAGAAACTATTGGTTTTACACTAAATCGTGATCCAACGAAAACAATTCTGACGACAGCATATGAGATATGAACTGGGAAGCGTCCTAATATGTCTTTCATTAAGATTTGGGGCTGTGAGGCATATGTGCGACGTCAAATGCTTGACAAGCTGGAACCCAAGTCAGATAAATGTTATCTTGCGGGTATCCCAAGGAAACCAAAGATTATTATATCTACCTACCGTTTGAGGGCAAAGTATTTGTCGCAAAGACTGTTGTCTTTCTTGAGAAAAAGTTCTTAAGTAGAAAGACCACCAAGATAGAACTTGAAGAAGTTCAAGAACCATAAACCGTGAATGAACTGGAATTGAAACTTGAGCAAGGACTACAAGTTGTTGTAGCTAGAAAGTCTGCTCAAAAAACACAAGTTCCACGTAGATCTGGCAGACCAAAGTTTGAGACCGAGAGATATGAATTTCTCGTATCTCAGATAGGTAATGTGTTGCTTATGGATCATGATGATGAGCCTACAACCTACCAAGAGGCTATGAGTAGACCAGACTTCAAGAAGTGGCTTGAGGTCATGAAATCTGAAATGCAGTCCATGTATGCAAACCAAGTTTGGACCTTGGTGGAACCACCTGAATGGGTACGACCCATAGGGTGCAAGCAGGTCTTCAAGAAGAAGACTCACAAGGATGAGAATATACAGACATTCAAAGGACGACTGGTGGCTAAAGGTTTCAAGCAAATTCATGGTGTTGACTATGATGAAACTTTTTCTCATGTTGCTATGGTTAAGTCCATCAGAATTCTTCTTGCTATTGCTGCGTATTATGACTACCTGATCTGACAGATGGATGTAAAATGACTTTCCTAAATGAAAACCTCCTTTAGGAAGTGTATATGACACAACCCGATGGTTTTGTATCTCCAGGTGAAGTCACTAAAAAATGCAAGCTGCAGAGATCCATTTATGGATTAAAACAGACTTCTCAAAGTTGAAATTTTTGTTTTGATGAAAAGATCAAAGAGTTTCGTTTTATCAAGAATGTGGATGAACCGTGTGTTTACAAGAGGATTAATGAGCGCATTGTTGTCTTCCTGATATTGTATGTAGATGACAAACTGCTGATCGTGAATGACAAACCTACCCTATAAGTTGTTAAGAACAACCTAGGGAACTGCTTTTCTATGAAAGACTTGGGTGAATCGACTTATATACTTGGTATTAAGATCTATATAGATAGATCGAAAAATTTGCTGGGTTTGACCCAAAGTACATACATTAATAAGATGTTGAAACGGTTCAACATGCTTGAATCCAAGAAAGGATTCTTACCCATGTCTCATGGTGAAAGTCTCTCTAAGGACCAATGTCCTAAATCTTGTGAAGATAAAGACCGCATGAAGTTGATTTCATATGCTTCGGCAATTGGATCAATCATATACGCAATGATATGTACTCGACCCGATGTCGAGTATGCCTTGAGCATGACTATCGGGTACCAGTCTGATCCCGGTGATGGTAACTGGATTGCTGTCGAGAATATCCTAAAGTACTTGAGAAATACTAAGGATACGTTTTTGGTATTTGGTAGAGAGCAATAGCTCGTTGTAAAGGGTTACACAAATGCTAGCTTCCAAACTGATAGGGACGATTCAAAATCTCAATCATGATTCATATTTTGCCTAAATGGAGGAGCTGTTAGCTGGAAGAGTTCCAAGCAGAAGATAGTTGTTGATTCTGCAACTGAGGCCAATTATATCGTCGCTGCGAATGCAGCGAAGGAGCCTGTATGGATTAGGAAATTCATCGAAGAGTTAGATGTAGTTCCTAGCATTGTTGATCTTGTAGTTCTCTATTGTGATAACAATGATGCAATTGCACTTGCTTCAGAACCTATATCTCATCAGCTCTTCAAGCATATACTTCGGTGGTTTCATCTTATTCGAAAGATTATCGATCGAGGAGATGTGAACATTTGCAGGGTGCCGACTGAAGAAAATATAGCAGATCCACTGACAAAGCCACTAGCGCAGCGAAAGCATGATGGTCATATTAGATCTATACGTATATGATACCTTAATGATCAGCCCTAGTGTGAGTCTTGTGTATTGTATACTTGTTGGATGTTGTTATAATAATTTATTTGATGAATAGAGTATTATACATTTCATTCTATATTTATGGCACATTTTTTTATTATGTAAATTTATTTCTATTATGATAGATTAATTTAACGTAATGAATGCCCTTAAAATGTTTGCTTCTATAATAGTCAAGTGGTGTCTTGAATATGAGAGTCTATGTTCTTTGAAACTTCATTTTAAATGGTCTCTGATCGGCATATCATCTTAGAAGTTAAGGGCGATAATGATACATTAAGACTCACCGATTTCTTAGCATGTGCGTTGACTGATGACTGGTTCTCACATGTCATAATATTGTGATATCAAGTCATCACATAGGTACTTGTTAGTGAACAAGTTGTACTGGACAGACCCACCATGAGAATACTTTGTGGATAGTTATATGAACGTGTTACAAGTATGTCTCAAGTGGCAATGGTGTTTGTGGTCCTTTGACATAAAGTCACAACATTCATCAAGTGAGTAATAGCGTGCTTTGATGCTATCAAAAGTCCAGTCTTGAGAAAGTTGGATGATAAAGGTGGTTATTGGCTTATTGGGTATGTTACGAATCATTTGAGTGTTTGCGTGTGAGCACAGATGAGATTTGTCCTCTTATATGACAGGAGTTGCATCCATGGGCCCCTTGATGAAATGGGGTTGAGAAATGCATGATCATGTTTGATTGAGTCAATATATGATATTAGACTCACCGATTTCTGGAAGTCCATTCTAGATCAGGAAACTAGGATTGAACAATTATGAGGGTGACACAGTCTATACCTCTAATTTTATCCGGTGTAAGAGACGAAGGGACATGACAACACTGATACATTGGTCACAATGACTTTTGAGTTTTAAACTCTTACTGCTTGGGAAACAATGATGCATTGCTAGATACCGCTCATTGTTTGTGAAGCTTTTGTTTGATACTTTCAAGATCAAGTGAGAGACTGTTGGTATTACCATGGCGATCTGAAAGTGATCAAACATGTAGTCTCACTGTCAACGCAATATGAGCCTATAAGGTCGCACATAAGAGTATTGAGAAGTTGGAAAGGTTTGTGTTGGCCTTACACATATGTGATATGGGTGAAAAACCAAGTCTATGACGTTCTGTATGTGAAGGATTTTTATTCCAGGACCTGTATTGTGAATATGGGTCATCAGGTGAGTGTTTGGAAGAATCTAAGGGAGATTCGTCGAGTATAGTCTTGAGGTTTCGACGAATAGTCTTGAATTCGTCGAGTATAATGGTGACATCTCAACGAGTCTATTTGAATTCGTCGAGTATCGTAATGTTATCTCGACGAATTGGACTAGGTTCGTAGAGTGTCGTCAGGACAATTTCGACGAATTAGACCTCGATTCGTCGTATATCGCCTTGTTGCTTAGACAGTTTGCTCTGTCTCGATTCGTCGAGTATATACGTGTTGTTTCGACGAATGGTTCTTGATTCGTCGGATATCGACGTATATATACGACGAATTCCGTTTCATACGGTCTATTTCCTTTTAAGTCCGATTCGGCGTGGTCTGCAGGTATCGACTGTTTCAGTATTCAGTATATATACGATCTGTACAGTAAATCGAACAGTGACTTACGATTTTTCTTCTGACCTAATCGAGCGACGACGTCTTCTTCCTCCCGACCGAACTGCTCTGCCTAGGGCGCGACCACCGCTCCTTCCTGTCGACCACCCGACTTGTTGTTGTCTCCAAAAAGTGTTTTATGGGCATCGTCTTCGTCGTTGTCGCCTCTCCATTAACGGTTTTAGCAAACCGCGGAGACGTTGGGGGCAAACATTCTTCCAACCTAGATCTTGTGCGACAAGAGTCTAAGGGTTCTTCGTGCTCGTGTGGGTATCCGTAGGGCGTAGACACTATTGTACGCTTGGAACTCCAGTTGTTGTCGTTCGTTGGACTTCATCGGAGCACCTTTGTTGAGTAATGACTCAATCCCTCAAAGGTATAATTTAATTTTGTCTATGTTACTTCTTGATCAATGTTAATCGCTAGATCCGAATTTCTTTTGAGTTTTTTTGTTCCATTTCAGTTGGGCACAACTGTTGTGTCATATAGCAAAATCCAACAAAAAGGTCATACTAAGGACGTCTGCTTTCGTCGGCACCCTCACCTTGCTCCCTCTGGTCGAGGCTCTAGTGCCCGTGGTCGAGGTGGATACCGTGGTGGTGGCCATCAAACTAATGATTGCACTCAGTATTTTGCGCACGCAACTGAGGTACAAGAAGACACCTCTGGGGGTCTGTTTGCTATGGAGTTAGAGGTCATTCGCCGTATGTTGCGCTCTCAGATTTACTCTACATCGGCTGGCTCTATGGCTGTGTTTGTTACTTCAGGTCTCTCCAGTGCTCATACTGTCTTCCTCCCCTTCCGAGTGGATCATCGACTCGGGAGAGACTGATCACATGACTGGATCTGCCTCAAGTTTTACCTCCTATACTCCTCTTTCTGGTCGTGATAAAGTCATTGCTGCCAATGGTTCTCTCTCTTCCATCGCTGGTAAAGGAACCATTGCGTGCTCTCCCGACCTCTCACTATCCTCGATTTTGCATGTCTCTTCATTTTCTCGCAATCTTCCCTCTATTAGTCACTTGACTACCTCTTTAAATTGCTTTGTAATATTTTTCTCTGATGTTTGTGTGTTTCAGGATCTGGATACAAAGCGGACGCTTGGCAGTGGTAGGAACATCGGAGGGCTGTACTTGCTGGACAAGTCTTTACCTTTCAGTGCTCTTTCCTCCACCAGATCTCCGACTTTACACGACATCCGGCACTGACATCAACGTCTTGGACACCCTTCTGTTTTATATCTTACTAAATTGTTTACTGCCTTTAATCGTTTAATTAAGTCGTTTTCTTGTGACACATGTAAAGAATCCAAACGTGTTCGTCAGAGTATCAGTCATGTCTTTTCCTAGTTCATGTCTGTTAGATATAATTCATTCTGATGTTTGCCTTCCTCGGTGTTATCTTTATCTGGTTATAAATGATTTGTTATTTTTATTGATTGTCATTCTCGTACTACTTGCATTTATTTGTTTAAAAGAAAAAGTGATGTACTTGCTAGCTTTCAGTCATTCCATAAAATGGGGGTGCAACAGTTTGGCAGCACAATTCGTGTGCTTCGTAGTGATAATGGGGGGGGGGGGGATATGATGACCGGGGAGCGTTCGGAGTCTATCTTGCCGAACATGACATTATCCATCAAACCACATGTATCCACACTTCCACTAAAAATGGTGTCGCTGAACGGAAATAAAGGCACTTGCTGGATGTTGTTCGGTGTTTGTTGCTTGCAATACACCTTCCCAAGTCCTACTGGGGTGATGCGGTTCTCACGGTCGCCCACCTTATTGAAGGTCTTCCGTCTCGTTCCAAATCCTATGATACACCCCTCTCCCATCTAGACAAAAATCACATTGTCCACACCTCTCGTATCGCCCCTCGTATCTTAGGTTTCGTCTGTTTTGTCCATGTTCATACCCCGCATCGTGATAAACTGGATGCACGCTCTATCCAGTGTGTTTTTGTTGGATACTCTCCTACCACCAAAGGATATCTGTGTTATCACCCTCGAACTCGTTACTATTATTGCACTGTTGATGTTACCTTTCGTGAGGGGGGAGTCGTATTTTGGTCCTCGTCAAGGAGAGACGGGTAATAACGGTGACGAGACCTTCGACTCTCCTCTCCCGATTGTTGCCTCACCTCATCTTCCACGTTATTATGTTTCGTGGACTGATCCTGTTCCTGTTTCTTCTTTGCTTCCTCCTATATTATACACATACTCTCGCAGACCCCGGACTGCTGAGCAAGTACAGACAGTGGATGTTCCACCAGGGCCGGTGTATGTCTCCGCTCTAGATTCAGATGATGACCTCCATGTTGCTCTTGCTCATCTCAAAGGTAAAAATGGTGGAACCAAACACCACATTGCCAACTACATTTGTTATACTCACCATTCTCAGACACAAAATTTTTATCTCATCTCTTTCCTCTATTATGATTCTTAAGACCTGGCAGGAGGCTGTTCAGATACCTGAGTGGAAACAGGCTATGAAAGAGGAAATGAGCGCCTTGGAAAAAGATGGAACATGGCGTCTTGCTAGTCTTCCTCCTGGGAAGCGCATGGTTGGATCACAATGGATCTTCTCTGTTAAACAGAATCAAGATGGGATGGTGGAGCGGAACAAAGTTCGTTTGATCGCTCAAGGATATACCCAGACCCAAGGTATAGACTACCAAGAGACCTTTGCCTCTGTTGCAAAGATGAATTCAATTCGGGTGATTCTCTCTTATGCTGCTAATCGTGGATGGGAGCTACAACAACTCGACGTCAAAAATGCGTTCTTGCATGGTGATCTGGAAGAGGAATTCTATATGACTATCCCTCTAGGCTTTATCAAAGAAGGGCTCAATGGAAAGGTTTGTCGTCTGCAGAAATCTCTATATGGCCTGAAGCAGTCCCCAAAAGCTTGGTTTGGACGGTTTAACAAGACCCTACTTCAAGAAGGCTATGCTCAAGGACAAGCTGATCATACTCTCTTTATCAAGAGGAGAGGAGCACATGTATCAATTCTTATTGTGTATGTGGATGACACCATCATTACAGGTGATGACCTAAGGGAGATTGCTCACTTAAAAGAACAACTGGGTAAGGAATTTGAAGTCAAAGATCTGGGGAAGTTGAAATACTTATTGGGAATTGAAGTAATGAGGTCTCGTCGAGGGATCTTCATCTCTCAGAGGAAGTATACCCTTGATCTTCTAGATGAAACTGGGATGCTAGGGTGTGCACCCATGTATACTCCAATTGAGGCTAATCACAAGATCGACGCAGATACTAGTGGGGAGAAAGTGGATGCTTCAAAATACTACAAATTTTTTGGGAGGCTCAGATATTTATCTCATACTCGCCCTGATATTACGTATGTTGTGGGTGTCCTAAGTAGATTCATACACTATCCCTCAATTTGCCATCAGCAGGCAGTATATCGGGTATTGTGATAGCTCAAGAAGTCTCCAGAACGTGGGATTCTGTTCTCTGCGAATCAACCTATGAAGATTGAAGTGTTTACAGATGACGATTGGGCTGGTAGTCAAGATGATAGAAAGTCTACTACCAGGTATTGCTCGTTTGTGCGTGGCAACCTTGTCTCGTGGAAAAGCAAGAAGCAGAATGTTGTTGCTCGCTCAAGTGCTGAAGCAGAATATAGGGCTATGACACAAGGAGTATGTTAAGGATTGTGGTTGAAGACAATTCTCTAAGATATATTTCTCCAGGTGAAAAAACCAGTTACTATCTACTGCGATAACAAGACGGTCATTAGTATTGCACATAATCCGGTTCAACATGACAGAACGA
This sequence comes from Platanthera guangdongensis, assembly GCA_039583875.1. Lineage (NCBI taxonomy): Eukaryota > Viridiplantae > Streptophyta > Magnoliopsida > Asparagales > Orchidaceae > Platanthera > Platanthera guangdongensis. Next base: position 261,024,615 of record CM077153.1, on the reverse strand, counting down.
AACATGTTGAAGTTGACAGGCATTTCATCAAAGATCACATTGACAAGGAGAATATCTGCGCTCCGTTTGTGAACTCATATGATCAGCTGACCGATGTCTTCACCAAGGGGCTAAGCAGTGACAACTTCATGAATAATACTGACAAGTTGGGAATGATCAATATATTCTCAGCTTGAGTGGCAGAGTTGAATATATGTGTTAAACACGTTTTATTTTTATGTTTTATGTTATCACATTTATGTATTCACGTGATAGGTCACGTGTATTTTTTGCCTATTAATATGAAGTCTTTGCCCGGCTTAGGGCATTCCGCCTATTCTATTCTTCCTCCCTACTATATGTACATTATTATGCAAGTATAGAGTTAAACAATGGAAAACAAATTGAGAATTGTATGCTCCCTACTCTCAGCTCCAAAAAAACATCTCAGTAATGTGGATGGCCAGCATTTCAACAGTCCTAGAGGAATCCAAACAGTGTGCCTGGTAATGTTTCTTGGGAGAGGGAAGATGCCAAATTTTCGGTATACAACATAAAGTCTTAGATCTTCGAGGCTTATCTCACCACATAATGATGTAGGGGTAGGGTGTGAAAGTGAATGATAGATCTAACTAACTCTGAGGGGGGGGGGGGGGGGGGGGGGGTGAATAAAGTATTAAAAAACTGTAAGTTATTTTTATAGCGGATTAAAATAGATGATATACATATAAAGAGAAATATCACAGCACAGAAAATAAACAAGTAAAGGCACAACCAGACGACATAAGGAATTTATAGTGGTTCCCCAATAAACCTGGGTACATCTACTCTTCTACCACTCTGGTAGGAATCCACTACGGGTTTTTGATCAGGTGCTCTGTCACCACAGGTTTTTGATCAGGTGCCCTATCACCACAGGTTTTTGATCAGGTGCCATGTCACCATAGGTTTTTGATCAGGTGACATGTCACCAGAAGATCTATTTTTCTAAGGGAGGTCTAGCAACCCTTTGAGCTTTTGATCAGATGCTCAAACACCAACCTCAAGTCTTTTGATCAGGTGACTTGCGAACCAAAAGGATTAACTTTTGAAGGGAGTTATAACCATGTACACAGTGAAAGGAAAATGAAAATGATGTTGTCTTCTCTGTCTCAAATCTCTGAGAAGACTAGTGGATTTGTTGATGATGTCAAAGCTCCCACTGAGTTATATGGATCTGATCAGGAGTGGAAGCTTTGCTTCAGGGTGTAGGTCTTTTTTGAAAACTTCTTCCTCCAGTAAATGTTTCTGAGAGATGTGAACTTTTGGTCTTAGATTGAAGATCTGTTGCTGGAAGAAAAGATGTATCTCCAAAGCTGTAACTATCTCTATCTATTACAAAAAACTTCTGAGGCTTATTTCTTCTTGATCCCTAAGAAGAATTCAAATATTTGAATTCTTGAAACGACTGGAGAATTCCCGAGAAGGTAACTGCCTTGGAAATTGATTAAAATGGAAATAATAACTCTGTGATCAATTCCATATTTAATGTTGTCTCTAAACAGCTATATTCATAAGAATATTGAGCATTAAATATCAGAGTTATAGCTGTCTGCAATTAAGCCATTAAATATTCTGCCTTCAGAATATCCTGAAATTGAGCCTGAAAATATTCTGCTTCTGCTTAAACTAACTGCCTAAGACACTGCCTGGAAATCGTCGAAGTGAGCCTGCATTTCGTCGACCTGAGCATGGAGTTCGTCGAACTGATGATGGCTTTCGTGGAGCTGAGATTCTAAGAAAAGATCGGAGTTCGTCGACCGGAGCTCAGCTTTCGTCGAGCTCAACTCAGAGAAGGAACTCTGAGTTCGTCGATCTCAGCTAGACTTTCGTCGAGCTCAACTCAGAGAAGGAACTCTGAGTTCGTCGATCTGAGATCGACGATCGTCGATCTGAGATCGACGATCGTCGAGCTGAGTTCAGCTATCGTCGAACGACTTTTCTGCATTCTTATTAACTGTTTTTCCTCTGAAGTCTTGTCTTTAAAGTCTTCTGAAGGAGGGTACTGACAGTCTAAGTATGTGCTGCTGACCTTGACCCTAGAAATAACTTATGACCCTAAACTATACATGTTGGGTCATCTAATCAATCCTAATAGTGAACCTAGCTCAAATCACAAGTAGGGTTCTAACAGGGTGTGCGGTGAAATCCTACAATGCACGTCTAGTAGTGGGTGTGGTTCCGAACTGCTATTCCTATTCTAATAAGATGAGAACAGGCAAATGATGACGACAATAATTAATGTTAGTAAATAATATCAACCCACACATTTGAATTTAAGCAAGATAAATGTTCTTGATGCTAACAAGAAATGACATTCCTCCGTGGGGAGCACCATAGCTAAGAGTGCGGTAAATATTTCCTTCCAGCAGCTCACAAGTGTATCTAAACAATATTCCACAAACCAAACATCCAAACAAATAAAGGAAAAAACAGTGGATCAATATAGAAAAAACCAAAGTTTGTACAACAAGATGACACACAAATGAATGGGGGCTGCCAGAGATGTGCAGATCTGACAAAGCATGGTGTGGTGGAGATGTTTCAGAAGGGAAACAAGGCATGGATGGACTGGATCTGGCTGTATGGAGCGGGATCGGGCTGTGGGAGGGTAGATCTGGGAGGTCAGTGGCTTGTAGGGCTTGCGGGAAGGGCGATAGTGGGGGTTGGTGACGTCGGGCAGTAGAGGAGAGTGAGGAAGGGGCTGTGGTGGCTGCTGGGGTTTGAGATGGGGGTTGCGGAAGACCAGGAGGGCGGCTGGAAGGCAGTGGCGCACCAAGGATTTTAGCCTAACCCGGGCACTAATTTATAAATTCTAGGATTTACTATGAAAATGTCAGAAGATATACTTTACATCGATATATTCTACCTGATCCAAAATGAAAAGAGCAATTAATTTCGTTAAGTTACTCATACTGAGCATGAATCTGTTGAATTATTGACTATAAACCAGGTAAAATGAACCAGATTTTGCAATACTATCATGAAATTTATTTCCAATTGATTCAGTATTAAATTTTAAGCGTTATTTTGAAGAATTTATTTTAAAAAATAAAGTATGTCTAGCCTTCGAATGAAACCACATTTTACAGAATACTAAGAAAACGTATGATCACTGGTCAAAATAGCAATTCTCAGCAAGAACCACTTCAACATTCTAGATAATTCGAACAGTAATTTCTGTGAATTTATTTTACCAAGCACAAAGTTTGCTGCTCCATTCGTGACAACTGAAAATCTGAGATGAACAATGAAGAAAGCGATGTGAAATTGGAGTAGTTACCAAGAAGAATGGATTGAAGGAGAGAACGATGCAAAGGCCGACGGCAACTTCGCAGGTCATGGCTTCACAGAAATTGCAATTTTAAATTTAGCTTCTACAAAAATTGCATCCCAAATTGGCTTTGAACTTCTAAGTAATAGTTTATAAATAGATCAAATTGAAAAAAATTCAAAAATTGACCTATGTTCGAAATTACCAGTTTACACCAACCTGGAATTGGAAAATTTTAATCATGACATCCTCTATGTTCTTGGGGAAGAACCAAGGAAGAAAACCTGATAATAGATTGCCAAGGACCGCGATGCGCCTAGGTAGTAAGGACTCCGACAATAAGAGGCAACCATAGAAGCGGCTAGAAGCCAGATGGTGAGATGTCGAGGCAACCCAAGTCCCTTCATATCTGACTGTGCCTTGTCGTCGTCACATCAGAGAAATCCAGAGCAGTGTCAACGCGAATTAGGGAACGTTTGTGGTTTGCTGGCCGGAGAAAGGAGATGGGGATGTGATACCTCTTAAATCCGTGAAAAGTTAGACCAGGGCACATACCCATGTGTGCTACCATGTGGGTCCATCCCTGCTGGAAGGGACGGTGGAAGGTTGAGAGGTAGCAGGGAGGGGTGGTGGTAGGCATGGAGGCAGTGGTATTGTTGGGCAGCAGTGCAGGGGGCGGCGGTTGGCTGTTTGGAGGGATGTGGAAGTGACGGTGGGGGAGGGGGATTTGAGAGTGGAGGAGCTGGCTAGGGGTATGGATTACCTTTGGGGAGCAAGAGAAGGCCTAGGAGTCGTCAACTAGGGTTCCACTGAGTCGATACGGTGGAGGGATTCTGCAATGAGTCCCATAATATACCCAATGCACCTATTTATAATAAAAGCAAGACTAGGGCACCTAAGATCGACGGCTATGATTTTCTAAGAATGGCAGGGCCAAAATACATGAAATAAAAATAGAAAATGACAATCCTGATAGAAAAACAATAATTCAATGCAATACCTCAACAATACGACACACACACATATATACACATGAGAGGGTGATCACAACACCCGAGGTGAGTCTAAGCTATGTCTATCATATACAATATATCTGACACCCCCTCCAAGGCTCAAACTCACGAGAGATCACACACCAAGAGTCCGGGTGGGGGGGGGGGGGGGGGGGGTCGAGAGTACAAACACACATCAAGACTCGGACCCTTAAGGAAAGTGGAAGGCTGCAAGTTAATCAAGTAGACAACAATGGAAACAGCCTTAGCCCAAAAATGAGGAGGAACGTGAGAGGAGATGAGGAGCATGCAGGCCGTCTCAATAATATGGCGATACTTCCTTTCGATAGTGTCATTTTGAGCGTGAGCACCAGGGCAGAGAAGCTGGGGGGGAGTGTCATGGGTAAGTAGCAGATCGCGAAAGGCATGAGAATGGTACTCCTCCCGGAGTCGGAACAAAAAATATATATGGAAGCAGAAAACTAGGTGTGCACCAAAACAGAAAAAGTAACATAAATCTGAAAAAATTCAGAAGGATAATGCATAAAGTAAACCAAACAATAACGAGAATAGTCATCAACAAAGAGAACATAATACCACTGTCAGCCTTTTGATATAAAAGGTGCGAGACCCCATATATAAGAATGAATTAAATCAAAAGTACGATGAGACCTAGACACACTGGACTTATAGGGAGTTGTAACTGTTTACCAAGCATACCTCCCGTACAAAAGTGGGACCGATCAACAAAAACACAGACCAAGGAAACCATGATTGATGAGAGATGCAAAGCGCGAACCACTATGATGACCAAGACGGTGATGCCACTGAGACAAGCCCACCAAAGGAAGAGAAAAGGTAGAAGCTGCCGGTGAAGAAGTGGATAGAAGATGGAGACGATCAAGGACGTACACCGCACTACAGCGACGGTCAGCTCCAAGGAGCGTCCATATAAGAAGATCCTGCATACAACACACAAACTCATCAAAAATAACAAGACAACTATGGGATGTGAGTTGGCGGGTGGATATAAGGTTCATGGATAACTTGGGTATATAGGAAACACCAGGAACATGAAAATGGCAGGTACGAAGGACGTCATGACTGGTGATAGGGAGAATGGTGTCATCTGCTACCACTAAGATCAAAAAATACGGAATGATATGACAAGAGATGAGTGACATCATAGATCATGTGAAAGGAGACTCCAAAGTCAAAAAACCAGTCGGAAGGAGAGAGTTGCAGGGGCGGAGGCAGCCGACTGAAAGACGGAGGCGTCAGAAGCATCCGGTGGAAGGACAAAGGCATTAAAGCGAGGTAGTGAACCCAGAGAGAGTTGCTGGGCAATCAGCTGGGCAAGCTCGGATACAGAGAGAGTGCGTCATAGAAGAAAAGTGAGTGTAAGGTAGCCAGGAGAACGTTGTTGACCAGACCGCTGAGCCCTCTGAAGCTTGCGACACACAGACTTGACGTGAAAAAGACACTGCCAGTAGTGACAGTGGACAGGCGGACGACAAGGAGCACAAGACTAAGCTGCAGAAGGTGCCGAAGGAGGACGAGAAACAAGGTGTCCTGGAGCACTATAACCAAGTGAAGGTAGCAGTGGAGCACTCACAAGAGAAGACTGTGGTGGAAGCTGAGGAGCAGCCAAAACAATATGAGGCATCACACCAGGAGGAGTAATAGTGTCCAAGTAGTGAAAATGAGTCTCCTCAACGATCACGAAGGCCAAGGAATCGCTAAGAGATGGCGGAGGATCCCAGTGCAATAGCTGTGCTCGACCAGGCTTGAACTCGGGGCGCAAGCGCATAAGAAACTCATACATACGCTGAAATTCACAATCCTGGGATGTAACAACACAATGAGTGCAAGTAGCGTAGAGGAGAGGAGCCATCTCATCGAACTGACACCAGAGGTGCAGAAGCTCAGCAAAGAAAGCCTGTACAGACCGATCACGCTGGTAGCAGACAACAAGTGTTTTGAACAGGGAGTAATGCAGGGCCTAACTAGATAGTAGGTAGAGGCGACGCAAGTGATCCCACATCGCCTTGGTTGTAAGCAGATCGTAATCATATACGGCCATGCGAATGAGGACCCCGCGGGTTGGACGGATGATGACTATTAGGCGAGAGTCGTCAAAGCGCCACCTCGCCCAGTTGGAACGCTAGGAGAAAGTGTCCATGTTGCCCGCAGGACTAGCAGTTGGTGGGGGCAAAGCAAGCTCGGTGTTGTCAATGTGGCCCCATAGATCGAGGCCACGGAGGATCACACCGACGGTGGCGGACCCGGCCATATTGTTCCGCACGTCAAGAATGATATAAGCCTTCTGGAGGAAAGCAGAAAAGATGTGTGAAGTCAACGTACCAATGGAGGGCAGTGGTGGCCGAAGAAGAAGACCAACCGAATAGGTCGGGGCCGTGGGATCAGAAGATCAACCGAGGAGGTCGAGGATGTGGGATCAACCCGACATCAGCCTTTTGGAGGAAAGCAGATAAGATGTGTGATGTCATCGAACCAATGGAGGGCAAAGGTGACCGAAGAAGAAGACCAACCGAAGAGGTCGGGGCCGTGGGATCAGAAGATCAGCTGAGGAGGCTGAGGTTGTGGGATCAACCCGAGGAGGTGTACAAGGCCGTGATTAGGAATCCGGCGGGAAGTTGTCGATGTCGATGCCGGATTAGGGATAGACCAGAGCTGCGACGAGGGAAGTTCCAGCATAAACAACAGCCGAGGTGACGAGATCGTGGATGTCGACGGGAGAAGCTCTAGGGATCCGCGAATCAATGACGGGAAGCCACAGGAAGCAACGACGGGAGAAACCATCCAGCGACGGGATCGGTAGGAAATAGTGACTGATCGACAAGAAACAACAACGGCGACAAAAAGTAGCGACGGATCGGTGAGCGATCGGGATCCGCAAATCAGAGATGGGAAGTGAATCGTCAGCAAGAGGAGAAAGCGGATCACGATACGTCGATACCATGATAGAAAAATAATAATTCAATGCATTATCTCAACAATAGGTTACACACACAATAAATAAATAAATAAATATATATATATATAAGATTATTTACCAGGACCTCCCCTTGAAGTTTGTGTAATTATTGTTTGCACCCCTTTAACTTTCAAAATTACAATTACCTCCCTAGTCCCTTCAATGTTTACATTTCATGACATCCATGCACAAAAAGACTCCCCTAAAGATTTACTCCAAGAGACTACTTTTGCGCATGGATGTTATGAATGTAAACATTGAGCGGAGGTTTTTGTAATTTTGAAAGTTAGAGGGGTGCAAGATGTAATTATGCAAACTTCGAGGGGAGGTCCTAGTAAATAACCCTATATATATATACACACACACACATGTACACGAGAGGGTGATCGCAACACCTGAGGTGTCTAAGCTATATCTACCATATACAGTATCTCTAACAAATTCAATAGATGCAAGAATATCAAAACGGAGAGTCGGACGCATCCGTAGAGTCAGATTGCCGATCCGGTCAAGTCTTCGTGCACGAATAGACAAAGGTGGGTCCCGCCTTACGGCGAGTCACCTCTAGATTTAACCAATTCAAATAGTTGGTTATAGGCTTTCTAGTAGTCAATAATTGAGAATATCAAAAGAGAGAGACATGGATAATTGATTAGTTATTTTTGTAGTTAATAAGGAAAGTAGTTAAAGCTATAGCCTAAGCACTCATTCACCTAAAGATATCAGTTAATGCTACAACAAATGTAACATAAATCTCTCCAACTGGGTGAAAATAAGTAACTCAAAACAATCATTAAATAATTATTTTGTACTATTTATTTGTCGTTACTCATCACCCCAGAGGCAGACGAGCCATTGGAACTATGATACTAAAGTGTGAAAAGATGCAAAACTTCAATCCTAGCATATCAGACGCATTTTTTCCAAAATAAGTACTTTGACTAGCAAACAATAGTTCATAAAACAAATGCAGTATAATAGTAGACATGCACGAGTTGTTTTTACATTTTTAAACTTCTATAGGAGAAGAAAAACCTGTTCAATATGTGGAGCAGATGACATGGAAAGCAAAAGGGTGCAAAAATGGTAAGATCTTACATTTAACTTCTCACGAAAAGCTGCATATATTATCTGTTTTTTAGTGATTTTTCGCTCTTTTTTATCATGCCTCTCTCGGAGATCGTCAATGGAATCGGTATATCTGCAAACAAATTCAGGTCAATCACTGGGGGTAAAAACAGATAAAACATCTAAATCACTATTTTCTGCAAGCAGTCACACCTTCGACTCTCGTGCTGCAGCCTCTGGTTTAATCTGATCAATTTGGCACTCAGCTGCTCTGGTGTGCAGCCAGAACAGCCTCCTAAAGCCTCCACCACACATTCAGGACAAATGATGGAAGCCTTTTTAAAGTTCTCCTGTAATTTTCGGAGTATGTGAAATTCAAAAAATAGTGAAAGTAAAGGGCTGGGAAAAAAGTTACACTGGCAAGAATTCAGGCTGACCAAAAATATAGTCAACACAGAGAAAGCAGGGCAAATAGTACCACCCAAATTACAATCATAGATAAACATCATGTACTGCTTGAGAAGAACACAATTATGCATAACAGAACCAGTTCCAAATCTATCATTAAGTAACATATGATGCGTTCACTGGAATGCATAATTATTTTTTCTTTGAGATATAAAGATGCCTTGGTGAGATTAAATAAATTCAATCCCAAGAAATAAATCGATTTTCGCAGAACTTTGACTTCAAATTCCTTGTACTAAAGCACATTCAATCAGATAAATTATCCCCTAGAATGGCAATACAATAAAAAAACATTTAGAATTAATACTTTTTATTTTTCTTTTTAATGAACAAAGTATCATTCGAGTATCCTTATTTCTATCCAGAAAATGTCATGGCCTTATAGAAGCAACAAAAACTATCCCTGGGATATTGTCTCAGGACATGCAGAGACTTTTAAGATGATAAACTCTTCCTTCCGATCTTTTTTAGTGAAACCATGAGGAAATTTAATGAATTATATACATCATATAAATCTTCATCCTAGACAAGCAACATTTGACAACATCCAAATGGAATCCACCTCTGCAACAAGGGAGAAGATTTCCTAATAATTAATTATATAACTAAGCCACCAACCTTGTCTTCTATTATTCCACAACATCATCTTGATTTTGATTAACTGAGACGACTCACCTCGATCCAACCACCTACTTTCCAAAAGTCAACAGAGTAATTTCGTAAGTGTAATTTTTATTCCGAGGCAAATATTTTATCATCCATAGTCTTTTACCACTCGAGTACACCAATTGCATGCTGTCAATGTTTATAAATAATTATCAAGGCAGAGAAGAGATGCAAGCTTTATATTCCAAAGTGAGATCATGGTAAGAAAAAAATTGATGATTGGATGACTGGTACAACATTGTGATGGGTCCTCCCCCACTATACGTGTCCGGCTATGTTGCACATATTTTATTATGAGTCTTTATGTATTTGACTTTGAGTTGGATGAGTCAAGTGATATCGAGTGAATTCGTATCGAGTGAATTCGTATCAAGTGAATTCAAATCGAGTGAATTTGTATTGAGTGAATCCGTAGTTACGAGTTATTTGAGTCTTAATGTTTTAGTGTTTTGCATATCGCTATTATATTGAGTTAAGTTATGCCCATACCTTTCTAAATTCTATATATAGTGGCCCGTGGATTCATTGAAGAAATAAATATATGAATAAAGTTTATCTCCATTTCCTTTGAAGAGATTATGAAAGTTCTCCCCTCCCGAGCACATCCAGCTCAGACAGCTCTGGTTTCAACTCCACAGCATCCTTCACCATCATCTCCACCTTCGGCCATCCTCCAAAACCCTACCAACGTTCTATGGCGAGCCCTTGACAACTTTGGTATCAAAGACGTCCTTCCTACATTATCAAAGTTCTGTAGTCAGTGAGCAAGTGCCTCTCTAGATCGTTGTTTGCAATTGTCGCCCTCTGTTGTTCATGAAGCCGATAATCCTATGTCCAGACACAAGCGTAAAGCTATGTTGTTCACAAAGATGCTCCAGTCGTTTCTCTCTGAAATCACCCCTTCTGCCTTTTATCGAGGTCGTTGTCCAACGATCACCAATGTTCTCGTCGAAGTTTCACGCAAGGGGCGCTGACCTCGCTAGCTTCCAGAGCATGAGAAGGTGGCACATCCATCATTTCCGCCAAAAATAGTGCACAAATTCGAAGGACCCTTGCGAGCATCTCCCTTTTTGGATCAACGCAGGCCTGCCGCTATCTATACGCCAGTTTGCTACCTACATGCCAAATCCCTGCCAACCACACATTTTCAAAGACCTACGCCAATCGTCGGTCTCGTGCCTTGTTCCCTACCTCATGCAGTGTCATATGTTGTGGCATCTATGGGCACAACATGTGCTCTCATCCAGATGACACATCTGCTCCGGCCATCCGCTGCAAGGAATTGTTTTGGCGTGAAGTTAAGGAACCCGAAGATTACACCGGCAGGGCCAAGCTCGAGCATGAGGGCAAACTCGATTTCAAGGTGAGGTGGAATGTTATGGGTCCCCACTATTCGTCACCAATTATGTTGCACATATTTCATTATGAGTCTTTAGCATTTAATTTCGAGTAGTATGAGCCGAGTCATATCGAGTCAAGTCGTAGTTACGAGTTATTAGAGTCTTAATCTTTTAGTATTTCACGCATAGCTTTTATATTGGAATTATTTACGGACATGCCATTGTAAGTCCTGTATATAGGGACCCTCAGAGTCATGTAAGGAATCAATGAACAAGTGAAGTTTATTTCATTTCACCTTGAAGAGATTATGTTAGCTCTCATCTCCCGAGAACACCTCGATTAGCCGTTGCGGTTCCAACACAACAATATTATTCTCCACCATCATCTTCATCTTTGTACATCCTCCAGAAATCCTACCACGTTACACGGCGGGCCTGTAACAAAAAAATTAATTTTAAGTGGGCAATGGTAAGGCTGGGAATCTGAAGAATGCACCAGAGTGATCTAATTAGAGGACTAAACCTTTTAAGTATTTATGTGCATTGACGGTTTTATTACAGATAGATATAAGATATGTCGGATTTTCATGTATGTGAGGTGGAATGATAAGAAGCAAAATTTTACAAGAAGTGATTGCTTCGCCAACGTTTTGTAACATTCGTAATTTAGTGTGAAAATAAAATTAATTTGCGAACAAAATTTGATCAAACAAATGTTATGTCGCGATTCGATGTTGTTATGATTAGTTGTTGCACGCTAATTAGTAATTAAAATGAGTTACTATAATTTATTTGGTACGTTTTAAAGGCTCTAGGAGTGTTTATTTTCAAAATAGAAATGTTGAGGGGCGGAACAACGTCCTTGTAAATATGGGGGATTGACCGGTTCAGCTAATAACCGTAACCCATGATCTTCTCACCCGCACGATGGGTTTTAGGGCATCGATGCTCCTATATATTCCTAGTTTCGCTTCAATTGAGCTCGACAGATATCGCCGACCCCTCCGCTTGCACAGTCGACTCGGGTAAATGATTCGTGGTGATAGTAGGCCGACGATTTCGCCGTTTTCTCCCCCTCTCGTAGTCGACGGTTTCCCCACCCACCGCTCCGGCAGGCCATGTATGACTCCTATCCCATCTCCTTTGATAGTTCCCATCACCGACCAAGATTTACTCGTCGGTCGTTTTAAACGCCATCTATATGCTATCTGAGGAATTCTAGACAGCATCTCCTACGCCATTTTTGACTCAACAGATCATCCCCCTCTGTTAGCATCGGGAAAACCGCAAGAAACTTTTATTTCGTTAATTATTTGGTTTCTCCTCCATCATATCTCAATTTAAAAGATTTAGGCTTCCGTTTTCTTTCCTTCCTCAGAGTCAGAAATCGAGGATCTCTCTCTTCTTTTCCTCGACAACCCTTGCAAGGTCTACCCTTTTTTTATTTTGATTAGTTCCGTTCAGCAACCCTCAATTGGTAATCTTGATTCCTTTTTGAAATTTCAGATTTTTTTTTTGTGTTATCGTTCAGGTTTCCGATTTAGCCCTAATTTTATTAGTGGATTTCCATTTCAGGCGCAACTAATACGACAACACCCAATTTAGGTGTGGGTTATCTCCAATACAGAAATCCTAACCCTCCACCATTAGAGAAGTGGTAAATTCATTTACTTCATTATGAAATAGTATTATCGAAATTTAGAAGAATTGAATTTATGTTAAATTACACTTTTACAGTTTTGAGGAGATTTGAAGAGGTAAACCCCATTGGCAATCAGAAAGTCACTTTGTGCCCGCAGAATATTTCTTATAAAGAAGAATGTCGTCGCGCCGAATCTGTGGGCGTTGTATTACCATTGTAAGAAATTCGACTCTTTTCAGTTAGAAATATTATTTTGGAGATTTCATGAATTAAGATACGTTTGTACATATATACGATGATACAAGTTATTATTGTTACAAGCAGACCAACAATAAATAAGTAAGAAATATATTAATCATGTATTAGATCATGTTTAACTTAAAAATACGAATCAGATGTCCATCAGGTAAATATAGTAGGAATTTAAGCCAGATCACGAAATTAATAATTCCACACATGTACAAATCAATTTAAAATGTAGAGTCATTAGTGTTAAAGTGCAAGGTAAAACACATACACTTAAATCTAATGTACACAAGTTGGCAAATCTGGGATATTGTGATCAATGGACCCAACAATCTCCCCTTATTTGAAAAAGTCAAAACCTTAGACAATGATGTACACCTACACATATGCGGCAGATATAATCATTGCAGAAGAAAGCACAGAAAATGCATACACAACCAAAAATGTGATTTTCATTAATAATATTTTTATCAAACTGATAACCAAATATGGAATGACTCGGTCAGTTCACTCCTACGTCTCAAGGTATGAAAGAAGTTTTCAGTGTTGTTGCCTCATCGACTAAGAAAATTACGAGTTTTAGTAACAATTTTTATGTGTCTTGAGTTGATGCATGTAAAAAAAGACTTTTCATGAGGTACCGTTAGTTTGAGAATCTGCAGATATTTGTCCCTGGGGAGATACTGATGCATTCTAGTGGAAGTATTAAAAGTAATAAGAACCCAACCACACGAATGTCCACTAAACAAAAGTAGGAATGTAAATCAAAATATACAAAAGAGTATGGTCTTAAGGCCTTACAAATTGTTTCCAATACATTAGAGTGTTTTGCATACATCGGCGCGTAGGCCGGCAACACATGAAAGTAGTAGAGAAGCTTCGCTTGGCCTTCTAGAGCCGACATAACGCAAAGGGCTTCAGCCCGCTACTTTCCGCCTGGCACCCCTGCACCTGCATGGAAACAAACCACAAATATGTGACAAACAAGGCAACGGTCAGCTTTAGCTGACCAAATTATAATGACCTCGCCCCTCACCTGGGGCAGCAGTGCTCCTTTCCTGCAGGTAGACAACATGTACATATTATGAAAATAAAATGCGCAATTTAAGCACCATTCACCACAGACGTTGGGACGGTCGGTCACACACCCCGTGCACTCAGGTCACATTATCGGCGTGTTGAGATTCAAGCCCCACCACCGTTCTCAAAACGGTACATATGAGCATTTCTAGTTTTTCCTGCATGTATCCTTACTCACTTCCTCCTATGCTCCGACAAAGTTAAACATGTCTTATTACCTTCAGATACGAGTCAGTGACTCACTCCAAGTCGAACGTCATAGGGTGGGTACGGGTTAGCCACATCCTGTTGCTCAAACCGTCAGGCGCGCAGGCCACGACGCGGGTCAGCCTCCCCCTACCCAGTCACATAATACATAACCACATTATGTTCCAAGGCTGGCTCTCACAGCCACCATAGCGGAGCAATTTAAGCCCACAGCTCAAGATACAGGCCCCCTGGTCTCCAAGAGACAGGCCTCACAAAAATACTCACTGAGAGTTATCGCTGCACGGTAGGGGACAGAGCTCGATCTCTTCCCCAGAACTTGGATATTTTCCTGGAGGCCACTCCAGTACTCTCAATGCGGGAAACTGCATACCCCACGGCTATGAAACTACACGTTTAACCACGGAGTCTTCTCCGGCATGCAAATTAAAAGATAACCATCACCAATCCAGATCAACCTGTCCGGATGGGATTCACAAAGTATGCTTATACCGTACTTCGATTTCGGAATCTAAATGCAAAGGTACCGGGGATACAACTGATCAACCCGTCAGGAGAATCGACTTCACGTGTTCGTGAAGCGTCTACCCTCACATGCCAAAACAAAAGAAGTCACATGTCCAACGAAAAAGATCGTTACCTTTGAAGTCCTCTTTAGAGTCATAAATCAAAATCCAAACGGATCGAAAGAATCGCACCGGGCCACTTTTCGTAGATCTGGGCTCGCGATTTGGGGCTCCAAAGCTCCGGCAATGGCAACATTCCCCTTCTTCTTCCTCTTCCTTGCTTTCCCTTCTCTCTAACTCTTAAAAAGAGAAAGCCTAGGTTTAGAATGAGGGATAACTCTCAACCCACGGATTTAAACCAGCAGAAACCACAGCCCACCGTCGGATCTTGGCGAACGACTATGATTCAAAACGGTTCTCTTTAGAGAACGCTACCACCGCGCGATAAGAAGAAACTGCCACGCGGTAACCCCAATTGGAGGCTTCTCCAGCAAGCCCACCATTCAAAATCTCCAATTATACGCCGACAAGTGGTCGCGCCGTAATTGTCGTGCTACCGCCGGACGGTAGCTCACAGAGAGCCACACCAATTAAATCGGCTACCGTCGGCGTTAGTACTACCGTCGGGCGGCAGCTCTCAGAGAGCTATACCTGGTGAAAATCTGGGGTGTTACAATTCTCTCCTCCTTAAAGAAATTTCGTCCCAAAATTTAATCGTACAAGCAACAGTAAAGAAGTACAAAACACATAAAAGTTTGTACCTCATCGGAACAGTTCGGGGAACACCTCAAGCATGGTTTGCTCGCGCACCCATGTGAGCTCCTCACTGGCACAGTTGTCCCACCGAACTTTGATCATCATGATCACCTTGTTCCGTAACTGTTTGATCTCTGTATCCTCGATTCGAATGGGCTCGATTCGAATGGGCTTGACCTTCGTCTTTATCCGACTTTCAATCGGCACTTGATCAACAACAACCACCTGAGTAGGCTCTTTCAATGACTTCTTCAACATTGATATCTGAAACACATCGTGCAAGCCGCTCAGTTCTGTCGAAAGAGCGAGCCGATAAGCAGTTTCACCAACACGCTCCAAGATCTCAAACGGCGCAAGGTACATCGGACTCGGATTCTTCAAGCGACGAATCCTTGACACGCCCTTGAACGGTTTGATCTTTAGATAAACCCAGTGGCCCACGACGAACTCGACATTCTGATGCTTGACATTGTAGTGATTTGTCTGCCAATCTTGAGCAACCAACAACCGTTCTCGAATCAAACGTATCGTCGAAGTCGCATCTTCGACGTCTTTACGTTTATAAAATTTCAAGTCACCTATTTCTACCCGATCCAACGGCATACGACACTTCCTACCGTATAAGGCCTCAAAAGGCATCATTTGAATACTTGCTTGGTAGCTATTATTGTAGGCGAATTCGATCATAAAGAGATGATTCTCTCATCTCTTCCTGAAATCCAGGGCGCACATGCAAAGCATATCTTCCATCGTCCAGTTTACCCTCTCGGTTTGACCATTCGTCTGAGGATGAAAGGTCGTGCTGAACTTTAGCTTGGTACCCAACAGTTGATGAAAAAGCTTTCGATCGTTAGACGTAAAGCGCTCGTATCAGTCACTAACGATGCTACGGGGCACACCGTGCAATCATACGATTTGTGCAACATAAAGTTCGCCTAACTTTTCCACTAAATCATCCAACCTTCAATTTGGAATAGTGGAAAAGTTAGGCGAACTTTTCATATCTTTATACATTTTTGTGCTCCTCAAGTGGATCGAATACTTGGTAAAATGAGCCCCGTACAAAACTCTCGTAAGGTGCCAAACTTCGGGACGCACAACCGGTCGTCGCAAAAGACCATCTTCATAAGAAAACTCGACATTAGACTCATCCACTGTCTCCGTCACGCAGCGCTCCATGCTTTCATCAAGCTCCAACGCTTGTTGAATCTTGTATGCAAGCTCACATTGCACCTCCGTCCAGTTCAAGCATGCATTCGTCGTAGCATTCTTCTCGACGCAAGAGATATCCAACGCCTCCAACTCACGAATCAGACGCTCATCATGTATCTGTAACAAATTTGCTCATGTTGGAGCCTTGTGACTTAGCGCATCTGCGACCACATTTCCCTTACCGTGAATATAGTGTATCTTGAAGGTGTAGTCCCCGACAAACTCCATCCAACTCCGTTGTCGCACGTTCAAGTACTTCTGATCTATTAAATACCTCAGACTCTTATGGTCCATAAAGATATCGGTCTTCACGCCATATAAGTAGTGTCGTCACGGCTTAAGAGCGAATATCACTTCCGCTAATTCCAAATCATGCACCGGATAATTCCTCTCATGCACTTTCAGATGGCGAGATCCATAAGCTATAACCTGTAACAACCCGGCTTTAAACAAATATAATAATAATAAAAATATTATTATTATTATTATTACTAAAACCTAATCTCTCCCCCTCTTATATTATTAACCAAGCCAACCTCCCCTTCTTAAACCCGTCAGCCTAGGTTTATCTCCTGATCCCGCTCGATGCCGACTTCCGCTTCCGCCGCTACTCTCGTACGAAGCCGCCGCTCTCGATTTCGCTCGTCCCCTGCGCCTCCCTACTCATCGTCGGGTACTTCTCCTGCTCCAAGCGTCGTCGCCTCCTCCGGCTCCTCCTTCCCCCGTGGTCGGCGCCTCCTGTTCCTCTAGTTTGAGCCGACGACAACTCCTCTGCCCAAGTCGGCAGTTTCCGTGGCCGGCAACCACCTCTTCTGCCTTGGCCGACCAGAACTTCTCCTCCCCAAGCCGTGACAGCCTTGTCTCCTAGGGCAGCAGCCTCAATCTCGCCTCCTCTTCCTCCAGGAGTAACTCCCTCTCCTTTTTGGCCGAGATTTGTGGCGAGGAATGCTAAGGGTTTACTCTCCTCTCCTCCTTGGGCTCCGATTTGGTTCCTATTGGTAAGATTCTTCCTCCTCTTCTTCTCTATTCAGAGTTCTATGAACTTTTCTTTGAAGTTTTATCTCCAAAATCGTGTAGAACTTGTGTTTCTGATGTTTGACTCCTTATAGTTGTCTAACTATGATATGTTTGTATTTTTCGGCGTCGCTTCTCGATTCAGTTGGTGAGACTCATGTGAAGTCCTCTTCAAATTAGGGTCTTTCCATACCCAAGCGTCGTCAAACCTCCGTCTCTGCGTGGAATCTCTTCTCCCCTCACTCTTGAGAGAGGTAAATCTCTTAGCCACATCTGATTCAATTTTGTAGCAAATATTTATCGGTGTTAGCATAGT
Organism: Platanthera guangdongensis; assembly: GCA_039583875.1. NCBI lineage: Eukaryota > Viridiplantae > Streptophyta > Magnoliopsida > Asparagales > Orchidaceae > Platanthera > Platanthera guangdongensis. The sequence goes on along the minus strand of CM077153.1, from coordinate 261,006,812 downwards.
GATAAATTGTTGTGCCGCTTTCATCGTTCTTGTATAGGTCCAATTAGGGTTTCTGATTTCTCTTGCGTCGCTTAGCCGCCTCCATCAGATTCAGTCTCCTTCAGGCAAGTAGAGACTTCTCTCTCTTGCAAGCATTGTAAGTTAATGTCTCTGTTCTTTGATTCATGACTGCATTTCGGTATATGTTGATCTGTTAACAGATTTATATCCTAACTGTTTTGTCTGTTCTTACGATTCTTTGATTTCACCCTAGAACGTTTGGTTGGTCAATAAGTTTAGATCTTGAATACTCAGTCAGATAATTTAATAATTTAGGTTATAATATGTTTGGAATTACTTGAATTTGTGAATATGAGTAAGTCTTAGATTGATATACACTTAGATGAAGAATTTTAGTTGGATATTTACTAGGGCGAATGATTTGATCTATTTTGATGAATAATGAGAAGAATGATAGAATATTGAGTACGAGCAACAACTGTAATGATAATAATTATAACGAATTCTGGAGAGCAAATATATGTTTTGTTGTTTTTATATCATGCTTGTAGAGAACACATGTTTGCTTAGAAGATAATCATATCTTGGAATGAATCAATCTAAATGAATATGGGTGTCCTAGAAAAAGAGGAAATGTAATTGTATCACCCGCGAATACTTGAAACCACAAAATCATACAGGTCTATCCAGTTCCTTTTGTGTCACCTCTTCTTGTTCCTTATGTCTGTCATCAAATCTTATGGCATCAAATTTTGGTGTCATCGAATCTGATTTCGTTTGTCTGCCTGACTAAAACCTATTCTTGGTCCGATCGCTCATTTTAGGTATTTTCGTTTCCGTTAAAAATCACGTAAGTATGAAGTTCGAAAACAAATCCGTAATTGTAAGCAAATCCTTGAACTGTAGCGTCTAACTGGGCATCTGACTGCAGTCATGGTCACGGCAAGCAGGATTACTTTTCTGACAAGACTTGCACGCAGATCTGATCGTGAATCATGCATGCCCGCTATAACACCAACACCCTTTATCGATAACGACTTACAACATATTACATGAATAATGTTAGATTATGCTCTGGAGTAGTCTAATACACTAACTTGTTCTGTTTAGTTTTTTTGTTTACTGGTCAATGAATAGTTTTGCCTCATGAGAAACCGGTACACTCATGCTTTTTTTTGCTTCTGTTACTGTTCTATATTTTACTCTGATCACCCTGTTTATTTCAATGTTCTGAGGTTTTTCCTTTGTGTTTTGGAATTGCATTAGTTTTTGTGTCAGCGCCGCCAGGTTCCTGAGCTCGATCTGCATCAGCTTCTGCTTTTCGATGATTGATCTTCTAGTCGTGTCAGGTTTGATACTTTTGATTCATTTCTTTTACTATCAGATATTTTCTTTATGTGATAATTATGAACAGTAATACATGGACAACTGCTAGACTATTAAATGCTATGTACTAGAATTTGATGATAATACATGAACATCTTCTTTTAAATCATAATTGCATGTAATCTATAGTAGTACCCTGTAAAAAACATGAATTTTACATGACACATGTGCATTCAAATTTTCTATTATCATGTTCTAAATGCTTCCGCATATAAAAATCAATCTGTTTCTACTTAACAGTAACTATTTCTAAAACTATTTTTAGTATTCTCTGCATCCTCCTTAGCAGGCATGGATTTCTTTCCGCCCATGTCTGTGGCATCATGGCCCGCCTGAAGCACTCTTACTTTTGTCATGACGGGTCGTGACAGTTTGTATCAGAGCCAGGTTTGCTCCTAAAGATGAAGTATTTTGAAATTATCAAGTATTTTTACCTTATTATATAAATATATGTTCATGCAACATTTCTTCATTCAGTTTGTCATTATCTGTTGTTCGAGGTTAAAACACGCACACGCTCCCTCATAAGCATAAGTATTATGCACACGAATGAAGAGCTTATGGGCAAACTTAACATTTTTGTGCAAATGAATTCTCACTAGGATACACCGCTTGCGAATATTAAATTGTATGAGCGGTTTAATATTTTCAAGTGTGTTGACATTAGAGTCCTAATATGCATGACATGCTAAGTGATATAGGCGTTTAACATGGCAAGTGTATCCATTCATTTGCGTTTATATCATAAATCATTGCACAAGTGTGAAGCCAAGAACAACAATAATGATTGTACACGCATGGATTTTCTAATTGTTTGACATCGCACAAGATCTCATGATACGTATTCAAGTCCTTCTGGCCCGCACGTTCAAGTCCCTCAAACGTTGGAGCGTGGAAGCTCATAAAGTGCTTCAGTTGCTTTTCCGTCGCTCACCTCATCTCCAACGGCTCATCGGGTACTTCTCGGATTGCCACAGGCTCAACTACGCCAACCTGCGCCAGGGCAACCCCAGGGGTAGGAGGCTGTACACGCCCTCCTAGTTGCGAATTGATCATCGCGAACACGGCTTCAACAACTAAGTGTATCGTTTCAACAGAAGGAGGAGGTATAGGCACATCACCCGGTGCACTACTCTCCGCCGAGCGCGGGGGCTGAGACTGTCCTGCACCATTTCTAGTCACCTATAATCGTAAAACACACAATTTAGCGACTAGACATATTGCAAAACAACAATCACAGGAACACGCAGGTTCTACAAAAATGTGTATTTTCATTCGTAAGTGGACAATCATGGGTTCTTTCATGTTATAACGGTAACGCACATACACGTGCTCACCAACCCTTAAAAGAATTCGACCACAAATTCGAATAAGAAAGACTGAAACCTGGTTCAGATACCAAATTGTAATACCCTCATCCGTCACGTTGGATATAACTGAAGGTCTGGCCGGGGTCCCACGGCATATTCCACAGACAGTCAGCGGAGTTAAACATTGAAACCAAACCAAATGCGCATCCAAACTTAGAGTGCATTTTATCGAAAGTATTAAAAGTAATAAGAACTCAACCACACGAATGTCCACTAAAAAAAGTATGAATGTTAAACAAATTACACAAAAGATTTTTGCTTTAAGGCCTTACAAATTGTTTCCAATACATTAGAGTGTTTTGCATACATTGGCACGCTGGCCGGCAACACGAGAAAGTAGTAGAGAAGCTTCGCTTGGCCTTCGAGGGCCGACATAATGCAAAGGGCTTCAGCCTGCTACTTTTCGCTTGGCTCCCCAGCACCTGCATGGGAACAAACCACAAAAATGTGACAAACAAGGTAACGATCAGCTTTAGTTGACCAAATTATAACGACTTCGCCCCTCACCCGGGACGGCGATGCTCCTTTCCTGCAGGTAGATAACATGTACATATCATGGCAAGGGAACGTGCAATTTAAGCATCATTCACCATAGACGTTGGCACGGCCGGCCACACGCCCCATGAACTCAGGACACATTATCGGTGTGCTGAGATTCAAGTCTCACTACCGTTCTCAAAACTGTACATATGAGCATTTCTAGTCTTTCTGGCTCGTAGCCTAAGAATCACTTCCTCCTATGCTCCGACAAAGTCAAAGGCGCTTTATTACCTTCAGATACAAGTCATTTACTCACTCTAAGTCGAACGTCATAGAGTGGGTACAGGTTAGCCACAACTTGTTGCTCAAACTGTCAGGCGCGCAGGCCACGACGCGGGTCAGCCTCCCCTGGCCCAGTCACACAATATATAACCGCATTATGTTCCAAGGCTGGCTCTCACGGCCACCATAGCAGGGTAATTTAAGCTCACAGCTCAACATACAGGTCCCCTTGATCTCCAAGAGACAGCCCTCACAAAAATGTTCACTGGGAATTACCGTCGGCGGTAGCGCTACCGCCGCGCAGTAGGGGACAGAGCTCGATCTCTTCCCCAGAACTTGTGTATTTTCCTGAAGGCCACTCCAGTACTCTCAATGCAGCAAACTGCATACCACACAACTCCGAAACTACACATTTAACCACAGATTTTTCTCTGGCACTCAAATCACAAGATAACCATCACCAATACATACCAACATGTCTGGATGGGTTTCACAAAACATTCTTATACCGTATTTTAATTCCGGATTCTAAATGTAAAGGGACCGAGGATAAAACCGATCAACCCGCCGGGAGAATTACCTTCATGTGTTCGTGCAGCGTCTACCCTCACATGTCAAAACAAAGAACTTCACACGTCCAAAGAGAAATATCGTTACCCTTGAAGTCATAGATCAAAATCCAAATTGATGGAAAGAATCGCACCTGGCCGCTCTTCGTAGATCTGGACTTGGCTCGCGATTTGGGGTTGCAAAGCTCCGGCAATGGCAAGATTCCCCTTCTTCCTCTTCCTTGCTCACCCTTCTCTCTAACTCTTAGAAAGAGAAATCCTAGGTTTAGAATGAGGGATAACTCCCATCCCACATACTGAAACCAGCAGAAACCACAGCTCACTGTCGAATCTTGGTAAACGACTATGACTCAAAACGGTTCTCTTTACAGAAGGCTACCGCCGCGCGGTAAGAAGATACAGTCACGCGGTAACCCCAATCGGTGGCCTCTCCGGCAAGCCCACCGTTTAAAATCTCTGATCATACACTGACACGTAGTCGCGACGTAACTGTCGTGCTACCACCACGCGGTAGTCGATGCGTCGTATCATAACGACGCTTACGACGAAAGGTTGCTATCACCATGCGGTATCGCTACCTCCGGGCGGTAGCTCGCAGAGAGCCACGCCAATAAAATCGGTTACCCTACCGCCGGCGTTAGTACTACCGCAGGGAAGTAACTCTCAGAGAGAACTATACCTGGTGAAAATCTGGGGCGCTACAAGAGTAACTAACCTCATTAGTCATGGGCAACCACATCCTTTGAACAACTTGTGAAATAGAATTATCTAAAAGTGGGATAAACTCCCTAATTGTTGCTCATTTTGTCTGTTAGACTGTCACCCCGCTAAGGATCTTCAATGCTCCTAATAACCATCCTCTCTTCAGCTCTTGGACTTACTTCACAAGGGTTGCTATATTTGCCCGCTTTAGATGACTGTGAGCTCTATGTGATCTGTTACATAAGAAACACTTCAGGGGTAGTTTCTTGTTCTCTCCGCCCTTGTGATCATCTTGTGGTCTGCTTTTATATCGGGATTGTACTTGATACATTTTTCCTCACCCTTTCTCTTCAGATTCAGAGTTTCTCCGGTCCTACTTCTTGTATTCAACCAGTGCGCTGTCATAAACTCATAGCTTTTGACAGCTCTTTCACACCTCTGCTCAGACATTCCAATTAGGCACATGGGTGAAGTCCATCCATAAACTCAAAGAAGACATCTTTCTACTACATGGAGGGAAGTTGAAGCATGAGTACTATGAATGTTTTCACATATTTCTTCTTATCCATTTTGCCTTATTACTTATGGTTACTCATCTTGAATGTGTTCCATGTCATGGACCCTGTCATAGCGTGATCCTCACTAATCCCGCTTTGATACCAAATATCACGGAACTGGAAACTTATACTCCCAAACCCATGTAATAATTGGAGTTTTGCACTCAACACCTCGACAACCATAGACTTGCGTTCTTAAGCTAGTCTTGTCTACAATCTTGCATCGGAAATGCAACAATTTTCACTAAAATAGAGTGGAAGAGAGAGAACTTCTTACTGTATCAAAACACAAGTGAGTACACATGAAACGAGTGTTCTTCTTTTAGACCCCTCAACATTTTACCTCCAAATAATGAAAAATTTTAGAATTATCTAGATCATGAAATCACAAGAACCTTCGACACACACCCTTACAAGGTTTTTTTACATAGAAAGCAGTGTTGTAGGTGCCGTCTGACATGTCCGTCATGTCGGCCGACATAAAAATTTGGAGGGTAAAAAGCCAAGACATCGATATTTTAAGCAAATATGTCGCTTTTGAAAATATCGTCTGATATATCCGTTTAACCCGATATATCGGGCGATATTTCGCGACCGATATATCGTCGAGAGTATTACATTTTTTTTAATTATTTTTTGAAAAGACCAAACATCGGTTAAGGTGTTGTCGTGTGACCTTGAGGTCACAGGTTCGAGTCCTGGAAGCAGTCTTTTGCAGAAATGTAGGGTAAGGTTTGCCTACATTTCACCCTTGTGTTGGGATCCTTCCTCAGACCCTCGCTGCGCAGGGATGTTTTGTGCACTGAGTTGTCTCTTTTGAGGAGACCAAACAAAAATAATTTGTTTTGTGTTTCATTTCGTGCATCTCTATTCTCTATAAGTGCAGTATTGACTACTTTCTCATCTAGCTATTATTTGGTGATTTTTATCTCGTTTATTGCAGTCGACGACTCTTTCTTATGTAATTTATAAACATACATTATTTTTATATATGTTTAATGTGTAATTTATAAACATACATTATTTGTATATATGTTTAATGTGTAATTTATAAACATACATTATGTATACAATTATACATATTTATAAAAAATGTGTAATATATATGAATAAATTTATTTTAATATTAAAATCCGACATTGTAAAATATCCCTAATATATCCACCGTAATCCGACATCTGACATTTCAAACTCAAACCGATATGAACCTGACATCTGACATCTATAACCTTGATACGAAGAAATAATACAATATTCTAGAATTATCTATGATGTCCAGGTTTCCCTAGATTCTTTGAAAGCCATCTCCACTTGTCTAGAGGTCTCCACATGCTTATAGAATGTTCCACCCTCTTCTAGGTCGACTCTGTCCTTCATATCCGTAATGAGCCTCCTCCACCTGACCTATAGATAAACTAAATGTGCCCAGATGTGTCATATGTAGGCTTGTGAAAATAACAGATCTCATGAGCACACTCATAATTCTTACAAATAGACAAGAAGCCAGTAGGAGGATGACTTTGTTAAAATCATATGACGACCCAGAGCCGACCCACTCCGAATCACACTAGATCACAGTGACCCTACCTAACATCGTCCGGACTGCAGCCCAAGCACCCAACCCCTCTCCATCCATAGGCGGATTGTTGGTGACCATAGCCTCCTTTTGATGAGATAAACTCACAGATAAATGGACAGCACAGGGACTTCTCAGGAGGCCACTCATCCCAGTACTACATCTTGAGCACGCATAACTATGGAGTTTCTATGGATCCCTAATTTGTGTAAGAATTGTACTAGTGCGAATGAATTATGGGTAGGCGTGCGTATAAAAAATATAGAACTGATCGAACAGCTCCAAAATAAACTGATTTTACGCAAAACTAAACGATAGATGGACTAACCAAGATAGAGATTGTAACAACCCAATTTTTAACTTATAGGTTATAATAATAATAATAATAATAATATAAATAACCCAATCTCCCCATCTTATATTATAAACCGAGCCACCCCCCCTCCCCCTCAATTTAACTCTCGTCGGCTAAGGCTTCTCTCCCGAGCCCGTCCCCCGCTTTTCTCCCGCAACCCGTCTCGGTTCCGTCTCCTGCACGCTGACGCCTTCCTGTCTCCCACAAACCCTGTCTACCGGCGCCAATTCCTCCTCCTTCTCCAGGCACCACCAGTTCCTCTGACTTCCCATCCCTCCTTTCGTGAGGCAGACACCTCTTCCTCCTGTCATGGTCGACAGGAGTTCTGCCTCCTTCCCAAGAAGCGTCACCCAGCCTTCCCCTCCTCTCTCTGGCAGCATTTCTCCTAGTGGCCGACAACAACCTCCTCCCACTTCTTTGTCGATTTGGTCATGGACTTCTAGAGGAACTCCTAGGGTTCTGCTCGATTCCTTCGCTCCTCTAATTTTGGGCTTGGATTTGACTTACCTTGGGTAAGATTCCTCCTCTCCTCCTCTATTCAGATTTCCTTGTTTTACTTTGGGATTAATTGTCTCCAAATTTTATACAACTTGTGATTCATGAGTTTTCCCCTCTCGTTCTTGTCTAACCGTATTGTGTTTTTGATTTCCGACATAGCTTCGTGACTCAAGTGATGGAATCTCTCCAAATTTCTCTCCGAATTAGGATTTTCGTAACCCAAGCGTCGTCAAGCCTCCGTTTCTGTGTGGTAATCTCTTCTCTCCTCTCTTTTGAGGGAGGTAAATTTCTAACCTTGCTCTTGTTGAGTCTTGCGATAAATGAATTATTGTGTTAGCGTCTGGTTTTTCATCATGTCAAATTATCAAGCATTGTTTGTGATTGTTACGAACAGGTCCAATTAGGGTTTCTAAATCTTGCATGCGCCGCTCAACCGCCTCCTTCAGATTCAGCCTCATTTAAGGCAAGTAGAGATCTCTCTCTTGCAAACATTGTGTCTAATTTAATGTCTCTGTTCTTTGATTACATGTCTGCATTCCTGTATATAATTAATCTGTAAAATGAATTTAATTCATGAATGAATAGTTTGATAAATTAGTAGTTTATGATTCAATATGTTGGAATGTTATGAGTTTGAGATTATGTTTGACTTTTATTTGGATATTAATTTAGATGAATGATTTTATCTTATTTGATGAGTAATGAGAAAAATGATAGAATATCGAGCACGAGCAACAAATGTCATGATGATAATTGTAACGAATTTTGGTTAGCAGATATATGATTAATGTCTTTATATAATGCTTGTATTATACATGTTTACTTGAGAGATAATCATGTTTTGGAATTGATCAATTTAAATAAATATTTGGTGTCCAGGAAAATAATGTATTGTAATCGTGTCATACGTGAATGCTTGGACCCGCAAACCATAAGTTCACTATCTAGTTTCCTTGTGTCATCCAATTCTGTTTCTTAGGTCTGTCTGGTTCTAAGACTTGAGCGAATGTTGCTCTGTAACTTAATCACTCTCTTAATGTGTTTATGAACTCTAATCTTGTACAGCTGAATCGCTAAATTTGTATCAGGTCTTGATATGTTAGGAATCTCCTAAATAATGAATCTTTAAAGTCATTAATGTCATAAGCAATCAGTGAAAGGTAGTGTTAAATTGATGTGACGCTTTAACCCGACTTTCCGCTTGACTGACAACGGAAACCAACAATTGCTCATAGCAAACACAACTTTTTTGATAAGACTTGCATTTAGACTTACAATAGAATCACGTGCATCAAATAAAACACTTCCAATTTTCACTGATTATAACTAATGACATTTTTTGATCTGTCTATATGTTATACTTCGGAGTAGTCTAATAAACTAATTTATTCTGTTTACCTCTTTTATTTGTTTGTCTCAAATAGTTTTGTTTCACGAAAAACTGGTACACACATACTTTTCTGCTTCGCTTACTGTTCTGTGATTTACTTTGCTTACTCTGTTTATTTCAATGTTCTGAGTCTTTTCCTTCTTGTTTTGGAATTGTCTTAGCGTTCGTGCAGCGCCGCCAGGTCCTCGAGCCCGATCTGCTTAAAGTTCCAGCTTCTATATTTACATTTCATTTACAGTCAAATATTTCTTTTATGTAATAATTGCAATCAGACATTTTCTTTATTATCATGGACAACTGCTAGGCTATTTAATTACTTTATGTACTGCAATTTGATTTTAATGCATGTGCATTCTCTTGTGAATCATAATTGCATGTAATTTATAGCAGTACCTGTAAAACATGAATTTTACAAAAATGCATGTGCACTTAAAATTCTCACTGTTTTAAACTCTAACAGCTTCAAAAATAAAAATCAAACTATTTTTACTTAAAAGTAATCATTTTAAACCTACCATCAGTATCTCTGCATCCGCCTTAGCAGACATGGGTTTCTTTCCGTTCATGCTTGTGGAATCGCGGCCCGTCCGATGCGCATTCTGACTTTTGTCAAGACGGGTCGTGACAGAGATGTTGGCCAGTCCATCTACATTATAGACTACTAATGTGTATTATCTCCGGACAAAGATAGGGTCAGACACTATTAATACTCAGTATCCTTTTTCTCCCCCACAATTCCTGTAACCGCTCCATATACGCGTTATTATCCCCCCTCCTTAGGCGCCCAAAAAAAAAGACACGCCCCCTCAGCTTATCTCCCTCACGGTTTGAACGTGAGGAGTTAGGGCTTCCTCGTGTCTCGTTTTGATGGATCGACGTCGCGTCGCCTCTCATTGTTCGTAGATGGATCCAACCGATGGTGTTTCCGTCCATTCTGGATCCGACGACACCATTCCGCAACAACTTCAACCTCGTCGAGCTTCTTCCATCTTTAGGTGGTCGCAGAAGGGTTATTCCCTCAACCCTAGCCATCAGGTAACCGTCGTTTTCCGCATCTCTCATGGTCAACAACTTCTCTGTTGAAGTCGGCAGCAGCATTTCGCAGGGGGGCCTTTTACTTTCGTGCTTTAGAAAGTCGACTGAACCCTCATAGACTTTGTTTGAGTTCTCCTTGCCAGGCAACTATCAGATCCCCTTTAGCAAGCAATTCATGCTTGTTTTCCAGTCTTCACGTTCCTCGCTCGAACAAGTTCAGACATTTGAGAATTTAATTTTCCTATTCCAGAAAATTGAAAAGCCCTATTGAGTCTCCACAACACAGATTGTGGTCGATCGACCCTCCCCTTTTGATTGTGCTCAGGTATCATGTTTTCCCCTTTCGATTTCAATCAATATTTATATAACCTCCCGTAAAAGACTTTCAAGTAAACGTTGTAGAATCTTATTTAGGGCTTAGATCCACCAAATCGTTGTTGGCTCAACAATTTCGGGCTTAGGCGAGATCGTTCCATTCTCAGAAATAGCAAATCATAGTTGACTGAGAAGTGGTATATGACCCCTCCCTCTTGTAATGAATTAGTGTTCCTATTATTTTAGGAAAAATGAGTGTATGTGTGATTTATCCATTGTAGGGTTTCATGAGGATATTTGAGGAAGGGAGCCTTGTGTCAATCAAAGAACAAATTAGGGATTTCATAATTTTTCATAAAATGAAACATGTCACCGCACCGCGCCTACGAGCGCCGCAATAATGTGGTAAGGAATTCGACTCCTCTTGGCTAAACATATCATCAGTTATAAAACAAATTGTATAACAGTACTTGTATATCATTTAAGTGCATGTTAAAAAATTCATGTGAGATATATAACAGTACTTGTATATCATTTAAGTGTATGTTAATAAGTTACCAAGCAAATACCAAACACAAGAATACATGTTACATGAAAATGTGAATTAAATATTAAGTGTCAATCAGTTAAGCAAATCGACATTTAACGTACAACATAGAAAATGAATTTCTTAATATACAATCAGAGTTAATAAAAGATATCAGGTGCACCTAGGCAAAATGCAAAAGCTCAGAACACATAATAAGCTTCAGATTAGTGACCTCATTCTCATTCGGCCAGCAATCCATATGAGCCTCAAACATGGGATCGTCCTCCTCAGTTCCAGACTTGGAGATTTTCAGATACGAGCCCGTATTCCACTCAGGGAGCACTTCAGTTCAACGCATCTTGGGGTTGTCATTCGGGCTCCATAATCCACAGTTCTAGACTTGGAGATTTTCAGATATGAGCTCATGTTCCACTCAGGGAACACTTCAGTTCAAGGTACCTTCGGGTCGCCATTCAGGCTCTATAATCCTAAGTTACTGACTTGGAGATTTTTCAGATATGAGCCCGTGTTTACACTTAGGAGGCACTTCAGTTCAGGACATCTTCGGTTCGTCATTTGGGCTTCATAATCAGGTTAGGTGCAATAAATTGTAAAGGTGAAATATGATTATCAAATCTTTAGGAAAGTTCAGAGCACCAAAATTCAGTATAAACAAGAATTCAGATACTAATGCAGATTTCATAAAGCATATTTTTCGAAATTGATATACAAATCAGCTGACAAAACATTCAGAAACCTGCACTGAAAAGTCAAAACTCACATTTTATACATACAAACAAATTATGTATTTTTCTAGTGTTGCTAGGAGTAGTCTTTCTTACTCTCCAGTGGGCTTGACCCAGTTTCGAACTTGTTCTAACAGGGTCACTTGTGGGGAGCTTCACTTAGGATAAGCATCACAATTCTTCTTTTTGGTTGTCTTTGCCTTCCGTTGTATTTTAGTTTAGTAGTTGTACTTGTTCTTTGTGCTTCACAGTGTTTTAAATGTCGGCCGACATGTCCGACATGTCGGCCGACATGTCTGTTTTTAAGGGAAAACGATCTAATTTTTCAATTGAAGACAAAAAAAGTGTTTTTAATAAATTCGGCCGACATTTTGGTAACAATCCGAAATGTCGGCCGATTCCGATTTTTAATATTTCGTCGGTTTTTAATTCATTTCGTTTTTTTTTATTTTGTATAAAATCTAATAGTCGCGTGCCCTAACAGCCGCGTGCCCTAAGTTTCCCCTCAAGCTGTAGCGCGACGCTGAGCAGAAGCAGAGCAGGAAGTTCGCTCCTCCCTCCTCTGTCGGCGGTGAGCAGCGAACGAAGCAGCCACTTCCTGCTCTTCCTCCCTCCACCTCCGTCGGCGGTGAGCAGCGAACGAAGCCCTGCTCCTTCCTCCTCTATCGGTGGTGAGCAGCGAATGAAGAAGTTTCTGCCCCCGTCGACCTTCAGATCCCGCATGCTCGACTCCTTCATGTCCTCGATTTATCTTCTTCTCCTCGTTGGAAGTTTCTGCTCCCCGCCGGAAGTTTGCAATCTCGCTGAAAGTCTCCGCTCCTTGCCGGAAGTTTCTGCTCCTCGCAACCACTCGCCTCCCTGGCGTTCGGCAGAGTATTTCAGGAGCCGCTCTTCTCCGCACGTCCTATTTCTAGCTTCTACCTCCTCAAATAGGTACTCCTATTTCCATTTTTCGTCATTTTCTCTTGTCATTTTCATTCCTGCATCTCACATCTCCCACCAACGCGTCCTCCGATCTGCTCCATTGCATCTGACGGGTTGACATTTTTGATTTTTACTTAGGGTTTCGACTGCCAGTGGACAGAACCCTGGGCTGGGAGGCTGAGGTGTCGGTTAGGTTATTATCTTCCAGGTAAGCCTCCACTTCCCGCGTCAACTTGCATCAAAAGTTATTATCTTCCAGGTTAGGTTGAAACTATAATGTCAATAGGGAAAATGTTATGGTAAAGTTTCCATCAAAAGTCTATTATTCACTGCATTTACCTCAAAAGACCATTAAACTATAATTTTTTACACTCATCATGTATTAAACACTGATACCCATTTCAATGGCCTTCGTAATTTCTAAAAAAAATTAACAATTAATAAGATACAATAGAAACAACCTAAAACAATGCCACAAAGAAAGACAAAGCAAATTGCAAAAAATAAATAGTGTATACAACTAACATAATTAATCATCCTATTCTCATTAGCCTCAACTCAACAATTTCAGGTCAGCTTTATGAATTATCTTTCCTTGCTATTGAATGATATATTCTACTTTCAGGTTAGTATTTTAGGATTTAGGAACGACTCCTAGCATGTTATACAACATATAATTTCTTCTCTTCCAACCCCTTCAAAATAAATTATCTATTTATTGGTGCATCTTCTACATTTAACTATCAATGTCAAATCACCAAAACAGTGATACTTTGACTATCCTCGAAATATAAACATTGGAACTAAATGTGTTTGCTTGTATTTTTTGTATTGTTGTACAATGCGTACTCACCTGAGACGCTTGGTTCTGTTGTAAGGACTAAGGAGGGTGTATAATAGGTGTGGCTCCACTGTAAGGAGAGGTGTCTTTGTCATAAGGAGAGTATTAATTAGGGTTTGTTTGCCTAATTAGCAGCATTTGCGGTCTAAATGTTGCTTATCACTAAGTATTTTTCTCCTTAATTATGAAGTCACGGAGTGCAAATATATTATAACTCATTTTGAGCTTTCTTATACTTTATTCATGTGTATTTCTCTCTAATTACAGATCAACCAAACAGTTGGAGAGCTCAAAGTCAAAAGAGCAGGTGTTTATTTGTAAGTTGTAAGTTATTCTATTTTGGAATATTACGTTTATACTTACATTTCTTTCGTTTTTTTAATCTTGTTTATTTAGAATACTCGTGATGTCGTCTGAAGCTTCCACGAAGGAATCAAATACTAAGCTATGTAGAGATCCTTTTTGATCTCACGGTGAGAAGGTTGATGCGAACGACACAAATAGGGTTCGATGTCGGTATTGCAGTCAAGTACTAAGTGGAGGGGTGAGTCGATTGAAGGCGCATCTAGCTGGGATACGAGGCAATGTTAAACCACGCCCAAAAGTACCAGCTGAGGTGAAAATTCAAGCTGATGCTGCTTTAAAGTCACAGCTAGCACTGAAAGAAGCCAAAATTGCTAGATTGGAGGCAGACTGTGATGTAGTAGTAATTGGAGGTGCAATGAATTCAGAAGACAACTCTCAATCACATAGAAGTATGTTTTCTAAAATGAAGACAAAAGGACCGTTGGATATATATTTCCAAATACCTGCGGATAGTGTTGGACAAACAAGTAAAAGTGGGAAGTTTGCATTAGGAGGAGATAGGTGGAAGAAGAAAATAAGGGAGGAAACAAACGCATATATCGCAAGATGGATATAGGAGGCCGGTGTTTCCTTTAATTTTGTGACGCTTCCTTCCTTTGATCACATGGTACAAGCTATTGGGCAGTGTGGGCAAGGGTTGAAATGCCCTACACCATATGAGTTGAGTCACAAACATCTCAAGAAAGAGGTTGAGCGAACAAAAGAATCATTAAACACATTCACCGGTACTTGTAGGTTGAGTAGTTGTAGCATTATGACTGATGCATGGAGTGACAGAAAGGGAAGGAGTATTATGAATATTATGGTTCACTGTGAAGCAGGAGTAGCATTTTGGATGTCAAGGAATGTCACATCTGACGTTCATGATGGAAAATTCATTTTTGATTTTGTTGACGAGGCTATCGGATATGAGTCTGGACCGGGAGAAGACAATGTGGTGCAAGTTGTCACGGATAGTGCATCTAATAATATGTTAACGGAAAAGATGATATCTATGAAAAGACCTGCCATATTTTGGACGTCCTGTGCAGCCCACACAATTAATTTATTACTTGGAGATATTGTAAAAATAAGGCAAATCAAAAATGTCATCACCCTTGGTCGTATTTTGACAGTCTTTATATATGGACATACCATTTCTCTTGATTTGCTGAGGCAATTTACAAAAAATTTAAATTCTCATGAACTTATTCGGCCAGGAGTGACTAGATTTGCTACAACATTTCTATCTTTGCAAAACATTTTAGATAAGAAGAAAGAGCTAAGGAACATGTTCTCATCGCAAAAATGGGAAAACTCAAAGTTAGCTAGCACATCACCTGAAAAGAGGGTAAAATACAAAACTTTGTTTTATAATTAAATTATGATTAACTTGTGTTACTTCTTACTTCTTAGTTCTTAAACGGTTATGATCAATTTTGCTTTATTTAAAATTACAGGTCGTTGCAATTGTATATAATGTGAAATTTTGGAAAGATGCGGAGATTGTTGTTAGTATATTTGCTCCTTTAGTGAAGGTGTTGAGAAGAGCTGATGGAGATACGCCTTCTATGGGGTGGATATACGGAGATATGCTAAAGGCTAAAGAAGAAATTGGGATTGTTCTAAATCGTAATGAATCTCGATATCTTTCTCATATGGAAGCTAATTGAAAGAAGGATTGATAGTAAGTTGAGCACTCCCCTTCATATTGTTGGTCATTACCTTACTCCATACTTTTATTTTGCAAATTGGGAAAAATGGAGAGAGACGGAAAATACATGAATGCGGTAATTGATTGTATGTCTAAGATGTATGGGAGGGATGTGGCTCTTCAAGATCGTATTGTTGATCAAATATGTCTCTATCGAAATAAGAGAGGATCTTTTGGAAGAGAAATTGCAAAGAGACAAAGTCTCAATAGTTCTTTTGATCTTGGTATAAATAATTTTAAATTTCTTAAATTATTCACTTGTTTTGCTGAATAGTTTTATTTATAATTTCATGTTGCTAATTTTTTATTACTATTTTGTGTTTAAAAATAATTAGTGAATTGGTGGAAGTTTAATGGGAATGACGCACCTGATTTGAGAGATATGGTTGTACGTATTCTCGGATTGACTACTAGCTCTTCAGGTTGTGAAAGAAATTGGAGTACATTTGAGTTGGTAAGTTATTATTTATTTATAAGTTGTAATTAAATTCGTATATATTGATTATCTCAAATTTTATATTAATTGGATTGATTGACTTTATAAATTACAGATTCATACAAAAAAGAGAAATAGACTAGATCATAAAAAATTGAATGATCTTGTCTTCGTAAAATTCAATGCTACTCTAAAAACAAGGTCAATGGAAGCTAAAAGAGATCCAATAGCTGCAAAAAATTTTGAAGATGAAAAAGTGATAGAGTGGTTGGTGGGCTCCAGTTCTTCAAAGAAATCAATTGATGATGAAGATGATGAGATCTTTCCTGGAGAGGGGTTAACTTGGCAGCAAGTGGCAGAGTGTATGGATGTTGATACAGAATCAAGAAAAAGCTCTCGTGAGTCTCGTCAATCTTCAATGACTCCAAATACTAAATCATCAAAGAAGAAAGGCAAAAGAAAATTAGATTGTGTTGATGAAGAAGAGGAAGTAGAGTTTTCTACTTCATCAGAGGAGGACCTCATTGAAGAGGAGATTTTAGAAGGTGATTACGAGACAGATAACGATGAAACAAATCAAACAATGCATTCGGAAGGGATCGAGGATGACTGAGGTGAGACCGTGAGACCAACTCAAGTAAGTCATTCAATAGTTTAAAATATTCAATTTTTACTGATTGAAATTTGCATAGACGCATATACCTGTTGCGCACAATAAATGTTATGTTTTCCAGGTTAATTAGTATACCTAGCAATCTAGCACTTAACAAACCAGTATTGTACTTTTGTGAAATTACATTTTCATTATATTCATTTGCTGTTGTATTTCACTGTTATATGTCTGTAGAAATATTTTCTTGATAGCCCTAGCAAACATGCAAATAAAAAAAGTTAAATATTTATCATTTATCATTGTTTGGCAATATAAATAATAATAAAAAGCTGTAAAAATATAAAACCCGACATTTTCAAATGTCTCCGACATGTCTCCGACATCCGACATCCGACATTTTAAAACCCAATCCGATATGTATCCGACATCCGACATTTAAAACATTGGTGCTTCATGCACTAGAATTGTCTAAATTTTTCAGTGAAATAGAAATTTTATAGGCTTTTAGTGTTTCGGATTTTACAGTTCTCTCCTTCATTAGTTGGCTATGTGAATCAGCATTTGAGATACTGCTGTTTACCCATTTCATTCTTTATTACTTCCGTTGTAAGCTTACTTTTGGTACTTTTTAATTATGTTTGTTATGTACCAGTTTTATTACCGTTGCTTAGTTTTATTACCAGTTTTATCCCATGGCCCAAAAAAATCACAAAGCCTTAAGTTTTCATCTGAATCATTTCTTGGACGTTAAAGTCGCTAAACCATTATCCATAAGTCTATAGACTGGTGATGCGAGATTTTCCATTGTTAAATTCAATGCAGAAATTTAGTGATATTTTAATTCGTTGGAACCGCCTATTATTTCAGAGTAAGAAGTGTAAATTTCGGTTGTTACAAAGTATACAGCCTTCTGAAGTCCTTGTATGGATTAAAACAATCTGTGTGATTGATTTGGATTTTGGACACGCCTGCACCGTGGTTACTCAATTTAGTTTCTAGAAAAAACAGAAATATTCTTCTATTTTTTTATCAGCACAAAGCAATAAGAAGTATTTTATTTATGGTTTATGTAGACAACATTATTGTTGTTGGAAATGCCATCTGGGATTATTCTCCTCAACACGTTCTTACATCAGAACTTTTTGATGAATGATATTGGATTATTGAGGCCCTCTCTTGGCATCCAAATTGGAGATCACAAAGTATCTTTTTATGCCAGTAAAATATGTTCATGGCCTTCTAAAAGAGGTGCATGTCTCATTATGACATTGTGCATTACCAACTTGAATTGATTGAGAATAATCTCTATGTTGAGAGTCTTTATTTGATTGCTTCGAGAGATACAACAAATGAGTTGAAAAACTGAATTACCTTACTATAACTCAACCTGACATTCCATGTGCAGCTAGTGAGAACCGAGAAATGGCCAATGGGATCCAGTTCTTTGTAAAACTCGATATGCAAGGGATCCAAGTCCTTGTCTTGTTTACAAATGTAGACGAACACTTAGGGAAAAATATGAAACCTTGTATATACTTCTTGTGTCTCAAAATACAAGTAAGAGTACAAATATATAGGGAGAGAAGAGACAGAAAAGTCTCAAATACAAGATGTGGGACTAAATACAAAGAGGAAGAAATACACTAAATGGGTCATTATATGGGTCTTTACACTGTCTTTTCTAACACTCCCTCGGAAGCTGAAGCGCACAAGTCGTAGGAGCCTAGCTTGGACAAGAACTGATAAAATAAAGCACTTGATGGGGCCTTGGTGAGAATGTCAGCAACTTGGTCCGTAGCCGGAACATGTCTCAATTCCAATTTCTTCATTTGTACTTTTTCCCGAATGAAGTGACAGTCAACTTCAATGTGTTTCGTTTTTTCATGAAAGACCAGGTTCGTAGTTGCGTATAGCAGCATGACTGTCATAGAGTAAGGTAACTTGTGAGGAAAAAAATACTCTCATATCACTTAAGAGACTTTCAAGCCAAGTAAGCTCGGATAAAACAGACGTCATTGACCGGTATTTAGCTTCAGCTGAAGATCGAGCAACCACAGCTTGTTTCTTACTAAGCCAAGTAACAAGATGACCTCCGAAATAGGTACAAAATCCGTTGGTAGAACGTCGATCATTCATAAAACCAACATAATCTGCATCTGAATACGCAACAAATGTTGGAGTAGAAGAAGAGATTTTGAATGACATCTCTTGACCATGAGCTATTTTTAGATATCTCAGGATGTGTGCGACAGCTTGAAGATGAGACATCCGAGGAGAATGCATAAACCGGCTGACAACCCTAACAACAAATGATATGTCAGGTCTTGTTACCGTTAGGTAAATCAGTTTTCCAATGATTCGTCGATAGTATTCTGGATTTGGAAGAAGAAGATCTGCATCAGACGCATGTGCACACAGCTTGTGAATGGCATCCATAGCAGTGTTAACCGGCTTGCATCTAAAATATCCAGCATCCTGAAGGAGGTCGAGACAGTACTTTCATTGAGATAGGACAAGGTCATCAAGACGTCTTGTGATCTCAAGGACAATGAAATATCGAATGTTCCCCAGATCTTTTGTTTGAAAAACGGAACTGAGGTGTTATTTGACCACTTGTATTTCCTTTGAATCATCGCATGTGATTAGGATGTCATCAACATACACCAATAAAAAAACTATTCCTATTGTTCGATGTCGAGTGAGCAGAGAGAAATCTGTCGAGCTCCGAGTAAAGCCAACCTCCCAAACAGCCTTACTGAACCTATCAAACCAAGCACAAGGGGATTGTTTGAGACCATAAATTGACTTCTTAAGATGACAAACTCGGGACTCCCCCGTGGTCTCAAGCCCAGGAGGTTGTTGCATGCAGACAGCCTCTTGAAGATCGCCATTTAAAAAGTCATTTTTGATATCCAGTAGATGTAAGGGTCATTGGCGATGCACATCCACGAAGAGGACACGAACTATATTGAGCTTGGCTACTTTCTTCAAAATCTAGACCCTGTTGTTGAGTGAAGCCGCGAGCCACCAGACGGGCTTTAAGACGGTCAATTGTTCCATCAGGAGCATGTTTGATGACAAAAACTCATTTACAGCCAACAATAGTCTGGCCAGGAGGGAGAGAAACCAGATCCTATGTCTGATTAGCCCAGAGGACCGTCATTTCTTCGTCCATGGATGTCCGCCAGCCCGGATGTTGGAGAGCCTCCTACACAGACTTAGAGACAGAAATAGAGGATAATGAAATAGTAAATGTGCTAAGTGTCGGGGACAGGCGATGTAAAGAAACATAATTCGTCATTGGGTGAGCGGTAGAAGGCGCCACCGGATCATTGGAACACAAACTGTCATTAGTAGAAGGTAGCAAGCTTGGGGAAGCAGAAGAGGAAGGACGATGAGTGTACACATGGATTAAAGGCGGCTTAGGTGGTTGGGGTGGGAGTGGCGTGGGGAGCAGAGGTGGTAGTAGCGAAGGAACGGGAACAACTGGCCGCAGAGGAGGGCACGGTAACGGCAGTGGAAGGTCAAGGGGCTGAGAATGATAGGGTTGGTCATCAAGAAAGGTGACGTCGGTCAATGTAACAGTCTTTCGATCGGGGGGAGAGTAGCATACATAACCTTTCTGAGTGGAAGAGTACCCAACAAACATATATTTTGTTGCACGTGGGGCAAGTTTGTCAGTAGAGGGACCAAGGTTGTGAGCATAGCAGACACAACCAAAAACACGAGTGACTGCAAATAAGGGTTTGGAGGGAAAAAGGAAGGGAAACTGGGGTTTGAAATGAAAAATAGAGGAGGACAAGTGGGTAATGAGGTGCCAGGTCGTAGAGATTGTGAATTCCAGTATATGGTGGGAACATTCATTTGAGTCATAAGGGTGCGACAACCTCCAGAAGGTGGCGATTCTTGCGTTCGGCGACACCATTTTGTTGCATAATACAGACGCAAGAGGTTTGATAGATGATGTCGAACTCAGTGCACGAGTCGGTAAACGCATGACCTGTCTATTCACGAGCATTATCGGTGTGAAGAGTTTTAATTGTTGTGGAGAATTGGTTACGAGTTAAAAGGATAAAGGAACGAAAGACACTGGGCAATTCAGAGTGATCATGAAGTACAACCAATTGACACGAGAGTAATCGTCAATGAAGGTAATGAAGTAGCGATAACCAGAGACGCTGCCAGTTTTATAGGGTGCCCAAATATCAGAATGAAGCAAAAAATAGGAGCATTGCTCCTAGTACAATGTGGTGAAAAGGTAGAACGATGGTGCTTGTCGTAAATGCAGAACTCGCAGGTGAAGTCAGTGAGGGACGTGTCTGGAAGAGTTTTCTGGAGGGGGATTCCCAAGACGCCGATGCCAATCGACAGAACTCGTAGTGGAGAGAAGCGTAGGGTGGTGGTCCAAAATATAAAGATCATTAACCAGTTGTCCCCTACCAATGACAGTCTGCTTCCGACGATCCTGCACAACACAAGAGGTAGAGGAGAAAGTCACACAACAATCAAAATCATGTATAAGACAACTAATAAAGAGGAGATTGAAAGGAGAGACCGGAACATGAAAAACCGAGCGAAGAGTGAGAGATGGGGTAAGGGTCACGTCGGCTGATCCAACAACCGGAGTAGAGTCCCCATTGGCAACAATAATGAACTTAGGATACACAGAGTTCAAGTATCTTGAAGGTTTGGTGGGGATAATATGATGTGTTGCACCGAAATCCAGAATCCAGGAGGAATAGTGGGTAAGGCAGAAAATACCCCCATAAGAAATAGACACAACAGATCCAGATGAGCGACAAGGTAGCTCTGGAAGTCGTTGTAGTTGAGTGCGCAGAGCGGCAATGTCACCCTTAACACTGTATGGAGCAAGGACGACCATTGTAAGAGGGCCAGTCTGGAGGCGCAACAGCCAGGAGCAAGATTAGTCGCGAGCAAGACTAGTCGGAATAGTCGAACAGCCTCGGCGAATAGAGGAGAGGCAAGCAGCGACTAGCATAGAGGTCGTGAACAGCAGAGAGGTCGCGAACAACAGAGAAATCGCAACCAGTGAGCAAACGAATCAGCAACGACTAAGAGAAGTCGCTACAAGAACACAACAACTAGCAGATGTTGCGGCTAAGAGATGTCGTTGTAGTAGCACCGAGCGAATAACAACGGTTGCGGGAAGGCCTACAACAAAAATCTGCGGCAAACCAGAACAAAGGGCAGCTGCGAGCACCAGAAGACAAGGGCAGGACGAGGCTAAGCATAATCCGCGGCTAACCAGATGCGGCTAAGCACAAGACTGTGACAAGAGGCCAGCGGCAAGAGTGAAATGGCTGCGGCAAGAGGCACAACGGTTAAAAAAGACTGCAACGAGCAAGGCTGCAGCGAGCAGAAAGGCCACAACAAGCAGGAAGGCCGCAACGAGCAGGAAGGCCGCAACGAGCAGGAAGGCCGCAGCGAGCAGGAAGGCCTCAGTGAACAGGAAAGTTGTAGCGGCTAGGAAAGAACCGCCAACGGACATGAGATAAGATTGCAGAGAGCAGAGAAGACGACGCGCGGTATGAAGCAGGCAAACCGGGAAGATCACAACGGTCTGAGAAGCCGCGTACGGAGAAGAGACTGCAGCGAGCTGAGAGGAACCAATACCGCAGCGGGCACAAACCAGCGGTAAGAACAGACCGCGGCGAGTAGAAGGTAGACCGTAGCGAACAAAGGCAGTGTCCAGCAATGGTGAGGTCAAGGACCAGATTGCAGCGGATAAAGGGACAGACCGCGCAATCACTGAAGAGCAGCCATCAAGATGATGTTGAACCAGGCAAATTGCGGTGGACACAGCAGATCTCAAGGGGCGGCAAGAGAAGGCAGACCACAAGAGCTGCGGTTAGAGCACACAACGAAAAGAGCAGGGAGTCCCACTGGTCAGATGAGAGAAGGTTATAAAAGAGCCAAGAAGACAGAGTAAAAGTGGATGCCACGGTAGAGAAGAAATGATGCGGGTAGAAGAGGCGGAACCACGAAGCGGAGAGAGGAAGGACCAGCGATTAAAAAGTGTAAGCCGCCTAGGAGTGTGAAGGAAGTAGACCGCAAGGAAGTGCGGTTAGGCAGAACAGAGACCACCCAGAGGAATCACTAACTTTGATACCATGTAGACGAACACTTAGGGAAAAATATGAAACTTTGTATATACTTCTTGTGTCTCAAGTAAGAGTACAAATATATAGGGAGAGAAGAGTCTCAAATACAACATGTGGGACTAAATACAAAAAGGTAGAAATATACTAAATGGTTCATTATATGGGCCTTTTCAATGTCTTTTCTAAGAACAATCACTGACACACTAATATTGAAGTTTTCTGTGATTCCAATTGGGTAGGATGTTTGGTTATAAGTAACTCCACTACCGAATTTATTGTTTTCATGGGTTGTAAGTTGTAACCTGATATCTTGGAATAGTACGAATGAAAACACCATTGTGATTTTGTAGACACTGAGTATCAAGCTGCAGAAATTGTGGGCCTTACAAATTCTTCTTGAGATAGGCTATCTTGTTCTACACAATTATAATGTGATAATTAGGTAACCATTAAAATTTCCATTAATCATATTTTCATGAGTGATTGTCACTTTGTTTGGAAAAAGTATGAAGGTCTTATCTCACTTAGATATATCAAAACTAAAGATCAAGTTGCTGATATCTTCAATTCTTCACAAAAGATTCCAGGACAGAGTAAAATATATTTGTAATAAGGTGGGCATGATCAATATTCATGATCTAATTAGAGGGGAGGGTTAGAATATTAAGAGTTTATATCTTATGTTGTATTTCAAGTTGTACTGTTTCGTTATATTTTATGTTATATAATTATCTTATTTCACGTTGAGGTATGTTTTTGTCCTCATTTGGGTTTCATAAGAATGAAAGACACTCGTTCTAAACGGGTCATCTATGCATATCAAGTCACCATAATATGACTTTCTAGAGGGATAGCTAGATGGGACACAACAGAAGGCGGCCTGACTGCCACCAAGCAAAGGAAAAGAGCCCGATGGAGGGCTAAGTTAAACGACACGGTGGTTGAACAAAAGACGGAGAGATGAAGGTCCTGTAGAAACAGAATCAACAAACATAAGGTGTCTCTAGCAGTGATGCAGCAAATGTCATGCTTTCAGTGTGATGTGCAATGCACGACCAGCACTAACAATACCCTAGTGGAGACAGAGCAATACTAGGCAGTGCAAGAGATGAATCGAGCAACGGGACTTGTCTCTCGTTGTTCGCTCTGATACCAAGTCAAGGGCAAGACAAAGGGTATGAAAATGCCATGACTTGTAATTAGCATTAAATTAGTATTAAAGTAGGGTTGCACATATGCTGATATATACGTGAAAGAGATAATGGAAATACTAAAAACACAAGAAAAATACATAATAACATAAAACTAATTTTATTCAACTTTGAGATCACCTAATACCATAGGGGAGGAAAGCTGAAAGAAGAACCTTACAAAAAGAAATATGGAAGATTTGATTCCCGAAGAGGATGCAAAAGAAATGCCAAATTTGTATCATATTATCAACCATCGTATTAAGGTCTACTACTTAAAATAAAAAATGTAACCTCAGCAACATTGTAAACCTACTAACTTAAGAAAATGATATTCATGTCGATGAGAAAAATCTTACCCCTGAAAAATAATAAATGGCATATCATACCCAGAATTGAATGTACACAACTCAAAGATCTTTAAGGTTATAATAATATACATAAAAACTAGTTCAAGGCGCACATAACCCGCCAAACTGACAATATTACTCATTTGAAGTTGTAGATACGCAAAAGCCAGCATGAAAATTACATGAAGTAAACTTACTAAAACTGGCTCATTTATGTGGCAAAATTAAATATGGAGAAAAGAATAAACTTTCCAATTAATAAAAGATATATTAGACAGGAAAGTGCTGCTTATCTACATAATTAGGCCCAAGGTCCATATCTCCCATTCAGGCAATATAATTCCTATGGAAATCGATTCTAATAGAACGGAAGCACATCAAAAGCCAAAATATAACTATTCAATTGAGCTAAAAGAAAACGTGCATGTCAAGAAAATGACGGAGAAACTGCAACCGGTCGAATATGTAAATAACAGATAGCAACCTGACGAGTGTGTTGTAGATTGTTCAGGTATATTTCCGCTTCGTTAATTTCCAGTAGTACCTTGTTTTGCATTACTCCCTCATAATGGATTTTTTCCTGAAATAAAAGATAACAAAAAACTGAAGTAGATAAAGAAAGAATGAAATTATGAGCACATAAATTACACTTCATACAGCCTCTGCAGAATTCACTTCTTGTTCAGCCAGTAAAAGTTCACGCTCAACTGCTTCAATAGTGTCAATTTCACCTTTGGCTGAATCTGCAATTCCAATTATAAAGAAAATTGACGCTACATCACCATATCTTGTTGGAACGCATAGAAGCATGCACAGAAATACGTACATTGATTGAAGTTGGGAAAGAAGAAGGAACGATGAAATTGTACTCAAACTACTAAGAGTTATGACCCATAAATTTTAGATTCAGTGCAAAAACAACAACACTCAAGCCTTCATCCCACTATAGTGGGGTTGGCTATAAGGATCCTTTGTCATCATTGTGCCCTATTTTACTTCTTTAGTCATAATCTCACTAATGGTTCACTGCTAAATAAAACATTTTATGAAGCCTATCATCTCCGTTAACATACCAAACTAAGGCTCTACTTGTAAGCCTATTTTTGCTCAAGTGCGGTAAGCTCCATTTGCCACCAGATATTTAGGTGTAGTTTGGAAAACTGTTCAAGCTCCGGTGCGAAATCATTCAATTTTCCATATGAATTTCAGGTTTTGGAAAGAGACCTTGGAGCTTCATTCTCCGTTCCAAAAGGAGCTTCATTCCCACTGCATCGGAACCCAAAAGCCACTGTATTCTCAAACACAGAGTTCGGATTTAGTTACACGGTGGAGTATATCGTGCTAACTGATTTTTGCTCAGTGTTTTGAAACACATGCCTATTTGTCAATTTTTTGTTTGTGTATGTGCTATTCTGTATTGTACTTGTTAGACATGACATGATCACGGGACAGGAATTACATGTTCTTTGCTGAAATTAGTTTCTTTTGACGACTATACTCTCTTCTAGCTATACAGTCAGTGTTAGGAGAAGATTAGAGAAGTGGAGGCAAATGAGAAAGCTAAGAGAGATTACAGTTAGGGAGAAGGAGGGAAGAAATACCTGAAATTACTCTTGCCTACTCCACACCAAGGGGCCCGGGTATATATATAATACCTGGGCCAAAAGTGGCCGACCGGCCCCTCCCAAGCAACGGCTGAACCGGGGTGGTTCAACCCCCCAACCCGCCAACTTTAGAGAGTGGGGGCTGAACTGGTTGGTTCAGCCCCACTGTCGTCTGTCTTCGTCTTCCGCCTGCGAGCGTAAGTACGGCCAAAGAATTGAGTCATGTTCGGGGGCGTAACATTCCCCTCTCCATCAAGAATCTGCTTGTCCTCAAGGTGATAATCCGAGAAGAGTTCCCAGAATTTCAGTAGATCAACTCATGTATTGTGCGCTTCTGACAAGTGTTTCCATTTGACAAGCATCTCAGGTCGGTACTCAGCACCCGTCGTTTCCATTTGAGAATTAGGACATCCTCGGGTAATGGGCGGAGTTCGCCCGCCACTGTTGCCTCTGGAAGAAAAGGACTGGCCTGTACGGTATCGCCAATCTTTCGTTTCAATAAGTACGCATGAAATGTCGATGAATGCGCGACCCCTCGGGAAGGGCCAAAGTGTAAGCAACAGGGCAGACGTGGCGGAGAATGCGAAAGGGCCCAGAGTAGCGAGGAGCTAATTTCCGGTTCATTCGGCGTACCACCGAGACTTGCCGGTAGGGACGTATCTTGAGAAAGACTTCATCGCCGACTGTGAACTCCCTTTCCTTGTGGTGCTTCTCTGCTTGGGTCTCATGCGGTCCCGTGCTGTTCGGATATTCTCACGCAACATGGCTCTAGTACGATCCCGGGAGCGGAGTGCCCGATCCACAGCTGGTAATGTTGTGCTGCCCGGCTCGTAGCTGCTCAAAGAGGGGGAAGGACAGCCGTATACGACCTCGAATGGGGTCATCTTGCTGGCGGAATGGTAGGAGGTGTTGTAGCAGCATTCATCCCAGTGTAGCCAACTGGGCCACGTTCGCGGCTTGTCCATCACAAAGCAACGGAGGTATGTTTCTACCCCCCGATTGAGGACCTCTGTCTCGCCATCCGTCTGGGGGTGATGCGTCGTGCTAAAGCATAGGCTAGTCCATTGTAATAGAAAGAGCTCACGCAAAACATTGTCGATGAAAGTCGGATCCCGATCTGAAATGATGGCGCGCGGAATGCCGTGGAGACGAACAATCTCTCAAACATAGAGATCGGAGTCTGTCTCGCCGGTGTAAGGATGGCTCAGAGCCAAGAAATGACCATATTTGGAGAGCTTGTCGACCACAACCAATAAAACTGTCTTGCCTGGAGATTTGGGCAATCCGTCGATGAAATCCATGAACACTCTCTCTCAAATGTGATGTGGGATCTCTAGAGGTGTCAGTAAGCCAGCTGGCGAGGTCGTCTCGTATTTTTGTCGTTGGCATATCTCGCACTGCTGGGCAAACTGCTGAATGTCGCTCACTTGCGTCGTAATCCCGTCCAAAAAACATTAGCTCGTGCTCGCTGAAGGGTACGGAGGATTCCCGCGTGTCCACCTGATGACGATGAATGGAACTCGTGCATCATGACCGTCTTCCAGGCCGAGTTTGGAGGAATAACCACCTGCCCCTGATAATATAGTCGGTCGCTCTGCAGCTGATAGCTTGGCGTAGTGATTTGCCCCTGTCGAAGAGCCTCCACAATGGCTCGCAGTGCGGGGTACAGCATGATCTACTCTTGAACATCATCTAACGAGTCGAGTAGGGGCCCAAAAATGTGGGTGGTCGTGCTCTCCGGTAAGCGTGATAAGGCGTCGGCAACCATGTTCTCCTTACCATGTCGGTAAAGGATCTCATAATCATACCCCCAACAGCTTTGTCACCCACTTTTGCTGAAGCGAGGTGGAGACCCGCTGATCCAAGAAGTGCTTTAAGCTTTGATGGTCCGTGCGTATTTTGAAATGTCATCCCAACAAGTACGGTCGCAACAGATCCACCGCATGGATGATCGCCAACATCTCCTTCTCATACGTGGAGAGCACTAGAGTACAAAGCGCTAACGCCCTGCTGTAGAACGTCAGGGGTCGCCCCTCCTGCATCAACACCGCGCCAATGCCTACGAAGGACGCGTCTGCTTCCAGGACAAACTCCTTGGTGAAGTCAGGAAAAGCGAGCACCGGGGTAGTCTTCATGGCCCCCTTAAGGGCTTGGAAGGCCTCCTCCACCTCAGGCGGCCAGTGGAAACCGTCCTTCTGTAATAACTGAGTCAACAGTCGAGCGATCTTGCCATAGTCTTTGACGAAGCGCTTGTAATATCCCGTAAGCCCCAGCAACCCCCGTAGCGCTCGGACCGTGTGTGGGCGAGGTCACGATAGCATGCTCTCGATTTTCTAAGGGCCCGCCTTGACACCACTAGCGGATACCAAATGTCTCTGGTACTCCACCTCCGTCTGCCCGAACAAACACTTGGACTGCTTGGCATATAGCTGATGTTGGCGGAGGAGGGTGAAAACCTGCTCGACATGGACCAAATGCTCCTCCCAACAAGAACTGTAAATGAGGATGTCATCAAAAAATATCAACACTGAATGGGGGAGGAGAGGCCGGAAGATCTCGTTCATCACTGCTTGGAATGTAGACGGTGCGTTGGTGAGCCCGAAAGACATCACCAAGAATTCATAGTGAACATCATGAGTACGAAAGGCTGTCTTATGTATGTCCTCCTCGCGCATCCGGATCTGATGGTAGCCCGATCGGAGATCGAGCTTGGTGAAAAGGCGAGCGTCGTGCAGTTCGTCTAGTAGTTCCACGATCAAGGGAATGAGAAACTTGTCCTTGACAGTAGAGTTGTTTAGACCACGATAGTCCACACAAAACCGCCATGTCTCGTCGCTCTTCTTAACCAGAATGATGGGGGATGAGAAGGAACTGGTATTGAGGAGAATAATTCTGGCAGTCAGCATTTCCCTGACGATACGCTCTAGTTGCCTATTTTATTTCATGTACTCATTTCAAATGCTCGTTGGCTCATTGGGTTGACCGGTCATTGAGACCCTGAAAAAAGCGGTCTGGTATTACTAGTAGTAGGACGATAATGGCAAGCCCAAGCCTTTTAAGTAAACATAAATTTAAGATTCAAAATTTAAATCTAATTAGACTCAATAATATTTTGGGAGATCTCGTTCGACAAAATAAGGAATACGGATCTCATTCTTAAAAATAAAACAAATTGTGGAGATATTATTCCTAAAAAATGAGTGCTCCCCCTTTAAAAATGGTCGTTCTAATCAGATGGAGAAAGCCCGGAAAAAAGACAGAGAATGAAATTAATTCGTTCTCTGCTATCACCGGACACGCCGCCGACCTACACCGCTCTCATGTTCCGCCGGTTTGACGTCTGTTTTCGCGCCTGAAGAGCTCCTCCTGAAGTCGTTCTCCCCGGCCGCTCCAGTCGTCACCTCGAGCCTGCCTCTGGCTCTTCCCGCGTCGCTACAGGCGACATCGTTCCCGCGAAGTTCCACCCAGCGCCGCCACCTATGTTGGCATAAGTTTCTTCGGGCACCGTCGACCTCGGAAAGCCCTTTTTTCGGCATCCCAGCTTCGTTCAGCACTGTCGACCGCAACCTCAACTCCGGTTGTTGAACCCGACGGCCTCTATTCAACCCCCGGCGTATTCCCTCCTGTGTGTGACGAATTCGGAGTGGTAATTGTTCCACTGCCAATTATTTTGGTATACTCGATGCTGGTCTTCTGGATGTACAAGTAACGATAAGGTCGGATATTGGTAGGCTCTGTACCTGTCTTGAGCTGAATCTAATGATCTCAAAACACGGTTGTGGCAGTGTGCGAGGTGCCTGAAAGATATCTGCATATCGCGCCATTAGTGTTTGCATCTGAGCTGGTACAATTGGAGCCTCGGTAGGCGCCAGTGTAACCTTCATAATCATGGCGATCGTGCTGCCCTGATTCTCTAGACTCTCCAAGCTACGAAGGAATATTTCCTTCATACGCGAAGATTTGATGCCTCTCAGGCAGTGTTGTTTCTCGTGCTGCAGGAACTTCATCGTCATCTGGTCCCAGTCGAAGGTCACCCGCCTCAGCTGCTACAGCCACTACACCCTTAACAAAATGCCAGACCCTCGAATGGGTAGAAGGTAGACGTCTGTGCGCCCTGCGTAGCCCAGTAACCGTAGCTCCACCTCCTTCATCACCCCTTCGCACTGCAGTTTGCTTCCATCGTCCACCATAACATAAAAGGTGGCCCCCTTATCAATCGCATGCCCCACCCGTTGTGCCACATCGGGATGAATGAAGTTGTGGGTGTTCCCACTATCCATTAGAATCGTCACCTTCTCATGATTGATCTTTCCCTCAATCCGCATAGTAAGGGGAGTGTTGCAGCCCTCCATGGCCTGTAGGGAAACACTGAACTCGGTCAAATCCAACTCCTCCTCCGACTCTGTCCCGGGAATGATCTCGTCTCCGACATCCTCATTATTTTTCGAAGTAGTCTCTTGATTCTAGTTATTTCTGTTAACTCATTTACTTTTCTGTTTTGTTAGCATCGCCTCATGAAAACTGGTACTTTTTGTTTCTACTGTTATGTACTTTACTTTGCTCATCTGATTATTTCAATATTCTGAGACTTTTCCTTTTTTTGAATTGTTTTATCATTTGTGTTGCGCCGCTAAGTTCCTGAGTCTGCTTTGCATCAAGCTTCTGTTTTCAGCGATTGATCTTCTGGCCGTGTCAGGTTCGATGGTTATGATTTATTTTGTTTACTGTCAGATGTTTTCTTTAAGTAAAAATTATGAACAGTAAAACATGAACAACTGCTAGGCTATGTTAAATGTACTGGAATTTAACATCATTTGAATGTTCATTCATCTGACCTCGTCATTACATAAAAATTGTGCCTGAATTGTATCAAAATAGTAAAATAAACTATGCATGCACTTATTTCTCACTATCATGTTTTAATGCTCCCAAATAAAAATAACTGTTTTTCTTTAAATTAACTATTTTAAAACTATTTTCAGCATTCTCTGCTTCTGCCTTAGCAACCATGGTTTTCTTTTAGTCTATGTCTGTAGCATCACGACTCGCCACAAAGCGCATACTGACTTTTATTGAGACGGGTCGTGACATCATCAACTAATTGTTCCATAACTGATGTCTTGAAAACAACCTGCTTTTCCATTTTCAAGTTTCATCACTGAATTTTTTGCAACATTTTTATTTTTGTTTTAAATTTATTATATTTAATTTGAACATCTAACATCACTAACCTATGTTAAGTTGTTAAACTTTTTCTTGGTATGACTTTGCACTCCTTACAAATCATTTTATCTATTTTGCGAATCATAAAATAATCAATTTGTGACTTATTTGGTTTGCTTTTAAACGTAATTAAATGTTCTTCTCTTTTTATGAAAAGTGTATTGACACAATTAAATCATGTGCTACGACAAAGTCTAAAATGTTTCGCTCATCTTCATTCTTTCCCCATATTTATATCCTCTATGAACTGTTGTATAATCGACATTTTTCTTCCATATATATCCATTTAAGTCTCTTCTTATGAAAATCTTCTCTCTTTGTGGGATTTCTCTTACTAAATCAACTAAATCTTCCCAAAATTGCACTTTAATAGCTTCACTTAATTTTACTTGTGGCGCGTAGGCATTGATCACATTAATAGTTTTTTTTCCTATGACTAATTTAAGAGCTAAGATTCTATCACTTTTTTACTGACTTCAATAACTTCATCATTCCAAGTAATATTCACAATAATCACATTATGACTAGGCATCCGTTAGTAGGTTAATGATAGAATATGACAAACTAGATGTAAGGACGCAACCCTCGAAATAACAAAAGTATTGTCCACTTTGGTCCATTCCACTCTTGAGCTAAACCGCACGATTTTGTCATTTTCCATAGGTAACCTACAAGCACTTCTCAGGTGGTCACTCATCACAGGACTATTCTCACAGAAGCACAATTAACATTAGAATTTCAAACATAACTCCACAAGTTGCGCCGAAAAGACGCTTTGATATTTGAGGAAACAAATTATTATTTAGGTCCAATAACTTTTCTTCCAATTGCGATATGAGATTATGTTCATTTCTGCACCTTCTTTCACCTAGAAGCTCGTCATCATAGAATCCTATCAGGAGCTGCTTTGCTTGCGCTCATTGTATGCCTCAAATCTTAATCCAAATGTGGCAACCGATGTTAAACACGACCAGGCATCACACAGTCAGATAAACTCCAAAGAAAAATGGAGTTGCAGAACGTGTGAATAAGACATTATTACAGAGGGCTCGATGCATGCTCTCTAATGTTGGGATATCAAGGGACTTCTGGGTCAAAGTTGTGAATACAACTTGTTATCTGATGAATCGCTCTTCTTCAACTGATATTGATTGTAAAACCCCCGCTGAGGTATGGTTTTGAAAACCTGTTGATTATTCTTTACTTAAATTATTTGGTTGTCCTGTAGATTACCCTGTTAATGAGGGAAAATTAGAAACTATAACAAAGAAGGGGATTTTTCAGGGATATGGTGTTGTGGTGAAAGGGTATAGAATCTTGTTTGCTGAGTCAAAAGTCATTATGAGTAGAGATGTAACTTTTGACGAAAATTTTATACCTCACTCAAGATTGGAGTCTGATGTTGTAATGAAACAAAATACAGTTAGCAGGCAGATGGAATTTGAAATAACTCCAAACATGGAACAAGTGATCGATCTACCTCATTTGAACATAATTGATGAAGAACTAACTGCAGAGTTTGAGGTGGAGTCCAATGTAGGACCAATAAAGGAGAGACAGTACAACATTGCACTTGATCGTCCAAGAAGGCTAATTCAACCTCCACAAATGTACGGCTATATTGATTTTGTAGCGTATTCTCTCCAAACGGCTGAAGAAGTGGAGTCACCAGAGCCTGATGCTCAAGCTACACATTGGGTTGATGCAATGGTTGACGAGATGTAATCTCTTCAAAAAAATCAAACTTGAGAGCTTGTCAGACTACTAAATAGAAGAAAAATGGTTGGCTACAAATGGATCTTCAAGAAGAAATCAGGAATCCAAGGTATTAAGGGTATAAAGTAGAAGGTACAAGACACATTTAGTTGCTAAGGGATATAGTCAGAAAGAGGGAGTGGACTACATTGAGATTTTCTCACAGGTCGTCTGGCACACTTCCATTAAGGTGCTACTAGCTCTAGTGTCATATCAAGATTTGAAATTAGAACAACTTGACGTGATTACAACATTTTTGCATAGAGAACTAGAAGAGGACATCCTAATGATTCAGCCAGAAGGATTCATTGTTCAGGGAAAGGAAGATCGTGTTTCTAGACTTTGGAGATCTTTGTATGGACTGAAACAACCGCCAAGGAAGTGGTACAAGATATTTGACACATTGCTACTAGAAGAGCCCTTATGATTGTTCTGTGTACCACAAAAAATGTTCAGGATGGTTGATTTATCTACTTACTCCTTTATGTAGATGATATGCATATGGCTCGAGACATGTCCAAAATTGTAAATCTGAAAAGGACACTTTGTGCAAAATTTGATATGAAGTATCTTAGTGCAGTACATAAAATTCTAGGAATGCAGATTTATAGGGACCGTCGTCAACGTAAGATATTTGTTTCTTGGAAGAGTTACATTCAGAAGGTTCTATCCAAGTTTGGAATGTCCACCGCTAAACCTTTAAATACTCCATTACCTCCAAATCTTCGATTGTTTATTGTTTATTCTAATGAAGCACCAACACTTCGTAATGTCCAGCGTGTCGATGTCGGACTCTCCAGCACTCATCTGACTCTCAGACACTCTCCTCGTCGGCTCTGCTTCAGGCTCCAATGCTATGTGATTTATGTATTTGTTGTTTTCCTGATTACTTTTATTGTTGTTTTGGTGGTGGTTCTATTATTAGAACATTGTGACTGTTTTTTTTATTTTGTAGAATGTCTTCAAGCAAGGATAGTAATAGTGGTTCACAAGAGCCTATATCTATTGTTGATGATCCAAATAAATCATTATGGAGGTTTGTCAATAAGCTAGCTACTCATGGTGAGGCGGAAGACAATGTCTTGGAAGTGCAATTTTTGTGAAAAATATTTTATATGTTAATATACAAGAGTGTGAGCACACTTGTTAATGATGGTGAAAATGGAATTGAAAAGTGTGTAAAAGTCTTAAGAAGTGATCTATTTCAGATAAAAAAACTAGAATAAGAGGTGAATGTTATAATAGCGAGTCTTGCTCTTAAAAAATATTTTTGCCCCGTTCTAGCATTTCAAGTAGTAAAGGTGGATATTCTAGTGGGGTGGATATTTCCTCTAGAAAAAGAAAATTGAAAGTGGGAGAAAATATTTGCTTGAGAATGCATTTAACATGGGTCAACGAGAACATTTAGATTATGAGATTGCTATAAAAAATAAATATTTAATATGTGTTCCAGCGTGTCGAAAAATAGTATTTTTTGAGAATTGATAAGTCGCGTGTCGTGTCGTGTCTTGTCGTGTGTCGGTGCAACATCAGCTTATTCATCTCATTCAGAATAAGAGTCAGAATTCATGTCTAAGGTTCCATATGCTGGTGTTGTGGGGAGCCTGATGTATCCTTTGATGTGCACGAGGCCTGATATTACACACGAAATTAGTATTGTGAGTCGATATATGACTCATCCTGGGAAGGAGCATTGGCAAGTCATGAAGCGCATTTTTCGATACCTCAGAGGGACATCATATGTTAGTCTTATCTATGTAGACAACCTTGATTGTCTTGTTGTTGGGTACTCATATTGAAGCAAATTTAGATGGCAGAAGATCAGTTACAGGGTATGTCTTTACCCTTGGTAACTCAGCGGTCAGTTGGAAGGCTACTTTGTAGTTGTCAGTTGTGTTATCCACGACGAAGCAGAGTATATGACTTTTAACGAAATCAGTCAAGGAAGGAATTTGGTTGAAGGGCCTAATGAGTGATCATAATTTTCATCAGGATCAAGTTATTATATTATGCGATAGCTTGAGTGTCATATGTTTGGCAAAGAATTAGGTGCATCATGACAGGACCAAGCACAATATGTGTGATATCACTTTATTTGGTCAGCAAAAATATCAAAGTGAAGAAGGTTGGCACAATAGATAATTCAAAAAATATGTTCACTAAATCAGGCATGAAGAGTAAGTTCATGCATTGCTTAGATTTGCTCAACATTGACAGTTGAAGATAGTGCGACGTCGTAAATTGTGACAGGCACGATTAATGCATATATGTATTTATGTTATTTGTTATACACGTGAAAATAATGATAAAAATCAACGTCACACAAACTCTGTGTAGACGTAACTGTTGGAATAACGGGATGTATGTTGTTATTGTATTATCATTTGTACACCTATATATATATATATATATATATATATATATATATATATATATATATATATATATACACCTATATATATATGTATATATGTATATATATATATATGAGAGCCTCTAATGTTATTCAGAATGCAATTACTCTTTTTCCTCAGTATGGTATCAATTTTATATATATATATATATATATATATATATATATATATATATATATATATATATATATATATATATATATATATATATAATATATAGGAGCCTCTAATGTTATTCAGAATGCAATTACTCTTTTTCCTAAACATGGTAACAAAGTCAGGTTCTGTTTAGGGTTTTCCAGATCCCGCAGGGGCTCCCGCACAGCACCGACCCGACTTTCGCGTTTTGGCGTATTCTCTGATTTATTGACGTGTTTCTTTCTGGAATGTTTTTAGTCCCACATTGCGATGCCTCATAGTGGAAGAATAAATCAATTCTCTTATTTCTCAAATCTAATTTTGTAACAAAGGATCCCGTCTCCCGATCCCTAACATGCCGAACTCGCATCTCGCATCCCGTCTCTAGATTTCTGACTCGTTCGTCGCCGATCCCGCCTCCGCTTCCCGCGACCATCCTCCTCCACCCGATGTGAGGTTGTTGCGCCCTCCGGCTCCAGGACCGACCATCTTCCTCCAGCACCAACTGCCTTCCTCCAGCGCCGCTATGCCCGCTCTCCTACAGCGTCGTTGTGCCCACACGCCTCCGCTTTTACCGACCATCTTTTCTTCTCTTCCCATGACCTAGATCTATTATCTACAGTCTTCCTTTTTTGTGGGATGGGACTTCTTTCTTCTGTTTGAGGGTTTCTTGAGCTTTTTGTCTCCCTTGGCTTTTTCATTCATTTTGGGAGTTCTCTTGTTCCCATCCCATGGATTTCTCACCTCTTGTTTTGAATGGTGGCTTTGCTCGGCGCATCACCACCACTCTTTTCAATGAAAAGAATTTTATTGCTTGGTCCAACTTCGTGCGTGTCCATCTTGTCGGACATGACAAGCTAGATTGGCTTGAACCGAATGGTGTTCCCGGTCCTTGCGTTGAAAAGGTCATCCGTCAATGGCGCACGAAAAATTTCAAGATTCTCGAGTGGTTGTGCTCCATGGAGCCGACATTTACGAGAAATTCATGTGTTTTGATTCTGTGTCGTCGTTTTCGGCTGAATTGACCCGTACCTACAGTCACACATGCGTTGATACACGGATTTACTCGGTCTTCCAAGAGATTTCTACTGATCGTCAGTGGGATCGTTCAATGCACGAGTATTTTACCTTTCTCACTGGGCAGATTCAGGAGCTTTCAGACCTCGAGCCACTTAGTGTTTTTCCACATTAAGAGGATCTACTTGTTGCCAAGCGGAGACAAGAGAAGAGGGAGACCTACAAGTTCCTGATGGGATTACGGCCTGAGTTTGAGCAGATTTGGGTTCAGATTGTCAGCATAATTCCACTTCCTGATATATTGGATGCTTATTCCATGGTAGAGGAGCATGAGCGTCGTGCCCGCCCGACCACTGTTTCATCAGTTCCGGCTTCTGTTCCTCTTCCAGACAAAATGGCTCTTTCTTCCGGTCGTACTTCTATGTGAGGGGGCGTACTACTACTTCTAAAGGTCGCGGGGGTGGCCGCGGCATCCCATTTGTCGTTGTTCAGTGTCAGCACTGCCTACGGATTGGTCATTAGAAGGCCCGATGTTGGCTGTTCTTTCCTCACCTTCGCCAGTAGTCCAACACCACTCGTGATGTCGCCGCTACTTCTTCCGACTTTGGGGGCCCACCTGATTTTGGTGTCCAGTCTGGGGCCCCTTCCGCTGACTGGAGTCAGCTTATGGCTCAAGTGCAGCAGCTTCAGTCTCAGCTCTAGATCCAGTCCCGTTTCAGACTTCGCACCAGCCTCTTCTTACTCAACAGTCGTATGTCTCCTCGTCGCTCTCGTCGACCTCAGCGTCTGCGCCAGGTACCCCGACGGCCTTCCATGTCACTCAAGATGGGTCTTCCTCTCCCTAGGTGATTGACTCTAGGGTCAGTGATCACATGACTGGTAATACACGCTTGTTCTCTTCTCATGAGTCTCCAAGCGTCCATCGGCAGGTTTGCCTTGCTGATGGCTCCATGACCAGCATTCTTCATCGGGGCATAGTTCTCTTGTCTCCCTCCTTCTCCTTGGGTTCAGTTCTTCATGTTCTCAAACTTGCTTTAAATATTCTTTCTGTTAGTCAATTGACTCGTTCGACGCACTGTTCGGTGACATTTTTCCTTCTGATTGTGTTTTTCAGGGCCTGACCACGAGGAGGACTTTTGGCTACGGCCGTGAGCGCGACGAGCTTTACCAGCTGGATCTTCCACCTCCTTCACCCTGTCTCTCACCCTCGTCCATCGTTGTTGCTACTACTTCACCTGCTATTTGGCATGCCAGACTGGGGCATGCGAGTTCTCAGATTGTGTCGTCTCTTTTTCCGAGTGTCTCGTTTGAGCACTTTTTTTAGTGTGATGTGTATCAGCTTAGCTAACATACACGCACTTCCTATCTTGCTTCTACTTCACGTAGTTTTGCGTCGTTTGATATTATTCATTCAGATGTTTGGGGGCCTACCCCGGTTGTTTTTTATGATGGATTTTGGTATTTTGTTATTTTTATAGATGATTTTACTCAGTGTTGTTGGGTCTATCTTATGTGTGTCAAATCTGATGTCTTTGATTAATATACTCAGTTTACTAATATGATTAAGACTCAGTTTCCCTCTAGTATTCGGGTCTTTCGCTCTGATAACTGGGGGAGTATACCTCTTCCTCTTTCACCGCTTTTCTTGCTAGCCAACGAACCCTTCATCAATTCTTCTGTCCCTATACACCACAACAAAACGGCGTGGCGGAACGCAAAAAATCGTCATCTTTTGAATGTGACCCGGTCTCTTCTTTGTGGACTCACGTCCCCAAGTCGTTTTGGAGTGCCGCACTTCTTGTGGGGACATTCTTGGTCAACTGTCTGTCTTGTCAGCCTTTAGCGGGTCGGGTCGCCCTTAGTCTTCTATCTCCCTACCGCCCTCCGTTTCCCATCCCTCTCCGGGTGTTTGGGTGTGTGTGTTTAGTCCAGGACCGTCATCCGTCTCGGATAAAGCTTAATGACAAAACTATCGGGTGCTTATTTTTGGGATATTCCTCCTTTTCCAAGGGATATCGGTGTTTTGAACCCTCCTCTCGCAGGATTTTTCACTCGGATGATACGTTCTTTGAGGATGTCCCCTTCTATGGTACCTCCTCTATCCCTATTGCTCCTTCTGCTCCACCACAGCCAGCTCCAGTTGCTCTTGCTCCACTGCACGACTCTCTTCTATTGCATCCATATACTTGTGGCCCACGCGGGCCCTCACATGTCCACCCCATTCGTTGGAATCCACTGGTTACGCCCAGCTCATAGGACCTTGTGCCGCATCCTCTGGCAGGTGATGTTCTTCCCTCCTCTGACATACCCATTGCACTTCGCAAGGGTAAGTGTTCTTGTGTTACTGACCATCCTGTGACAAGTTATGTGTCCTACCAGCGTCTTTCTCAGGATTACCGGGCTTTCCTGACTGCTACCGACCAGATCAGAGTTCCGAGTTCGATGATTGAGGCGTTTTAGCACCCTGAGTGGGTGGCGGCCATGGAGGATGAGATGTCTTCACTACAGAAAGCGGGCACCTGGCGTTTGGTCCCTCTTCCGACAGGTCGGAAAATTGTTGGTTGTCGTTGGGTTTACACTGTCAAGTATAATGTCGACGGTTCTCTTGACCGCAACCAGGCCTATCTTGTCGCGAATGGCTTCACTCAGACTCCTAGGGATTACGGCTTGACCATTGCCCCAGTGGCCAAGCTATCTACTATCCGTCTACTTTTCCCTCTCGCTGCCTTCCACGGGTGGCCTCTTCATCAGATGGACGTGAAGAATGTCATCCTCAA
This sequence comes from Platanthera guangdongensis, assembly GCA_039583875.1. NCBI lineage: Eukaryota > Viridiplantae > Streptophyta > Magnoliopsida > Asparagales > Orchidaceae > Platanthera > Platanthera guangdongensis. The sequence continues at coordinate 260,967,559 of CM077153.1, read as the reverse complement.
TGACAATCTTGCTGAGAAAGTTTACATGGATCCGCCCGTCGGTTACAAGCTTCAGGGGGAGTATTTTGGTCGTGTTTGCCTTTTGCAGAAGTCCTTGTATGGGTTGAAGCAGTCTCCTTGTGAGTGGTTTGAGCAGTTCGGTACTGTTGTGCTTCAGAGTGGGTTCACCAGATGTCATGCCGATCACACGTGCTTTGTTCAGACTGTTGTGGATGGTCGTAGAGTCATTATTCTTGTCTATGTGGATGATATCATTCTTACCGGTGACGATAGCTCGGGAATACTTCAGATCAAGAGGGCTCTTCAGAAGGCATTTGAAGTGAAAAATTTGGGGTCTCTAAAATACTTTCTCGGTATTGAGGTTGTCAGATCTCAGCATGGTATCTCTTTGTTGCAGCGCAAGTATAAACTCGATCTCTTGAGTGATATTGGCCTTCTTGGGGGCTCTCCTATGTCTACACTCATGTATCTGAACCATTGATTACACACCGAGTCTGGAGATCCTCTTCCTGAGCCGGGTAGATATCAGCGTCTTATTGGCAAACTTATCTACTTGACCAACACTCACCCGACATTAGCTTTGTTGTGAGTGTGGTCAGTCAGTTCATGCATGCTCCTCGGACTTCTCACCTTGATACAGTGTTTCAGATCATCCAATACCTGAAGGGATCTCCTGGCCTCGGGCTTTTCTATCGTTATCTCTGTCCCCCAGCCTCACATGTTATATGAATTCTGACTATGCTGGTTCCCTTACTGATAGACGGTCTACTTCGGGGATGTGCACTTTCTATGGTGTCAATCTTATTTCCTGAAAAAGAAAGAAGCAGAGTGTTGTATCCCACTCGTCTGCTGAGGCTAAGTACCGGGCTATGACTCATGACGCTACTAAACCCCTTTGGCTGTGTACTCTCTTGACCGAGCTTGGCTTTCCACTTTCTGGTTCCTCGACATTTGTTTATGACAACTACTCCGCTGTCATGCTATCCTCAAACTCTATTCTGCACGAGCGGACTAAGCATATTGAGGTTGATATTCACTTTTTCAGGGAGTGTCACGACATGTCTCGACAGAAGTCAGAGTGCACCTTGGGACGAGGCGTCATGCCACATGCATGGGCAGAACAAAACCATGCTTGCTAAGGCGGATGTAGAGAATGCTAAAAATAGTTTGAAAGAAATTATTTTTAGAGAAAACGGGTTGTTTTTTATTTGTGGAAGCTTTTTGAGTTTAAAATAGTGTGAATTTTAAATGCACATGTGTCTTGTAAAATTCATGTTTTTACAGAGTACTACTATAGATTTCATGCAATTATGATTCAAAAAGGATGCACATGCATTAACATCAAATTCTAGTACATAATATTTAATAGTCTAGCAGTTGTCCATGTATTACTGTTCATAATTATTACATAAAGAAAACATCTTACAGTAAAAGAAATGAATCAAAAACATCAAACCTGACACGGCTAGAAGATCAATCATCAGAAAGCAGAAGCTTGATGCAGATCGGGCTCAAGAACCTGCCAACGCTGACACGAAAGCTAAGGCAATTCCAAAACACAAAGGAAAAAACCTCATAACATTGAAATAAACAGAGTGAACAGAATAAAGTATAGTACAGTAACAGAAACAAAAAAAGCATAAGTGTATCATTTTCTCATGAAGCAAAATTATTCATTGATCAGCAAACAAAAGAGCTAAACAGAACAAGTTAGTGTATTAGACTACTCCGAAGCATAGCCTAAAATTATTCATGTAATATGTTGTAAGTCGTGATCGATGAAGGGTGTAGGTCCTATAGCGGGCACACATGGTTCACAATCAGATCTGCGTGCAAGCCTTGTCGGAAAAGTAATCTTGCTTGATGTGACCATGACGGCAGACAGATGCCCAGTTATACGTTATAGTTTAAGGATTTGCTTACAACTACGGATTTGTTTTCGAATTTCATACATAGTGATTTTTAACGGAAACGAAAATACTTAAAGTGAGCGATCAGACCAATAATAGGTTTTACTCAGACAGACATACGAAACCAGATTCGATGACACAAGATTTGATGACAGACATAAGGAACAAGGCGGTGACACAAAAGAAACTAGATACACATGTATAATTTTGTGGTTTCAAGTATTCGCGGGTGATATGATTATATTTCCTCATTTTCTATGACACCTAATATTCATTTTGATTGATTCATTGCAAGATACGATTATCTTTTAAGCAAACATGTATTCTCTACGAGCATGATATAAAAATACCAAAACATATATCCTGACAGTTGTTGCTCGTGCTCAATATTCTATCATTTTTCTCACTATTCATCAAAATAGATTAAATCATTCGCCCTACTAAATATCCAACTAAAATCATTCATCTAAGTGTATATCAATCTAAAACTTGCTCATAATCACAAATTCAAGTAATTCTAAACATATTATAGCCTAAATTATGAACTTATTAGACTGGGTATTCAAGATCTAAACTTATTGACAAACCAAACGTTTCAGGATGAAATCAAAGAATCGTAAAAACAGACAAAACAGTTAAAATACAAATCCGTTAACAGATCAACATATACCGAAATGCAATCATGAATCAAAGAACAGAAGCATTAAATTACACGCAATGCTTGCAAAAGAGAGAGAGGTCACTACTTACCTGAAGGAGGCTGAATCTGACGGAGGCGGCTAAGCGACGCAAGCAGGATTTAGAAACCCTAATCAGACCTATATATGAACAACGAAAGACACAAAGTAGGACTCATTATGTTAACACAGGCATGATTTGATACATAGTTAAATCAAGAACGACTAAGAAATTTACCTCCCTCAAAGGTGAGGGGAGAAGAGATTCTCACGCAGACACAGAGACCTGACGACGCTTAGGCTTGGGAAACCTTAAATTGGAGAGGAATTTGAGCGATCACGCCAAATGAATCGAGGAGCAACACCGGAGATCAAAAGCACAAAGCAGTTAGATAATAATAACAGGGTAAAAACTAAGAATCGCAACGTAAACACAAATTGAGGACAATTAATCTCAAAGCAAGTACAAGAAAATCTGAAAAGAAAGGAGGTCTTACCCCCGGAAGCTAAATCCGAGACCAAGAAGGAGAGGGAAACAAACCCTAGGCGTACTTTCTCGGAAATCTCGGCGAAGAAGAAGATAAGGAGGGCGGCTGGCCCCTGGCGGAGAGATAAAGATGGATGTCTTGCTGATCGAAAGAGGAGAAGAAGGAAGCGGGGTTGCTGCCCTGAAAAGGAAGGAGAAACGACAGGCCCTGGAGGGAGGAGCCGGAGGAGGCGACGGCGCCTGCAGCAGGAGAAGGCGGCGAGGGAGCGGGAACCGGAGTCGAGTACGGGATCAGCGGCGGAAGCGGGAGTCGGCATCGAGCGGGATCGGGAGAAAAACCCTAGGCCGACGGGTCTTACGGGTTTGCGGGATGCGGGAAGAACAGAGACGGGATTGTTTATTTATCGGGGAAGGATGTTCTTCTCAGGTTTTAAGGGGGGGAGAGTTGTAGATTAGGTTTTTATTTAATTATTATTATCATTACTTCAAAACTGGGTTGTTACAGGGAGCACAACCGTTCAAAGACTCTTGAAGCGTCATATATTCCCTCCGCAGAGCAGATTGCAGATGCCTTCACCAAGGCAGTTGGGCCTTCCAGACTCCTCTCTACCTGCGGCAAGATGGGCTTGCTTGATCTATTCGCGCCAGCTTGAGGGGGAGTATTGGCGTATTCTCTAATTTATTGACGTGTTTCTTTCTAGAACGTTTTTAGTCCCACATTGCGGGACACCTTCGCTTGTATTCGGATCTTATATTTATATCCCCCATAGTGGAAGAATAAATAAATTCTCTTATTTCTTATATCTAATTTCGCGTCGCCCGTCACCCGCGCCGCCCGGACTCCCGCATCGAAACAGTCCCGAACTCCGGCGTCGCGTCGCAGTAACGCCGAATCCCGCGCGCCGCAGCGGGCCCGACTCCTACGTCGTCCCGCGTCGCATCTTCTTACGTGCACTAGGGACGCCGGCTCTATGGGGGTGGTTCTCCTTTAACATCCTTGGTGATTTTTTTTGGTGCGTCCTCTACCACCATGTCTTCCGGTGGAGTGGCCTCTCCTACTCTGACTTCTATTGGATCTTATCGCGTCCCCACAGAGTTCTGAGATACCTCAAATCCACTCTTTGTAAGGGAAATTTGTTCTCACTCAATAAGGCATTGACCGTAGAGGTCTATACAGATGCACACTGGGCAAGATCAGTTGATGATAGGAGGTCAACATCAGGGTATTATTACCTTGTTGGGGGTAATTTGGCAACCTGGAGAAGCAAGAAACAACATGTCAGATCCAGTACAGAGGCAGAATTTCGGGCTTTGGCACAATGCTTTGTGAAGGGTTGTGGATCCAGACGATCATGAAGGACCTTGGCGTGAGGTGTGGCGGTCCAATCAGAATCTATTGTGATAATAAGGCTAAGATCAGCATTGCACACAATCCAGTGCAACATGATCGCAATAAGCACGTGGAGATCGACAGACACTTCATCAATGAAAATATTGTTAGAGGGATTGTGAGTATCCCGTTTGTCCCATCATACTAACAGCTTGCAGATGTGTTTACCAAAGGGCTGAGTCTGAACTCGTTTGACAAAATACTGAGCAAGTTGGGCATGACAGACATTAAACGCCCAACTTGAGGGGGACTGTTGGAATAACGGGTTGTATGTTGTTACTGTATTATCATCTGTACACACACATATATATATGGGAGCCTCTAATGTTATTCGGAATGCAATTGTTTTTTTCCTCGACAGTAACCAATAATTTTGTTTAAGAAGGCCTTAAATCTAAGTATGATTATGTCTAAATAAATAGGGATAAGAATAAAGCTAAGGAAGAATGAGAAATGAATCGGGATAGGAGTGAACCGGTTCCTCCATGAGTCACGACATGGGTGTCCCGATAACAAGAAGCGGCGCCTGTTTACAAAGGAGCATAATGAACCCGGAAGTCATTTCCTTCCTGTTAAGCCCGACGAAAACCGCGAAAGAGACGCACGGCATCGTTCACTGCAGACGCCCCAAATCAAAACTCTGATTTCCAAAAAATTTCTGTCTAACGCAAGGTAATCTCTTCCTTTCAACTCTTCTTGAATTTTTTTTGGATTGGATACTCCGTTTGTTAGGGTTGAAATTTCTAAGTTAACCTAAATATCTTCTGTTCACTTAATCTTTCTCCTCTTGAGTTTCAGAGGATTATTAGAACTTATTTTGTTATGTTCTTGCAATATTTCGAAAAACCCAAGATGGAAAAATGCTATGTTTACCCTAATTTCAGTTATATAGTTCCTCTAAAGGGTAAATTAGAGTGGAACGTTGGTGTAGTGTGTAATTAGGGCAAAAACACTATGTCTTCATGTTAGGGCAACCAACAATAATGCATGATTGAGGTCAATGTTCTATTTCAAGAACCCTTATATATTTCCCTATTTAATTAGAGCATGACATAAGGGCAGTCATTATGTTTGCACCTTATAGTTTACTCAACTAATAATGGTACTTTACTTAGGTCATGAATTCTCAAGGTCGAGCAAGGGGAAATGATTTGTTCAAGGAAAAGGGCAAAGAGAAAGTAAGAGAAAAAGACAGAGCAAGGGGGAAATGATCCGTGCAGGGAAAAAGACAGAGAAAGTAAGGGTGAGTTCTTATTTCATATATTTGCAAGATATTTTGCTTTTTATATGACTAAGGTTGTGCTCATATATTATGGTAGAACAAGAAATAAAGAAAATGACAATTTGTTAATTAGTTAAATAGAACTAATGAATCAAACCAAGACAAGTATTCAAGGTAAGCAAAAAAGGACAACCACATGATTAATCCTCCAAGAAAATTGTAGGAATAAAAGAAGAAAAAACACTTCAAATCAATGGGCACGAATAGTAATATGAACGTGTGAGACAATGACACGGGAAGAATATTACATCATAAACGTGAGATAAGAACACGTAATGAATTCATGAAACATTAATTTACACGTCATATGGCTCATGCTTGAAGTGAATGGATAAATTAAGTATATGGATAAATTAAGTATAATATAAGTCAAAGGAAGGAATATGAATAAGAAAAATAATTCATTAAAAAGAAGGGATACAACAAAGAGATTTATGTAAGACAATAAGAATCCCTAAAATAAAAAGAATTCATCGTAGGAGGAAAACAAAGAACTCACATAGTTTGCTGACTAATTAAAAAATAAAACTAAACAGGTCAAAGAAGAGGCGGTTCCAGCCACTAGTAGTCAGCGCCGACCATGTTCTACTCTCCAGGAGAAGAGGTATCACCTTTGGGTTGAAGTTTCGACAGCAGTGTTCGGCATCCTGGATGATCACAGGTTGAGGTGTAGCGACCCAGAGAGTCCTCATGAGGAGTTTCAGTTTTACTTTATGTTGTGTTTGTACTTTTACTAATGACATATCTGTTGTACATGTTAATTGTATGTTATGAGGCAGTCAGGTTTATACGTACAGTCAATACAGAGTTGGTAAGCCCCTTTTGATGTATGTATAGGGTTACCTGTAGTATCGTTGTACTTTTTTATCCAAAACTTTAATAAAATGAAATGGTTTTTTTGTCATGACATTTTGCTTCTCGTACTCAATCATATATTGACGTACTCTAGATGTTCTTACCTTGCTCATTATGAAATGTTTATGCTAAATTGTAGCGGTAGCCGTTCAGGGGACTTTATAGATAGCCCTAGGTGGGGGCTGGCAGCAGCAAACTTATGGCGTGTTACTTCTTTTCTGATAGGATTCAATGCAAGGTGGAAATTGTTAATTGTATGCCTCGAATCCTAATCCGAAGGCGGCAACTAACGTTGAACAGGACCTGTGGGGACCGTTCCAGGCAGACGGCCCGAGGCACACAGGCATGTGTGGTTGGGACCATTCTAGATGTCAATAAATGTATCCAGAAAGCACGTTTTGATTCACACGCCCGGACGACATGGCCGTGTGTAGAGGGCGTGTCGTTCTGACAGTTTCATGGGGGTTGCAAGTCTGTTGTCGGTGAAAAGATGCGTTGATTGAGTCACACGCCCGAGGCACACGGCATGTGCCAAGGGCGTGTCAATTTTTCTTCTTGTACAGTGTGTTATATTAACTCCCGGACATAGCCCATCTTGGGGTGAACCTTATAAATTTGCGTCATCTGTGTGATTGTTAATTTAAATTTTGTTCTTTTTTCTTCTGGTATTTCTACAATAGCCTGGCATTCACTGCTCTAAAGCACTTCCCGCTCTTATAAAACTGTCCTTATCAGATTTATGATGTTACACTACAAGTATTTGGATTTCAACTTGAAAGTAAGGATTAGAACATAGATTGTTACACTGAAAAGATGGAAATCATAAAATCTGAAAATAAAAAGGATAAGACTAACAATTGCACATGACTGAGAGCACGGGGACATTCTTGAATCGGAAGAAATTACACCAACATTAATATGGTAAAATGCCACAAAACATACCACACAAACTCTCAAAAGAACTTTTAAGCTCATTGGCCTTCTCCTCTGCCATTATCTTCTTCATTCGAACTTTTTCTAACAATAACCCCTTGGCTTGTATATCATCTTGTACTTGCTGGAAGGAGGAAAGGTAAACAGAGAACATAGATGAAAAAACTTATAAAACAAACAAACTAAAAGAGAATAAGAAAAATAATCTTATAACTAAACTTGAGGACTTACCATGATCTCTTGCTGAAGTTCTACAGCAGTTGTTGTGTCAGGAGCAGGCTCAACGGAACGAGAGCTATTCATATCTTTCAAGGCGAGTTGTTTTGACATCAAAGTTCTTTCTTCACTAATCCGCCGCCTCTGAGATAACAGAATAAAGTGATCAGAAGATAAAATATGAACTTCACAAGTGAAGACTGTCATATCTTTCAAAAGTAATTACCTTGACATTATGTACATCCTTTTCAAGTTCTTGAGAAGCTATATCAGCATTTCTTTTCCTTTCTTTTGCTTCTTTAATAACCTCTTGAGCAAAACTGACCTCCTTCTCATGATCAAGAATTTGATTATCAATAGAGCTGCAAAGGCGGCCGTTCTTAATTCTCTTGTTCGGAGGGAGTGTAGTCTGGACTGAGCCCCTACAAAACCTGATAGAATACTGAAAATATATTAGAAACCCTAAAATAAGACAGCAAATCATATAATTTCATCATGCAGAAAAAGAAAAACATGAATTCAAGAAAATGCATTTCTTACAAATATCCTTGAACTGCACATAGATGATCGCAAAACTTTATAGAGAAAATAGTTCACTAACAAACACAGCCCTCATAAAGTTATTAATTTCATCACACCCTCTTCCATCCAACTTTAAAGATACAAAATGTACATAATTACACATTTTCTTTAACCAAAATATATTGAAGTTCATAGTTATATCAATACTTGAACGACTCATAGGTTAATGCAAAACTTTAGAGAAAGAGTAATTCACTCCACAGACATGCAACATAGCATAAACACAAATGTCATGAAATCATTACTTTCATCACAACCTACTTCAAACTCTTTTATATTTACAAAATGTAAATAATTACATATATTAGTTTAAACAAACTATAAAAATGTTTATTTTTGGCATGTGTTCTTGATCTAGTTGAATTGTATGCAATATATCATGCTATCATTTCTCTTCCTTTCTTTAGTCCTGCACCTTTAGTGGTGTTTTGGTATCAATCCTCCTTGCGTACACAAGAACAACAACAACACTCAAGCCTTTTTCCCACTATAGTGGGGTCGGCTATATGGATCCTTTGTCGTCATTGTGCCCTATCTTTTGTCATAATCTCAGTAATGCCTAAGTACATCATATCTTTCCTTATAGTTTCATTCCAAGTCTTAATTGGTCTACCCCTCCCTCGTTTAACATGTCTGGTGACTAAACTCTCACAACGCCTAACAGGTGCCTCTAATGGTCTCCTTTGTATGTGTCCAAACCATCTTAGTCGAGCTTCTCGCATCTTCTCTATAATTGGTGCTACTCATGTCTTATCCCTGGTACATTAATTCCTAATTTTATCCAATCTCGTGTGTCCACACATCCACCTAAGCATTTTCATCTCCGCAACTCTCATTTTTTGCTCATGTACACAATTCACTGCCCAACACTCAAACCATAGAGCATCGCGGGTCTAATTGCAATACTGTAAAACTTGCCCTTAAATTTTAGTGGTACTTTACGATCACATGAGATCCTTGACGCGGCTATCCACTTCAACCAACCCGATTGGATTCTATGTGTCACATCTTTATCAAAACCCCCGTCTTTTTGAACTATCGATCCAAGATATTTAAAACATGCATTACGGGAAATATCTAGATCAACCAACTTAATAACGAAGTCATCCGTCCTTCTTGTACAGTTAAATTTAAGCTCAATGTACTCTGTTTTTGCGCTGCTCAACCTAAAACCCTTCTTTTCTAAAGTATCTCGCCAAGATTGAAGTTTTGCATTTACACTCTCGCGCATCTCATCAACCAAAACGATATCATCCGCAAACAATAAACACCAAGGTATTACTTGTTGGATATGTATGGTGAGCTCATCTAAGATAAGGGTAAATAGATAAGGGCTTAAAGTTGAACCTCGATGTAAGCCAACAGTGATAAGGAATTCATGTGTTAATCCTCCAGATGTCCTCACCCTTGTCACTGAATTTGTATACATATCTTTGATTATGTCAATATATGAGACATTTACACCTTTCTTGTCTAAGATTCTCTATAAGATCTCTCTTGGAACTATATCACAAGTCTTCTCAAGATCAATAAACAACATATGCAAATCTTGTTTTCTTTCTCGCTAGTTTTCAATGAGTCTCCTCAAGAGATGTATAGCTTCTATGGTCAACCGCCCTGACATGAATCCAAATTGATTCTCTGAGATGTTAGTCTCCTGTCTTACTCTTCTTTCTATTAAAGTATTACTCGTTCTCATAGTTTCATGGTATGACTCATCAATTTAACTCCTCTGTAATTAACACAATTTTATATATCTCATTTATTCTTATACAAAGGTACCAAGATACTTTCTCTCCATTAGTTTGACATTCTCTTTGACTTCAGTATTTTATTGAAAAACATGTAAGTCATAAAATTACTTCATTTTCTAGACATTTTCATACTTCGATGGGTATATCGTCTGGCTCAACCATCTTTTTATTTTTCAAATTATTTAGAGCATCATTACCTCTGATACTTGAATTTTACAATAAAACGTTATTTTCACATACCACTTTGATTTACTTAAATCTTCCAAGTTCAATTCATTATCCTTTGTTTCATTATAGAGTTGATAAAAATATCTTTTTCATCGTTTTTTAATATTCACATAGGACAAAAAAAAGTGTAGCTCTATCTCTCGCATCAAGGGTCAGTTTTAAGCCCTTATCTGTTTACCCTTATTATAGATGAGCTCATCGGACATATATAACAAGCAATACCTTGGTGTTTTTTGTTTGCATAGGAAATTGTTTTGGTCAATAAGACCCGCGAGTGTGTAAACGTGAAACTTGAATCTTGGCGAGACACTTTGGAAAATAAGGGTTTTAGGTTGAGCGGGCCAAAGATTGAGTATATGGAGCTTAAATTTAGTAGTGCAAGAAAGTCGGGTAACTCCATCGTTAAGTTGGATGACAAAGATATTTCACGCAGTGAGTGTTTTAAAAACCTAAGATAGATAGTTCAAAAAGATGGAGGTGTAGATAAAGATGTGATACATATAATCCAAGCAGGTTGGTTGAAGTGGAGAGGCGCGTTTGAGATCTTATGTGATCATAAAGTCACATCAAAACTTAAAAGAAAATTTTCTTGTACTACAATTAGACCAGTACGATTCTGAGTGTTGGGAGTGAATTGTGTACATGAGCAAAAAAATGAGAGTTGTGGAGATGAGAATGCTTAGGTGGATGTGTGGACACACGAGACTGGATGAAATTAGGAATGAATGTATCAGGGATTAGAAGGGAGTTACACCAATTGTAGAGAAGATGTGAGAAGCTCTATTAATATCATCCATACACAAACAAAGGGGACCATTTGAGGCACCTGTTAGGCGCAGTGAGAGTTTAGCAACTAGGCTGTTAAATGGGAGGGGTAGATCAAAAAAGGACTTGGAATGAAACTATAACGAAAAACATGATGTACATAGGCATTACTGAGATTATGACTAAAGATAGAGCACAATGACGACAAGGGAGGGGTAGAGCATATAGGTGATTTGAATATATACTGATAATTTGCTAATATATCATAAAATAAAATAATGTGCGATATGTTTAAAAGTCGTGTCGGTCAATATATCGATGAAATCTGATATGTAGGTCAATATTTTACAAAAGGACAATTTTTTTGAAAAAAATATCATTTTGCCCTCAAAAACGATATGTCGAGAGACATGTCGGAAGACATTTAAAACATTAGTCTTCATAGGTTATTCTCCAATACAGCAGGGGTATATTTGTTTCCATCCTCCTACAAAAAACATTTGTTACTATGGATGTCACTTTTCGTGAACCTAAGCAATACTATGATCCCTCTATTCAGAGGTAGTCTATCCCTTTGAAAGTGAATTTTTTTACTGTTCCTCAACCTCATCCCTCACTTTAGGAGAATCTATACCATGGAAGTGAGCTCTTCTACTGTTCCCAAGATTGTAAATATCAGATGTCGATGACATGTTGAATTGAATTTTTAAATATCGGAAGTCAGAAGACGGAAGTCGAAGACACACCGGGGATAATTTAAAATATTAGATTTTTACATCTCGCCAACAAAAAAATATATTTTTATGTATACTAAGTTAAATTATATGTTCTAATATTAAAAAAAAGCATAATAACTTTATGAACATTGAGTCATGCATGTCCGAAGAAAATTTAAAGAATATCCAAAATAAAATATTTGTAGCATGTTATGACTACAATTAATAAGTACAAATACATACTTTGTAAAATATATTTAATATTATAAATGTATACTTGTTTAAATAACACTAAGGCTTCAGTTGGTTTAGCATTTTCGGACGGCGTTAGCAAACGCCATCGGACGGAGGGTAACCAAACGTAACTCCTTCTCCGTTTGCTCTGTTTGCACCCGCAGCAAGGAGGTAACGCCCCCTCACCGCTCCGTTTCGACCCTCACCGCCCCCCCTTCGGTTCAAAAGCTCTGTTTGGATCTGCTTGCTCCTCCCGCCACGGCTAAACAAAATGAAGCCTAAATTTTATAGCAAATAAAAAAAATCTAAAAGCTAATTATTTATAATTATAAGTCTTTTCATGCTTAACAAATATAAGTTAAAAATACAAAATAATGAAAATAAATATTTAAAGTTTAAATATTTTTGAAATACCAAATAAGAAAGATATTAGTGAAAAATAATTTAAAAATTAGTTATAGGAATAACACATTAAGAGAACGAAACAATAAGTTCTTGATTTAAGCATGTATAATAAACACATACGAATGATTTATATATATAATGCTAATATTATATAAAATAAAATATTGGGTGATATGTTATAATTCGTGATGCGAAATATATCAAAAAAATCCGGATATGTCAGCATATAGTTTACAAAATGATATAATCTATTTTTTAGAAAAAATATCATTTTGACCTCAAAAATGACTTGAACAGACATGTCAAATGGCACTTAAATTAATGACTATTCCACTACCTACTTTTTTCTACAGTTCCTTCCACTACTCTTACCTTGTAGATTTATACACGACGCGCTAAGAGGACTAACACACAAGGTCTTTCCCTACAATCAGAACTATTAGAAAAATCGCAACTCATATTCCGTCGGCCGAATCGTTCGCACTCGATCGTTCTTGTCGCTGACTTCTTGAACTCACAATTCCTCTCAAAGATAGTTTTGACCAAATCTTTGCTCTATATTTCTCCATGAAATTCTTCAAGATCCAGTCGACTCTCAAGATACAGATCAAGTTTTCATTGTTTCAAGTCTTTCTTCTTCAATCTTCAAGTGCAAATTTCTCTATTCACCAAGGAAGAATAAGCAATTTCTCAGATCTGAAGTTGTATCTCATTGAGATATCTAAAAAGTTTGTTCACAATCTATTGTTGTTGTAAAAACTTTTTAAAAATTCTTGTAGGAAGTTTTCCTTCCGAGTTTGTAGATACTAGTTTAAAGGATCGAGTGTAGGTGAGTTTGTTCTCCGAGTTGTCGGGGACGTTGTCTCTGAGTTTGTAGGAGTTGAAGACTCTGAGGTGTAAGATCGGTTATAATCTGAGATTGGTGAAGTAGCCGAGTCTACCCCAAAGTGCTAGATAGGCGAGGCGGAACAGTGAACGTACCCATCCTGGTGAACCACTATAAATCCTTGTGTTTGTGTTGTGTTTCTCTGATTCTGTGCGCTTAATTTTAAAGTAATTTATTTCTGCTAAAACCCACAGGAATCACCTATTCACCCCCATCTAGGTGATTTAGGTAGACAACTAGATACTTTCAATTGGTATCAGAGGGAGGATGTTCGTTAAACGTTAACATCTTGAACAAGATCTATATCTAGTTGTCAGATAACAGCATGTCTGGAATGGATAAAAGCAAGGATATGTCCTCTATGAAGCTATCAGTGTGCTCCAAAGAAAACTTTCTCATGTGGAAGGAAAGAGTAGGGTTATTCAAGGAAGATGCCGATCCAAGAATATTTCAAATTGTTGAAGAAGGCCCCCATGTGTATATGATTGCATCAACCATAAATCCTACTCTGATGGTTCCGAAAAAAATGTTGGATTTAACTAAAGATGAGATTGTTCTTGTCACTCTAGACAAGAAGGCAAAGAATATTATTGATAGTGCAGTGGATGACTCTATGTTACAAAACGTAATCCACTGCAGGTCTGCTAAAGAGATGTGGACATCTTTGATTGTTCTCATGGAAAGAACAGAGGAGGTTAAGGATGACAGAAAATCCCTCCTCAATCAGGAGTACGAAGCTTTCAAACAAGCCAGAAGAGACTTCATAGCTGACTACTACGAGAAATTCTTCAGGATTGTCAACGGGCTAAGGAATTATGGTCGCACATTTACAAACGGTGAACTTAACGATAAATTCTTGAGATCCATGACGAAAGAATAAGATAACAAGATTTGCGCTATAAGAGAGTTTGGTAGACTTGTCGACACAGATCCACAGAATCTCTTTGGGAAGTAGCTTTCCTATGAACTTCAAATCAACACGAGAAAAGTTGAAGAAGAAGCAAGCAGATCTTCAACCAGATAAAAGTCAGTGGTCCTGAAGGCTAAATGGTCAAGGAAAGCTAGAGTTGTGTCTCCTGCCAGAACTCAAACTTCATGAGATCATGAAGATTCAGAGTCAAGCACCTCGAGCTCAGAAATGTCAGATGGAGAATTCTCTCCTCTCCAAGCAATTTAAGAGGATGCTTAGTAAGAGGAGGCGGATGAGAAATCAGCCCTCCTCGTCTGATTACAGGAGATCACGTCGTGATGGTGATCATCATAAGAAAAGCTACAATAGCAACGACAGGTATAAATCTAAACCGAACAAACATATTTCTTCTAACGTTGTTTGTTATTGCAGTAATAAGTCAGGGCACATGATCGTTGAATGTCCTTACAAGAAGAAGGAAGGATCTAAGAAGGAAGAGAGGAGACCATTCAAAGGGAAGAAGGATGAGAATAGCTTCAATGCAAAGAAGTCAAAGACTCTCAGCGACAGCGACTCAAATGAGTCATGTTCCGATGAGTAAGCCTATTTTGGGCTCATAGCACATACTGACGAGGAAGAATGCAACTCCCAATACATTGGGAAGGTAAACTCAAGCACTCCTCTCTCTGAGTCTGAAACAGCCTCTGATGGTCATGAAGAATATTCTTCTGAAGAGGAGTCAGAACTATTGGCTCAGTATAAGGTTTTGCTGGCAGGATTTGACAAATGTCGTAAGGTCGTCAGATCACAAGCCAAAGAAATTGCCTTTCACAAGGCATTGAACACTGAACTGAAGGAAGATATCGAGAGTTTAACTCCTCTCAAGCATGAAGTTCAATCCTTGAAAGAGGAACTTAAGACCTCTACTGAACTAATAAGTCTGAAGGAGAAAGTCATCAATGAACTAGAAGAAAAGTTGTGAGCTGAGAAGAAGCTTGCAGCAAGCCTCTCGAAGCCAAACACTGTCCCCCCTCTTATAGATGGATTCTCTGCCCCGAAGAAGGGTAGTGGTGTTGGACACAAATCTACTAAGGGTAAAGAGAAGTCTCCCCAAAGTCACACTACTTTCAAGAAAGTAATCTTTCTGACAAAGAAGTATGACTTTGAGACATCCTACAGTCACTTTGCTAGACCAACATATGTTGACACTAACAAGAACAACCAAGGATGGAGCCGCCCCAGAGATTTTGGAATGAGTGCTCTAAAAGCACCTCACGAAGAAATTATCATTAAGGATTATGTTTCATTCGTTCATGGACCGAGTGCTAAGAGAGCACCGAAGTAAAACCTGTTGATGTCAAGCCACTTGAGACAAAGAAGTCTTGTGTATGTTGTAATCATGAGGCTTCTACCTCCAAGTTTGTTGCTCCTGCAAGACCTCCCGTTCATAAGGTAAAGCAGGAGAATAAGAGAAGATACAACAGATTTGACTGTTGTTTTTGTGGCAAGATTGGTCACTTCGTCATCGATTGTTGGTTTACTTCAGTAAATTATAAGACTCCACGAGTTAACACTGCAAGAATGATCACTCGTAATGCTAACACACCTAGTGGTATTCATCTAACCAGGAACCAGGGACCCAAATCTATTTGCATTCCTAAGGGTAATTGATTTGTAAATGCAGGAATGTCCAAAGGCCAACAAAACTCTTATTTGATACTTGGACAATGCATGCTCTCGACACATGACCGGGTCAAAAAGCCTACTACAAGATTATACCTCAACCGAGGACGGTCCAAAAAAATTATTTTTGGCGGACCTGATAGGGGAATCCCAAAAGACTACGGTATGATTACCAACGGTATAGTCTCGTTCACAGACGTGGCTTATATTAAAAGATTATAGCATAATCTTATAAGCATAAGTCAACTATGTGACAATGGCTATATGTTTGAGTTGTTTGATAAAGTTGTCGGAAAACTCAGAAACTAATTTATCAGGCACTCAGAGTAGAAATATTTTCTGTCTCAATTTTCTTTATTTAGAATCTTCTACACCAGTGTGTTTTTTGACAAAAGATAGTGCATCTCTTTGTGATCAATGACACAAGAGACTAGCACATATTAATTTTAAAATTATAAGTATATTATTTTCTCACAACTTAGTGCATGATGCACCCAATATTAAGTACATTAAAGAGAGTCTGTGTCATACATGTCAGATGGGCAAGCAGACAAGAGCTACCTTTAAAAATATATTGTCAAAGTTTCTGACAGATGTTTATATCTGCTTCATACGGATTTTTTTGGTCCTATGTCAGTTCATACTTTATGAGGTAAAGTCTACATTTTTGTTATTATTGATGACTACTCACATTTTACTTGGGTGTTCTTTCTGAAACGCAAGTCAGATACCTTTGACTCTTTCATTAACTTTGTCAGATAGATACAGAACGAATTGAACTGCTCTGTGAACAAAATCAGAAGTGGTCATGGAACAGAATTTGAGTCTGGTGCCATGACAGGGTTTTGTGCAAGTCAAGATATCTTTCATGAGTTTTCCTCTCGTCGTACTTCACAACAAAATGGAGTGGCCGAGAGAAGGAACAGAACACTCATTGAAGCAAGTACTCGTGACATTTTGACGAACTCGTCAGGTCATCTCGTGAAATCAGAACTTCCTTACGTGTCATTTCGACAAATCTGCGAGTTATCTCATGACATTTCAACAAATTGTCGAAGTACTCCCGTGTCATTTTGACGAATGTTTGTCTCTCGGGATATTTTTTTAACTCTATTTATTGGATCTGAAGACTCAAACACTCCAGGTATGAGTCTATATTTCTTCTAAATGTTAAAACTATATAAATCGTCTTAGGGCCTCACGGTCTTCACATGAATCTTTGAGTATTCACGGAAAATCCTGACGACTCATCTCTCGACACCGACCAAATTTCCTCCAGCCAACTCACCGTCGTTATCGTCCATGGCACCCAAGGGCTCTGAAAACCTTCAAGTCGGTGGCGAGCTTGTTCGTACGAGGTTTGCAATGACTTCAGATGAGTTTCGCAATGTTATCCTTATGCCAGAGATAACCGGATTGTCTTTCGATTTTGATCATCCGTGCAAGGTTCTTGACCGAGAAGTTTTGGAATTCTTCAAAAATGCTAAGGTTAGGCATGAAGGGACCATGTTCAAGAGCAAGGTCCGAAGCAAGATGATTAGACTGAAGGTTGGTTCTCTCAACAAGTTCTTACGGCTGCCAACGGCTGAGGAGGAAGATCTGCTTGAAGAACGATATATTCACAGAGCTCTCACTTTCTGTGGTTTATCTAGAAGGACCACATCTATCCGGAGGAAAGCAATGAATGAAGAAGGAAATCTCATGTCTGACATTACAGGAAAAGTTCTCCTCTGGAAAGTTGGGTCACACGATTACCTGTCAAGTGACATGTTCAAGCTCCTAGCAGCTGTGATCTGCAGGAAAAGGTTGGATTGGGGAGTTGTGTTATTCGACAAGATCAAGGAAATTCTACACGCATCGAACTTTGGAAGGATCTTAACATTATATATGAATCAAGTGGACAGGGATGAGTTCGACATGTCCTCTAGCATGCTCATTCATCACCTAAAGAAGATAGATTCCTCCATCTTCAGTAGATGGGAGAGAAGGATTCCTAAGCTTGGTGGGATGAGAGAATCTGCAGTTGAGGAAGAATTATTTGATGAGGAAACAATACCATCTCCAGACCACAATGACGCACCTCAGACCCTTGGTGCAGTTGTTGAGGGGGAACTTTCTGCAAAGGCTGAGGGGGAGCCATTAGCACACTCTTCCCAAGAGGACCTAGGAGAAGCTAGAGCTCTTGTTGAGAGGGAGAAGGTGGTTGTGCTCCCTGTAGAAGTTCTTGATGTTGAGTCTGTTCCTTCTGAGGAGGTTCTAAGAGAAAAAGTTATTGTGATGTCTGACAGAGGAAGAGAAGTTGTAATGATTATTTCTGTCCAAGAGGACCTCAAGTCCTTAAGAGATTCTGGTGAGGGGGCGTGTGGATATACCTCTTGCCCAAGACCCACTGATTCTAGGGGGAGTTGCCTCCAGTGACCAAGAAACTGTTGCCAGAGTAGATGTTCAGAGATTTGAGGGTGAGAGTGCCCCTCCTGCTGATAATTCACTGCTAAAGACCATAGAGGTTATGCTAGCCAAACAAAGATATCACTTCGACTCCTCTATGAAACAAGTTGAGGACAGGGTAGCAGAAGTCGAGAAAGACCTATCCTATGGTCTAACTCAGGTAAAACATAACATGGACGGCTACAAACTTCCCTGATTGAATGGCTAACCCAAGGGGGTAAGGCCATCGACCATTCGATCAAAAGCATTGGACAAGTCTTCAATACAACTACTCATCTTTCCAAATCTCATGATGTCATGATCCACTCTCATGATGCAAGCATGCATCACATCGATAGGAAGATGGGGATATCATACATACCCTTGTTTCAGAAGTCAGAAAGGGGGAGGGAAGACTGCAAAGGAGAATGAGTGAGCTTTCTAAAGAAGTACGCACGCAAATGCACATCGCCAATACCTACACTTATCAGAACATCAAGTGGTTGCATGAGGAATTAACGGGAGAGTTAAAACTCAAGCTCTACCTGTTGAGGGTGAACATCCTGATGGAGGTGGAGAGTTAAATACTGAAGGAGCAGAATTTTTTGAGCAGCAGCTTGTAGGGAAAGATTATGTGACTCCTATAGTCAATCAGCAGGTTTGGTCAGATGTTGCTAAGGAAGAGGTGGAAATCGTTGGGGAATCTTCTCATCCAACTTAGAAAAGAAGAAGGTATGGGGAAGGTCCCTCTGCCAGGAGATCTGAGCCAAACAAGGAAAACAGAGAGTATGCTGAAACGTGGAGTCCAATCTATAAAGGAATTATCTTGGACACGTATAGTATTGTTGATTTGACGAATGAAGATCCAAGGTTATATTATAGAAAAAAGGAATGGGACATGCACGAAGTTTTCAATGTGAAGAGCAGGTTGCACTTCAGAAAATATGGAAGGGATAATCATGAAGCTCCTCCTCCTCCTCCTAAGTATTATCCCAAGCCTCGCGCTTATTTTGACAGGCAGCATGAGAAGAGCCAGGGGAAGCATTGATGGGACTAATTTTCTAAGTCTGTGATCTGTGTAAAAACAGTGAATGCCCAAACGACAGTTTTATATAGATTTTAATGTTTTGATGATTTATGTCTACTTGCATTTACTGTGTTTTTTTTATGTTCTTATTTATGATTATTCTCTGTACAATTCACCTTATTCTTTGTTTCTATGTTCTTATTTATGATTTATGTCTACTTGCATTTATGATTATTCTTTGTGAAAATCTTCAAATAGGGGAAGAGCCAAGGGACATTTGTGGGTGGTGTCACCTTCATAATCATAAAACAGACATCAAAGAGAGAAGTAATGGTGGGAAAGGATAAGATGTTGGCACGAACACTATAAAGATAGGGGATATCTGGGTCATCATCAACGCAATGCCAACAACTGTTTTGAGTACGTTTGGCAGGAAAATTCAAATTAGGAGGATGGTGTTGAATTCATGCCTCCATTAAAGTCATGTATCACGCACGAAGGAGGTCAAGTCATCATCCAAACCCAGTTCAACAATTTGGAGGTCCTTAAAGAGATTGAATAAATGTTGAAGGTCATCTTCTGAGAGTATAGCGAGTGAAGTTCATCCACATAGCCTTGACAGTCTTGTAATGCATAGTCATGTGATAGGGCTCTCTCCATGGAATTGAGAATCCATGACTGAACCAGACCATCATCACGAAATCATTGCTCTGTGGGCTCAACAAACAGTTCGTGAGTCATTTCCTGAAGCGCGCAGGGACTTACCCATGCAAGGCAGAGATGAGCGAAGTGCCTCAGGTGCACACTTTTTTGAACCTCAAGGCGACCTAAAGGTCCGCTTTGAGATTTCAAGGCCATTTCTATCATTTTTTTGATGGGTTCTCTAGATCAAATCTTATTTACTTGTCCTAGACTAGCAAGGATAGAATCTGCTTCAATTGTATCAAATATTTTTCCACCAAAGTCCTCATTGAAGTCTTCAAATTGTGCCAAGTTCACTGATTTTTAATGAACTGGGCACCCGTTTACAGAGACTTAGTGAACTAAGCACCCAATTCACTGAAAATCAGTTAATTGGGTGCCCCATTTATTGATTTTCAGTGAACTGAGCACTCCATCCACTGAAAATCAGTGAACTGGGTGCTCACATCACTGAAAATCAATGAACTGGGTGCCAAATTCACTGAAAATTACTGAACCCAGTTCACTGAGCCTAAACCCAAAACCCAGTTCATTGAAAAATTGGGCTCTCAATTCACTGAATTATTATTTGGCTACTCATGACAGCCCGGTGCACAAAGGCATCCTCATGCAGCCTGGGTCAGAGGAAGGGTCCCACCACAAGGGTGAAATGTAGGCAAACCTTACCAAGCATTTATGCAAAAGGCTGCTTCCAGGACTCGAACTCGTGAACTCAAGGTCACACGGCAACACCTCAACCGGTGCGCCAAGGCTCCAAGACTTGAGAACACAAACTATAAATGATTCAATACAACCTTTAAAATATACATTTATTCATAAAAAAAAGATTGCTTTTTTTCCATTTTTAGGCCTCACGAGCCTCAGGCGCGCGTCTGCGTCTAGGCTCCAGGATCTCTTTGCACCTCGGTGCGCCTTGCACCTTAAATAACACAGATTGGAGGTTAAGGTGATCATTTGGGTGAACCCAACCATAATGCATTCCTAAGTTCATTCATTTTACTTGTGCAAATCTAGAAGATTGATTGTGATTGAATCTTCACTATATTTATTGTATAATAGCAATTTTTCTTCTTTGGATATACATGTTGCATGTTACTCGTGCGTACTTGCGGGTGTGCGGTGATCCGCTAGGACGGCCGGGGGGAGTTATTATGTGGTTTGTGGTCAGCTCATAATTGACCTTCATTTTTCTCTAACTTGTGTTTGTGCAAGTGCCCCAACGCGCAGTGGAGCATAACGAGCTCAAAGTCCTAAGATGTTTTCATGGAGGGTTGTTTTTTTTTTGTTTTTGTCAATCTGGTCTGCAAGAGAATGAATAGATTGATGTACTTGCACATGCAT
Organism: Platanthera guangdongensis; assembly: GCA_039583875.1. Taxonomy (NCBI): domain Eukaryota; kingdom Viridiplantae; phylum Streptophyta; class Magnoliopsida; order Asparagales; family Orchidaceae; genus Platanthera; species Platanthera guangdongensis. Next base: position 260,946,149 of record CM077153.1, on the reverse strand, counting down.
TGTTTGTTGTCTTTTGATAATCAAACATGATATGATGTAAGGCTATAAGGCCAAATAAAATTTAATTTTTAAATGTAATAGATGGGCATTCATAGTTTATGATATTTAAAATGATTTTGTTAGTGATGCTTTATGAGCTTCTTGTTCTTTCACCTCTTTATAGCATTTACATGTGTATGTGATATGTTGTGAAGTCCCATCTAGATCCCATATTTTATTACATGGACGGGTGGAGTGTTATAGGGTCTGTAGGTCTGGTAGGCAGTAGCGGGAAAGGCCTGCTAGATTCCAAGTAAGAGGAATGAAAGAAACAAACGAGCTATAGATACAAGAAGCAAGAAGGTTGAAAGTGCTGAAAGGGAGCAGCGAGCATTGGATACAGGGAAGTAGCAAGCTCAAGCAGCAGTCACATTCAAGTCACGAGGTCGGCGAGTACCGAATGCAGGAAGTTCGTGAGTACAGGAAGGTAGGGAGCAACTTAGTCTGGATGTAAGGTATCTGCAAGCTCAAGCGGCAGGCACACTCGAGACAGGAAGTTGGCGCCAAGGCACGTGAAAACAACAAATTTAGTAAGGCAACGCGTCTGCGAGCTCTAGAAGCACAAGTGGTTACGAATGCAGGGAAACAGAAGCATCAAGTCCAGCGAACGTGGAAGGAAGGAGAAGTGCCATGTTCAAAAACATATGATATCAGGATCCGCGAGTCAGGCACTAGGCAGGGTTCTATAAAATGCAGTTTGGGGCTGGGTTATTTGGATCCAAGCTAATGGACATAATTGTGGCTAGCTCAAAAAGGTGGTTGACGAGCCCTATAGAGAAGCTGGTTGAACCTGGCACCTGAAAGAACAAAATCAAGTATCTCAATCAACAAAATTAGGATCTTAATCAGCGAGAGAATAACGTCAGGAATCGTGTGACACTGATGTCATGCAGAAAAATGGAAAACAAAGCAGAATAACCTTTATTACTCCGTATCTCAATATGCAATACAAATACTTTTACACATATTTACAGAATGGAGAAGCTAAATCTCAACATCAAACCAAGTTGTGGAAATAATCTTATACATTAGAAACATTACTGGGGCCAAGAAATACTGTCTTTACATGTGCATATTCATAGTTCTTCTACATATCTTATAGCCTCCCAACCCGAGGGACTCAACAACAACCTATTCCATTTCCAGCCCACCCAAAGTAGCATGAATTGGATTAGAATAGAGAATCTAAAGATGATGACCATCCATCTTCAACATTAATTAAATTTAAAGACAAGACTGAGCATGTAGGAAGGGGAGAAAATAACAGGAAAAGCATAAATTGTCAGTAGCATAGCTTACATTCTAAATCCATCAGAAGTGTAGACGTCCTTCAAATTTTGAATTCTTTGTTCAAAAGCGACATTTTTCCCTATCTCATAGCTCGGTACAAGCACTTGTCTTTCAGCACTACCCTGCAGCGAAGAGAAGGATATTTACTAAAACAATCTAGGAGAAGCAAGCCAATCATGAAATGGACACAAGAAACATGAAAACCAGAGAATGATAAACAAACTTAGGCCCAATTTCGGCGTTTGACACCCTCATTAAGCTGGACGGAGTTGAAATTCCTGAATTTCATTGGAAATTCATTTTAGTGCAATTTCTTCCTCCCCAATTCAGATGCATTATTTTCACTGTTCTTGTTATTATTATTATCATTATTATTATTATTATCCAATTGACCTAAATATGCCAATGATAAGGAAAATACTAAAATCATTGGAAGACATTACATCTGCTGTAACTAGCTGAATTTTTACAAAAAAAAACTTTTTAAGAAGACACCAATGTTGAACTACACGCCTGACAGAATTTGCTAGTTTCTTTACATCTGTATTGCAGAAACTGATATTTATTCATATGTAATAAATACATAATGATACTGACGACCCTACCTTCAAAGTAGACCTCATATGACTTTTCCTCCTAAAATGAAGCACCGCCACTGCAGAAACCAACGAGTTTTGAAGATTTGTAAAGCCTAATCCATATTTAAAGATGATAGGTTACTAGCAGGAGAGAAACATCTCTTGATTCTATGGAAAGCTCCATTAAATGTTTTAGAGCTCAGGGCTTGTTTAGGACTTGTAAAGAATCCAGATATTATAATATTGAGTTTAACAAAAACAATCACCGACCCAATCTCTTAAATCTACAGAATTACTTAAGTCAGCTTCTCCGTGTCTTGTATATTATCTGGCAACACATTAACCGGTACGCCAAGTCTCCCCCTTTGAATACTTCATAGTTATTATATATAAAATATTTTGTGTTATCTTGTTCATGTATGTCCAATTTTTAGATTCATGCTCCTATAATGTTCCATCCAATTTCACATCATGTACATATTTTAATTTAGCTTAAACCCTGCAATCAGCATCACATAAAGTTGAATATAATTAAATATGCCCAAATTAGTATTTATTGTTATTTTCCATGTATGAATTTATGTATGTATACATATGTAAATATATATAAATATTTAAATAGGTGTATATAAAAGTATATAAAAGTAGCATATGTCAGTTGTTGGGGATACGTTGGTTTGAGTTTTTTATAATATGTTGGGGATATAACAGGTTTTAATATTTAACTATTTTTATACATAATTATATATAGATATTTTTTAAAAAAATTTAATATATTAACAATTTAATATTTATTGAACTTTTAAATCAACCAAACTTTTATAAATATTTTATTTGCAAGGTGGATTTGGAGGTAACAACTACAGCTAGGGTAGTCATTGCAAGAAAGGTGATAGAGTTGGGAATGAATGGATGTACGGGAATGAGGAGTCGTCTTCAATGTCACCTCAAAAGGAACCAAAAGTTACTTCTCAAAGCTAAAACCCGAGTACACATCTTATTTATAACATCCTACCATACATTATGTATGATGAATGGTTCCAGCAGGGAATAGAGTCACTGGCTAGCTATGTAGACAGGTTTTCGGAGGAGATTTTGCTCATTCAGGAGGTGTCGGGGTTCGCCCACCAGCTCGCATGGGGCTGCGCGAGGGTTCTTCAAAATGAGCTTAAATCGGAAGCCACCATTGTCCTTCGAAAAGTTGATGGAGAGAGCAGCAATGGAGATTGAGGGAGAGGCATTCGCCAAGAAGCTGGCTAGGTTGAGCAACTCGGAGTTGAGAGAACAAGGAGGTTCTAGGCAGCAAGAAGGAAGGAGGGAAGAGCGAGACCTCAAGAGTTGGGGTGGAGGCATCAGCAGGGTCAAGGAAGAGGGTTTGCCCAGGGAGGGGGGAACACCCACGGAGGTCAGGAGAGGTTTAACCCTCCGGGATGGAGACAAGGCCAGAGGCCACTCCTACCCCCAAGTTACTTCTCAAAGCTAAAACCCTAGTACACATCTTATTTATAGCATCATATCATACATTATGTATGATGAATGGTTCCAGCAGGGAATAGAGTCACTGGCCAGCTATGTAGACAGGTTTTTGGAGGAGATTTTGCTCATTCAGGAGGTGTCGGGGTTCGCCCACCAGCTCGCATGGGGCTGCGCGAGGGTTCTTCAAAATGAGCTTAAATCGGAAGCCACCATTGTCCTTCGAAAAGTTGATGGAGAGAGAAGCAATGGAGATTGAGGGAGAGGCATTCGCCAAGAAGCTGGCTAGGTTGAGCAACTCGGAGTTGAGAGAACAAGGAGGTTCTAGGCAGCAAGAAGGAAGAAGGAGGGAAGAGCCGAGACCTCAAGAGTTGGGGTGGAGGCATCAGCAGGGTCAAGGAAGAGGGTTTGCCCAGGGAGGGGGGAACACCCACGGAGGTCAGGAGAGGTTTAACCCTCCGGGATGGAGACAAGGCCAGAGGCCACTCCTACCCCCTCTGCAACAGGCTATGGCGATCGACCGAGATAGGGGGCGGAAGAGGAGCAGGAGTCAGGAGAAGGAACCAGCCAGCAGAGGGACAGAGAGAGGAGGTGGTGTTGTCATACTATGACTTCCATCAAGAGGAGGGTCACGCGACGGCCACCTGCCCTGATTTCTTGGAGATCAGGAGGGCTAGAGGCCCAAGAGAGCAGCAGCCACCAGTGAGGATAGAGGATGTAACCGGCGGGGCGGAACAAGAGCACTGATGCGTGGATCGGGCAAACGTGGGCACCCGGGAGGGATTGGGGTGATCAATGGTGGGGTGGGGATCGAGGCCACCGGAGGGCGAGCCTTCACATCATGTAGCGTCGGAGCGTAGCTTCGACATCCCAAGCCCCACCCCATGAGGAAAAGATCACCCTCTCTCGGAAGGACATGTCGGATCATGATGATCTGTTCTGTGATGCCCTGGTTGTATAACCCGTAATTCATCTAGATCAAAAGTACCCAAGAAGGCAGCTATTTGCAGACCATTGGGCGGGCAGATGCGAGTTTGGGCGAGCTCAGGCGAGCTTGGGAGAGCCTCGGCGAGCTTGGGTGAGCTGCGACGAGCAGAGGCGAGTAGCCCAAGATACTCGCTAGCAGAGGCTAAATACTCGCCTATACCCCCCCCCCCTCCAGATTTCTCTATAAATAGACCCCCATGGGTACTAGAAATGGAACTTTGGAAGAGGTTGAGGTCCCCTCAAGTGGATACTCGCCCAGTCCATGTCTGTTTAGCACCTAGCCCAGCCTTTTGGTTGTTGGGCGAAGTTTCTCTCAAACTTTCGGGTACGTGGTGAGACATCCCTGTTGGAGCACTTGGGGTGTGCTTATAGAGAGTTTCCTCTCCCTCGCGCTAGCCATTTGAATTGTGACATCGGACCGTAGAATCAGTAACCTTAGGCTGACTTGATCTGAATTTTGGAGTAGGGATTTTCACGGCTTCAACATTTTGGTGCGGTGAGCGTGAATCGTAGCCGAGGAAGAAATTTTTGTGAGAAGACTTTATATCTTAAGATGGCAAGCTGGAGACCAAAGACAGCAACTCGCGAGCATTCGGCAAGGTGGGCGAGTTCTCAGTAAGGTGGGCGAGCTTCCTTCGTACTCGCCCACAGGCGAAATCATGATGACGACTTTCAAGCTCAGCGGCTTCGTGAGCGGAGCTTCCCTGTTACTCGCTCAGAAGCAAGTTCCAGATTGCGACCTCCTTAGGTGGGCTCCAGATGACGACTTCAGTTGGCCAGTATATGTAGGCGAGTTCATAGAGATTGGCGAGTTCCCTTGTTGCCCGCCAATAGGCGAGTTCCATATGGCAACAACCCTATGTGAGAATATGCAGAAGAGTTCATGGAGGCGACTTGCAGATGGCGATATACCGGCGAGTACAAGCAGGATTGGCACTTGCCCAGAGGCGAGTGCAGGCAGGAGAGGCGAGTATCTCTGTTACTCGCTCATAGGCGAGTTGAACAGGCGAGTATCTTTGTTACTCGCTCATAGGCGAGTTCTGCAGGTGACTTACTCGCAAGGCCGGGAGAGCTCGGAATCTGGGCGAGTTGGGATGATCTCTTCCGACGACTTTCAAGCACTTATGCCCCCTTAACCCCCGTCTGCTGACCGGGTAGCGGAACCCCCGAAAACTCTGTGTAGGGGTTCTAATGTCAGAAGTGACACTTAACCTCGGCCTGGTTCATCTTCTTTTTCAATAGTGTTGTTTTTCATAAAAGTTCATACTTACGGGTGATTTGGTAAAGCACGTACGTACTTTTTGTATAACTAACAAATAGGGCGAATCACGACGAGTTCACCACCAGCGAAAAACGTACGAGGTGCTCTGCAAGCTCCTTGCGATGATCTCCTCCGACAAACTACATTCCATGAGACGACTTACTCATGACATCTTTAAGCTAGTATTTTACGAGCTACTACTCGTGATGCTCTTCATGCTTACTGGGTGCTCTCTTCAATTCCGCGAGTTCCATACTCGCGAGGTCATCTCTTCAACATCTATGGTGCTCTCCTTTAATTTTGTGAGGTCATACTCGCGAGATCACTACATCAGCAACTATGTTGTTCGGTTCAATTATGCGAGTTTAAACGCATGAGGTTATTGCTTCAGCAACCAGGTCGCTATGTTATTCATTTCATCTCCTCAAATACCTGGAGCGGGGATGACTTGAAAAGGTTCTACCCCTAGCGGTAACATGACTGCCAGTCTGTAAGATTGTTTCTATTTTGTTTATACATTTTCTCGCCCCCGTAGGAACAGGTGGTTGTGAGTTGTCTTCTTTGTGTTGCTCGTCTCAAATCAGGTAGAAGCAGTAAAGTTCCATCTCCTCGATCGGTTTGGAAAACGAACCTTCGATCTGTTTCTCATAAAAAGCCTAGGGAGGATGATGGGGCGATGCTTCGGGATTTAAGCGTCCATGTAAGACCGAGACCCTGCATTGACGGTCGAGATCAGCTTTCTTCTTGTATGTCGGCCTAGGTACCCCCGATTGCATCTCTCCTCCAGCTGGAGTAAATATCAGGAATAGGTCTGGATGCTAAACTCCTAAACTCGATAAAGGATCGACCTCACAAAGTGATACCTTATGTAAAGGCATCATCGGTCTTTGAGAAGACTAAAAGTCCCGCTCTTGGTGATTGTTCGTCTTGTAAGGCAAGACGCGTCCCTATTGAGTGCCAAGGCGGGATAACCTGCCGAGCTCTGAGAGGTACAAGTTCGTGGAAGGATGGTGAACTCGAGTGTGTGTCCTGTAGCACCCCACCCCACCCCACCCCACCCCCCGAGGGTCATTCCCCTTCACATGTATCCTAGTCTTCGTAGTCAGGTGTCAGAGTCGGAAGCGATCTCCACGATTGAGTTAGGAAACGAGCCTTCGACCTGATTCTCCTAAAAAGCTCAGGGTGGACGATGGGGCGACACCTCGGGATTTAAGCGTCCTTGTAAGACCGAGCCCCTGCATTGACGGTGGAGATCAGCTCCTTACTTGCATGTCGGCCTAGCTACCCCTGATTGTATCTCTCCTCCGACTGGAGGAACTATTAGGAACAGGTCTGTACACCAACCTCCTAGCTTGACAAAAGGAAGATCGTCGTCTATTTAGAATTTCCTTAATCCTCAAAGATATTGGTGCATTTAACTCTTTTGGCTATCTCCTGAGCAGCAAGGCAAATTACCTCAGCACCTATAAAAGTTCTTGAGTCATGGAGCTATTGTAGTCTGAGTTCCTGCACGAGCTCCTCTCCTGCATATCGTCTACCAACCCCCTCGGGTGAGATAGATTCCTCGTGTGTGTTGTTGTCGTAGTTCGTGCCCCTTGTACGATCTCCCCTCCTGCAGGCTGACTACGAGCTCAACCCGAGTCGACTCCATCTCCAGTTGAGCTCGGCTCCTAAGAGATGTCGACCCATCTCTAGTTGAGCTCATCTCCTGTAAGATGTCTCTTCCACCTACAGTTGAGCACGGCTACTGTGAGGTGTCAACTCTTTTCTCCACCTTCAGTTGAGCTTCTCTCGAGCGAGGTGTCGACCTTTTCTCTCCACCTCCAGTTGAGCTTCCTTCTACTAGGTGTCAATCTACTCTCCACCTCCAGTTGAGCTCAGCTAATGAGAATTGTCGACTCCACCTCCAGTTAAGCTCGGCTACTGAGAGATGTCGACCCATCTCCAGTTGAGCTCGGCTCCTGTAAGATGTTGCCTCCACCTCCAGTTGAGCGCGGATCTTGAGAGCTGTCGACCCATCTCCAATTGAGCTAGGCTCCTGTAAGATGTTGATTCCTCGTGTGTGTTGTTGTCGTAGTTCGTGCCCCCTGTACGAGCTTCCCTCCTGCAGGCTGACTATGATCTTAACCCGAGTCGACACCACCTCCAGTTGAGCTCGGCTCCTGAGAGCTGTCGACTCCACCTCCAGTTGAGCTCGATTCCTGAGAACTGTCGACTTCATCTCCAGTTGAGCTCGGCTCCTGAGAGCTATCGACTTCATCACCAGCTGAGCTCGGCTCCTGAGAGTTGTCAACTTCACCTCCAGTTGAGATCGGCTCCTGAGAGTTATTAACTCCACATTCAGTTGAGCTTCCTCCTGATTAGGGGTCTGTTTGGGACAGCTCTGGTGAATTGAAAAGCTGCTGTCCGGATAGAGCTGTTTTAAAATAGATCTCTGGGGAGCAGTTTTGAAAAGCTGCAGAGTGTTTGGGTGTTCTGTGCAGAAGTGCGCTTTGAAGAGCGATTTTCTATTTTTTAGCTGTTTGTAAAAAATTGATCCTTATTGCGGCTGGTGGTTCTCGGTTCCATTTATCAGCGATGAATGCGAACCCCTAAGAGTGTGTAAACAAAATTGTGGGTCAATCGTACACAAACAACTACACTCACAGTAAATATACCCACACACACATCAACACACACACACATAAAATTGGATGGAAGACCAAACTGGATGAAGAACAAAATGGCGAAATACACCTCATTCAACAACAAAAAATATCACCGGACCCAAGAAGAAAATCAAAATTGAACTGCACAGCTCAAATCGGAAAACGAATTTCAAGTCTGATCTTCACCATCTTCATCGATTTAACAAAAAAAACAATAAACGAAAAATTAAACAAACAAAACAGCCATCCTAGCAAATTCAAACAATCAATCCGTAAAATCAAATCGGAAATTCAAAATTCCGAAGCCTCGATCATAAAATTTCTGCTTACTCAATTGCGATCTCAAAGAGAAAAAATGGAGGATGGAATTGAAGAGAGAGAGAAAAAAGAGCATCGTCGGAACAACCTCAACTGCTCCCACACGCACACGGCCACGCAGAGTAAGGGCTTCGGTACCTCAGCGATGAATGCGAACGTCGGATCTACTTCGACGGAGGACGGCGAAGGTCGATGGTCGGGGAGTTTGGAGGGGGTCGGGAGGAGGAATCGCGGCGTTCGTCGAGGTCGAGCCCAGGAGGAAACGCGGGATCGGGATCGGGAAGGGAAGAAGAGGAGACGCGAGATCGGGATCGGGAAGGGAAGAAAATAAATCCGCGATTTTAGCACCGCTGAACGCAGGGGGGGAGTGGCTTCCGGAAAATAACTCTGGGAGCTGCTCTTCAAAAAGCGATTCCGTTAAAAAACTGTCCCATACAGACCCAATATCAGCTCTGGCGGCTGGAAAAGAGCTTCTCCAGCCGCCAGAGCTGTCTCAAACAGACCCTAGGTGTCGACTATACTCTCCGCCTCCAACTGAGCTTCCTTCTGCTACGTGTCGACCTCTTTTTCACCTACAGTTGAGCTCGGCACCTGCGAGATGTCGACATCTTTTTCCACCCCCAGTTGAGCTCGGCTCCTGCGAAGTGTGGACATCTTCTCCACCTCCAGTTGAGCTTCTCTCCTGTGAGGTGTCGCCTCTTCTCCATCTCCAGTTGAGATTCCTCTTGCTAGGTGTCGACCTCTTTTCCACCACCCGTTGAGCTCGGCCACTGCTAGGTGTCGATTATACTCACCACCTCCAGTTGAGCTTCCTCCTGCTAGGTGTCGACCTCCTTTTCCACCTTCAGTTGAGCTTCCTCCTGATTAGGTGTCGATTATATTCTCCGCCGATAGTTGAGCTTCCTCCTGGTAGGTGTCTAACCTTCTTTTCCACCACCTTTAGTCTCCTACTAGGTGTCGACCTCTTTTTTTGCCACCAGTTGAGCTAGGCTCCTACTAGGTGTCGACTATACTCTCCACCTCAGGTTGAGCTTCCTCCTGCTGGGTGTCGACTATACTCTTCACCTATAATTGAGCTTACTCTTGCTAGGTGTCGACCTCTTTTCCACCACCAGCTGAGTTCGGCTCCTGCTAGGTGTCGATTATACTCTTCACATCCAATTGAGCTTCCTCCTACTAGGTGTCGACTATACTGTCCACCTCCAGTTGAGCTCGGCTCCTGCTAGGTGTCGACTATATTCTCCACTTCCAGTTGAGCTTCCTCCTGCTAGGTGTCAACCTTCTCTCCACATGCAGTTGAGATCCACTCCTAAGAAGGAACTCGTGCGGCGCATCCTCTAGCGCCATCTCTCGGAACTACGAGTTCAACATTATTTTTCCAAGCTCGTGTCGAGCTTGAAAAAAGCGGGAATTGTGTATAACCCGTAATTCGTTGAGATCAGAAGTACCAAAGCAGGCGGCTATTTGCAGACCATAGGGCGAGCGGGGGCGAGCTTTGGCGAGCGGCGGCGGGCGGCGGCGGGCGGCGGCGGGCGGCGGCGGGCGGCGGCGGGCGGCGGCGGGCGGCGGCGGGCGGCGGCGGGCGGCGGCGGGCGGCGGCGGGCGGCGGCGGCGGGCGGCGGCGGGCGGCGGCGGGGGGCGGGCGGCGGGCGGGGGGCGGCGGCGGGCGGGGGGCGGGGGCGGGCGGCGGGCGGCGGCGGGCGGCGGCGGGCGGCGGCGGGCGGGGGCGGGCGGCGGCGGGCGGGGGCGAGCGGCGGCGAGCGGCGGCGAGCGGGGGCGAGCGGCGGCGAGCGGCGGCGAGCGGCGGCGAGCGGCGGCGAGCGGGGGCGAGCGGCGGCGAGCGACGGCGAGCGGCGGCGAGCGAGCTTGGGCGAGAGGGAGCGAGCTTGGGCGAGCAGAGGCGAGCTTGGGCGAGCAGAGGCGAGCTTGGGCGAGTACCTCACGAGTAGTCCTAGGTACTCGCTAGCAGAGGATGGATACCCCCCAGGATTTCACTATAAATAGACCCCCATGGGTAATAGAAATGGATCATTGGAAGAGGTTGAGGTCCCCGCAAGTGGATACTCGCCCAGTCCATGCTTGCCTAGTACCTCGTCCAGCCTTTTGGTTGCGGAGGGAAAGTTTCTCTCATACTTCCGGGTACGTGGTGGGGCCGCCTTGCTAGAGCGCTTGGGGTGTGCTTATAGATAGTTTTCACTCTCTCGCGCTAGCCATTTGAATTGTGACGTCGGACCGTAGAATCAGTAATCTTAGCTGCCTTGACCCGAATTTTGGAAAAGGGAGTTTCTCGGCTTCAACACCGGTGATTCAAACCGCCATCGAGAACTTCACCGTCTCGCGGATCCTCGTTGACAGTGGGAGCTCAGTCAACGTCATCTTCAAGAAGGCGTTCGATGAAACGAAGGTGGAGTCGAGAAGGGTGTTGGTCTCGGACGGTCCGCTGTTTGGGTTCTCGGGGGAGAGGAAGAAAGTGGAAAGAGGGGTCGGACTTCATGTGACCTTGGGGGGACAACCCCGTAACTGTCGGTTCGTCATTGCGTTTAGATGCGTCCCATCCTCGCTCCACCAGCGCTTGAAGTTCAGCGTGGGGGGAGTCCATATCAGGGCAGGGGAGACCCGAAGGTAGCAAGTCAATGCTACGTAACGGTCGCCAACACCATCTCCTGGAAGGAAGGAGACGAGGAGATGGGAAGGGAGATGGAAGAGCGAGCAGGGCAGGAAGCGGAGGTTGAATTGGTCGGCGGAATAGTGGAGATGGAAAAGTTGGAAGAAGTTGCGGGAAGGTAGAGGCTGAAGAAGAAGAAGAGAACTGCGCCAAAGTGGATGGGTTGGATGCGCTGCTGGGAGACCGGGACGGGGAGATGATCGTTGGGGGAGTGGAGGAGGAAGAGGTATTCGTCCAATGAGAGAGGGCGGAGAGCGAATGGGAGGAGCAATCCCGGCTAGAGACTGTGGAGGAAGTAGTGGAGGTTCTTTCCCAAGCAGGGAGATTGGAAAAAGTGAGGATCAGTGGGGAGCTCAGCTCGGAAGACCGGGAAAAGGTCCTGCCCTGCGTCCAGCAAAACGTCGACATCTTCGCTTGGAGTGCGGCAGTCATGCCAGGGATCAATGCAGACCTGGCTTGTCACCGCCTCTATCTTGATCCCAGCGCACGTCTCATCCGACAGAAGAAGAGATATGTTGCCAACAAGCTGGTTGGACCCATTCGGGAGAAGGTGAGTAAATTTCTCAGCGCCGGGTTTATATCGGAGATCCAGTATCCAGGCTGGGTCTCCAATGTGGTGATGGTTACAAAGGGGGATGAACATTAGAGGATGTGTGTCGATTTCTTCTTATTGAATAAATCATGCCCCAAGGATTGTTATCATCTGCCTCGAATAGAGCCGCTGGTTGACTAAGCCGTCGGTTTTGTCTAATGAATTTTATAGATGCTTTTTCAGGGAACCACCAGATTTGCATGCACCCGCCTAATATCAAGGATGTCTCCTTTATCACGGGGGATGGGTGCTACTACTATAAGATGATTCCCTTTAGGCTGAAGAATACAGGGGCAACTTACCAAAGAATGATGGATCGGGTCTTTCAGGAGCAAAAGGGCAGGAACCTGGAGGTCTATATAGAGGACCTTATGGTAAAAAGCAGCGACATTGGGTCTCACCTCCAGGAATTGACAGAAACATTTGGCACTTTGAGGAAGTTCAAGATAAGGCTCAACCTCCAGAAGTGTGTCTTCGGGGATAGCAAGAGCAAATTCTTAGGTCATCTTCTCACCCCACTAGGCGTAAAGTCTAATCCTGACAAAGTAAAAGTCATACTATAGTTGGAATCGCCAAAGAGCGCGAAAGAGATCCAGCGCCTCACAGGGAAGCTGGCTGGGTTAAGCAGGTTTCTCTCCCGGACGAGGGAGAAGTGCTCACCTTTCTTCAGGTTGTTGCGCGGAGGCAAGAAATTCGAGTGGACCTCCGAGTGTAAGGGGGCTTTCCAGGAATTGAAAAAACAGCTCACACAGGCCCCACTACTCTAAGGTCCAAAGGAGGGGGAGGACCTAGCCCTATACCTGGGTGTGGGGGCCGAGGCATTAAGCTCTGTACTGGTTCGGGAGGAAGTTAGAAAGCAGTTACCAGTTTACTATGTCAGTAGGGTTCTAAGGAAGGTGGAACTCAGATACCCAATCTTGGAGAAGCTGGCATTCGCACTGGTTGTCTCAGCCAGGAAACTTCGGCCTTACTTCTAGGCACACTCCATCCGGGTGGTGATCGATCACCCCCTTCGCAGCATCCTGGAAGGGGTAGAACACTCGAGGAGATTAGCAAAATGGTCGGTGGAACTGAGCGAGTTCGATATTTTGTTTGTCCCCAGACTATCGATAAAGGCGCAAGCGGTGGCGGATTTCCTAGCAGACTATATGGCTGAAGGTGAGGAGCTCGAGCCTTCCTCCCCGGTAACATGGGAGATGTTGGTAGACGGAGCTTCGGGAAATCATTCCTATTGGGGAGGGGTGATCCTGGTAAGCCCACAGAGGGCAAGGATCGAACGGGCAATAGACATTGACTTCTCACTCACCAACAACAACGTCGAATACGGGGTTGTGATCGCAAGGCTTCGCTTAGCCAGGGAGTTGGGGGTGCAAGACCTAGGGGTCTGGACAGACTCCATGGTGGTGGCATGTCAAGTCAGAGGAGAGTTCGAGGACAGGGAGCCAACTCTCCAACACTACCTTATAAAGGTCAAAGGCCTCATAGGGCAGTTCCGCACTTTCTCAATTCGACATGTACCAAGGGAGGAGAGTGCCCCAGCCGATCTTTTGGCCAAGTATGGTCCTCGGGCAGGAAGCACAGTGACAGAGCTCTTCTGGCCGTCCATTGAGGAAGGGAGACTAATGGAGGTGGAACAACGGGCGTCATGGATGGATCCGTTCATCACCTTCTTGACTTCGGGCAAGTTCCCGAAGGGGGACATGGATAAGAGGCAGTTCACACATAAGTCGGCGTATTACCTGCTACGTGAGGAAGGGTTATACCGGAAGACCCTCACCAGGCTTCTAGCCAGGTGTGTTGATGCAAGCCGCGGCGCTTCGTATTTATTATTTTTATTGCACGTGTCTTTTATTATTGCAGCGCATGTTTTTGCACATTTTTGGATTATTGTGTAACGTCGAGTTGTATAGCGTATATTATAAGCGCTTGGTTGTTATTTTGTATCGCGCATGTTGACGCGCAATTTTGATTTGGCTCGTTGGTGTAACCGACCAACGTGACCCTAAATGCATAGGTACGGTATTTTAGGAGAAGGGTTAGTTTAGGGCAAGCTTTTAAAATTACCTATTTCATTTAGATATATATATGCTTTAAAAATCAGTCCATTTTGAAGCCCACCTCCAAAGCCCATCTCAAACTATTAACCCTAACCTTAGCTTATAAAAGCCAACCCCTCCCACTATTATTCCCGGATGGAAAATGAACTAATTAAACATTTTTTTGGTTTCAATCGATTCTCCATCCAGCGCCAGCCCTAACTCCATGATTCCTCCTATGTTCCACCCGAGCTCCTGATCGGTGTCGGCGAGCTTTCACCGCCTGAAGCCGCTCCCTCCTGTGAGTGTCAGTCCCGGTGGCAAGCTCCCTGAGCCGCGACACCTCTTCTCCAGTCATCGTTTCCAGCCCGAATCCCAGCGATCACGACTCTACATTGGCGGCCATACCTCTTCGACGAATCCAGCAGCAGAGTTCCGGTCGGCCGCCGTTTCTGTCGCAGGAACCTTCCTAGGGTTCCTGCGGCCCATCCCAATCGGCCCATCCCCGACGTCCAGCGAGCTCTCCACCTCCAATCTCCTTCCTCACCTTCCAGAAAATCATGTAGTGGTCGCTACTCCTTCGATTTTAGTTGGTATACCTTGCATCGCCTAGCTCCACTCCTGCAGTTTATATTTTGTGCTTTAATATTTAAAATGGTAGTTAATTATTAAGAGTTTGCCCTAATTAGTCAGATCTCCTGATTACCGTTATTTTTTGTTACACGTGCATGCCACCAATTATTTTTGTGTCTGTGGAATGATGTCTCATGACGTCCTACAATCGTGCGTTAGTTTTGCGAGTGTTTGTGACACTTTGGTCGCTTTACTCGTTAGAAATAGCCCGCAAATCCTCTCGCGCCGCTTTAATTTTAAAGTTCTATATTTTATTTTATTTCTAAACTACACCCCCACATTGGGTCACATCAGTTTGGTGTGGCTACTGTGATATCTCACTTCTATCGTGTGATAGCCGAGCGCCAGTCATTTTCCAAATCTAGGTTTAGAATTTTTTTGTTTTCGTTAAAAAAATGATGAGTGATTTATATGTGCATATTAGAGCTTTGATGAAGATTGTTGAGCGCGTCACTGCTGACGTCCGACAGAATTTGCATGGGTTGTGCACCTTTGTTCACAACCTGGAGGTGACAACGCAGACGTATTATGCTTCTCCTGCATATCTTCCCACTTCATATCACGTAGTGGAACCCGAGGTTAGGTGTTTCGTTCGTCCTCCACATCTCCTCAGTTTCACGACGAACACTTTAGCTCCACCCACCCCCAATGTGACGCTCACTTCAGTCGAGGAGATTCATCCGGAGCCCCTGCTCCCGGAAGAAAAATCTCATCCTATACTTATCACCTCGACTGATGTCGTGACTCCACGTGTCTCCACTACAGCACTCCCTTCAGTCGAGGATGTTCTTCCTGAGCCTCTGCTCCAGGAAGGACTTCTACCTATTTTTACCACCCCGACTGAAGTCGCACCTCCACCTGTCCCCGCTTTAGCACCCCCTTCGATCGAGGAAGTTCTTCCCGAGCCCCTGCTCCAGGAAGATGAGTTCTTTCCTCCTCCTTCCTTCCTCCCGATTGACATAGTGTGTCCACTTTCCCCGACTGACTCACATCCTTCAGTCGCCGAGTTGTTTCGTGAGGCCCCACTCCAGGGAGGACTTACTAGTGATGTGTCACTCACCTCGGATGACACATCATTGCTTTATCTTCTGCCAGAGGAGTTGATTAGTGATAAGGCCCTCATCTTAGGTGACACAGACTCATGCGTCTTATGTCCTGACGATCTTAGCACACTACCGCCACAAACCATTGAGCCCACAGATATTGTGCTTGGTAGCTCTTCATCTGTGGCACTCGAGTCACCGCCTTATATTGACATTATCTTCAGTGAGCACGCCTTTAGTTCACATCACTTACCATTGATTGTAAGTGCGTATATTGAGCCACTACATCGCTATCATCACAGCGCGAACACTTCTAGGTTTTGCAGTCTTGAGAAGTCAAGACAATACTTAGATTTTTTACTCCCCATCGGGACACCCGCTTCAAAGGATTTTTATGGAAAATTTTACATGGTCAAATTGGGATTTTCTTAAAATTTTGTGACTCGAGTGTGATGTTGACGAGCAAAATTAAGACGATATTCGATCCGGGTCTAGCAGACGTTCGTAGGTGTCTATTGGACGAGAGTATGCTACGTTATGAGTTACTGATTCCACAGGTTGTTTCCACTTGCTTCCTGTTCTCCCTACTGCCACATGTTTTCCCCCACACATCACTCATGACATCCTCTGAAAGCTCTAATAATTATTGTTTATTTAAATATTTGGCATGAAATTTTAACTAATGGATTGCGAGCTTTTGGGATGAGATGTTACTTATAGGTTTTGGGTCAAAGTCATGGCATCAGAAGGACAATATGCAGCATCACTTCGATCGACGCGTGGACTTTTTACTTGCAGGTTACATCGAGTCTTGTCGGGGTCGAACTCTTTCAACCCCAGGAGACTTGATGCATCCCGCGTCGCTTCGCTTTTTATTATTTTTATTGCACGTGTCTTTTATTATTGCAGCGCCTGTTTTTGCGCATTTTTGCATTATTGTGTAGCGTCGAGTTGTATTGCGCGTATTATAAGCGCTTGGTTGTTATTTTGTATCGCGCAATTTTGATTTGACTCGTTGGTGTGACCGACCAACGCGACCCTAAATGCATAGGTCCCCTATTTTAGGAAAAGGGTTAGTTTAGGGCAAGCTTTTAAAATTACCTATTTCATTTAGATATATATATGCTTTAAAAATCAGCCCATTTTGAAGCTCACCTCCAAACCCCATCTCAAACTATTAACCCTAACCTTAGCTTATAAAAGCCAACCTCTCCCACTATTATTCCCGGCTGGAAAATGAACTAATTAAACCTTTTTTGGTTTCTATCGATTCTCCATCGAGCGCCAGCCCTAACTCCACGATTCCTCCCCTGTTCCACCCGAGCTCCCGATCGGTGCCGGCGAGCTTTCACCGCCTGAAGCCGCTCCCTCTTGTGAGTGTCATTCCCGGCGACAAGCTCCCTGAGCCGCAACACCTCTTCTCCAGACGCCGTTTCCAGCCCGACTCCCAGCGATCACGACTCTGCATCGGCGATCCTACCTCTTCGACGAATCCAGCACAAGAGTTCCCGTCGGCCGTCGTTTCTGTCGCAGGAACCTTCCTAGGGTTCTGGCGGCCCATCCCGATCGTCCCATCCCCGACGTCCAGCGAGCTCACCACCTCCAGTCTCCTTCCTCACCTTCCACAAAATCCTGAAGTGGCCGCTACTCCTTCGATTTCAGTTGGTATACCTTGCTTCGCCTAGCTCCACTCCTGTAGTTTAAATTTTGTGCTTAAATATTTAAAATGGTAGTTAATTATTAAGAGATTTCCCTAATTAGTCAGATCTCCTGATTACCGTTATTTTTTGTTACATGTGCATGCCACCAATTATTTCCGTGCTTGTGGAAAGATGTCTCATGACGTCGCTACAATCGCGCGGTAGTTTTGCGAGCGCTTGTGACACTTTGGTCGCTTTAGTCGTTAGAAATAGCCCGCAAATCCTCTCGCGCCGCTTTAATTTTAAAGTTCTCTATTTTATTTTATTTTTAAACACCACGCCCACCTTGGGTTACATCATGTGTGCCAGAGGAGGAGGTCCCCAAAGTCCTAGAGGAGATCCATTCAGGGGAGTGCGCCAGCCATTTCGGAAGTAGGACCATGGAGGGAAGGGTGCTGAGGCAAAGTTATTTATGGCCAAGTCTCAACAAGGATGTGGCAGAGTTTGCAAAGAAATGTCAAAAATGTCAGTTGTTTGCTCCCCTCCAGCTCCTACCTGTGCAGAGGCTCAGGACCATCACAGCCTCGTGGATTTTCGCAATATGGGGAATGGATCTGGTGGGACCCTTCCCCCAGGCCAGCGGTGAGAGAAAGTTTATGCTGGTCAAGATCAATTACTTTTCAAAGTGGCTGGAAGTGAAGGCACAAGTCAAGGTAACCTCTCAAGTTATAAGGAATTTTGTATGGGAGGAGATGGTCTGTCGATATGGGCTCCCCCTAGCCAAAGTCACAGACAACGGGCCGCAGTTTGCTAGTGATGCGTTCGTCAACTTCTACGGTCAGTTGGGCATAGATCTTCGAATTGCGTCAGTCTACCACCCTAGAAGTAATGGGTAGGTGGAGGCGGTCAACAACATAATTGTGAACTTGCTAAAAATGAAGGTCGAAAACCGGAGCGGTAACTAGGTGGAACATCTCCCCTCAGTCCTTTGGGCCTGAGAACCACGTCGAATACGGTCACGGGAGAGATCCCCTTCAAACTTTCTCATGGGTCTGAGGCAGTGCTACCAATCGAATTCGTGGTGAGGTCACTAAGGGTGATCACGGCTGGGGAAGGAGACGAGCAATGGTGAATGGAGAATGAGGAAGAACAAAAGCACTCGCTTGACCTAGTAGAAGAGCTTTGGGACCTGGTGGTCGTCCGACAAGAAGAGGTCAAGCGACGAATGGCTACGTATTTCGACAAGCACATTCGAGTCAAGCAACTTTTAAAATATTGTTGATTTTTTTCATAACCTTGTCTGATTGTAAGTTTTTGGGAGGGGTATGGCATGTGAAAGCCCACGATTGGATCACGCTGACCGGGCACTCACAAGCTGGGAGGGCCGGCAGGTCGCTCGTGTGGCTACACCTCCGATTGGACCCCGCTGACCAGGCTCTCATTAGCTAGCAGGGCGGGTTAGTCGCTCAGATGGTGGGTGTTTGTAAAGGATAGTTAGCAAAGCCCTCGATTGGATCCTGCTGACCAGGCTTTCACTAGCTGGCAGGGCCGGCAGATCGCTCGTGTGGCTACACCTCCGATTGCATCCCGCTGACCAGGCTCCCACAAGCTGGCAGAGGGTCGTCTGGTTGCTCGGATGGTGGGTGGTTGTAAAGGAAAAGTTAGCAAATCCCTCGATTGGATCCCGCTGACCAGGCTCCTACTAGCTGGCAGGGCTGGCTGGTTGCTCGGATATCGGGTACCAATGAAATAACAGCAAGGCAAAGGAGTCGGCGAGTGCAGATCCACACTCGCCATAGGCAAGAGGTAAGTGGGAGGCAAGTGCTCTTTCCACAAGATACTCCCGGGGTGGGGAAGTAAGCGAGACATCTCCGCGGCATGAGGGCAAAGCGGGAAGCAGGACTGAGATCCCAGAACCTGCTCGCATATAACTAGTGCTCGCGACTCGACAACAGACCAGGGGACCCGACCACGAAACCCCGCAAACGCGAGCATGTGGGAAGTTGGAACAAACAAAATTTGCCCAAGTCCTAGCAGTGGCTCATAGAAAAGTAAACATGGTTCGCTACTCGCACAATGACCTACCTAGAGCCCAGCAATGGTCCCGACTAAGCGCTAAAGACCCGCGGCATGAGAACGTGGAGCGGGTGTGAGTGCAGAACAAAGTAAGAGACAAATGCAAAAGCGTAAAAAAGAACTGAAAAAGAATAAAAATTGTTGTAGGTAATATAAACAGGGGACTCGCCCGCAAGAAAACAGATGTATACAATATAAGAGGTAAAAACAAAATGAGTACAAAAGAGCCAAAAAGGGCAAAAAGGGTCTCGCCTCGAGTATACAACAAAAACTATGAAAATTACAAGTCACTCTGAATCGAAAGCTGACTTCTCGCTGTCGCAGAGGACCGGATCTACCTCGTCCTCGAAGTCCGGGAGCGGGAGGAACAGCTCAGGGATCACATCCTCCACCTTAAGCCTCTCTCCCTCGCTCGTCGTGAGTCCAGCATGTTGCATCACTCGGAGCGTGTGTCGGGCCACCTTAGTTGTGTTGGCTTGCAGCATCTTGTCGAGCTCATGGTTGGAGTATTGCTTGATCTTGCTCCCGCCAGGAGCTGGTGGGAGGACAGTCTCGAGCAGCTGGCTAACCTGGGATTTCAGCCCCTTATTCTCCTTTTCCAGGACGGCGACCCGAGAATGGAGTTGCTTGACTGACCTCTGTGGCATCCTACAAAATCATAGGGAGAGAGGAATTAGCGTAGAAAGGGGGGTGGAAGCAGGAAGGTGTGAAAGGATTAGCACTTACCACTCTACCTAGCTGCTCCGCAAGCAACTTCTCCGAGGTCTCCAGCCTCTTCTTCAGGCTCGCAGCCTCTTTCAGCACAACATCGAGATCTCGTTCGCTATCCGCGATGTTTTGATCAAGGGGTTGGCTGCGGCGCCCCATCATGTGGGCTAGTTCCAGGGCGCGAAATTGAGCTCGCGCGCTCTCATGCGCCAGCGTCTAGGTGGACTCCTTGTCAAAGATCGCAACATCATCTCGCCCATAAAGGCCGAAGGCGAATGCATAGGCCTGGCTGCTGGTGGTGTCCTGCTCTATCCAGGAAGGGAGAAGGGTGGAGATAAAAGCCATGTTAGCTTCCCAGTCCCAGAGGAGCTAGGGCTCTCCGGCCTCGCAGCAGTGCTTCACGCCAAAACCAAAATTTTGGTTCCCTTTTGGCGCGGGCTTCTCGGCGTCCTTCTCGCCTGACGGCTTGCTCGGAGTCGGGATCCTCTCGGCCAGGGTTCCCATGAACTGTTTCACTTTCGCGGAACCCTGGGATTTCAATCTCTTGGTTCCTGGGGAGGAAGAGGGTATCTCGCGATCCGCGAGGGTGACCCGCTTTTGAACAGCGGGCCCGGTAGAGGTTTCCGGGAGCTCCCGGCAAGCAGCTGCGGGCCTGCGGCCGCGTCAATGTGGGCAAGGTCGGTGGGCGCGACCCTAGCACTCGCATAAGGGGGTGTAGGGGAATATCTCACTCTCCTGCGGATGACACCAGGATCAGTTAAAAAAGACTAAAGGAAAAAGGTGGGGACGAGTGCGAGAGGAGGTACCTGATCCAGGGAGGACAGGAGTAAGCGAGTCGACAGTCCTTCTCAGATCGCCAACCTCGAAGTTCTTCCCGACGAAGAAGACGAAGACGAACTTCCTCAGCCAGTTGTGGTTCTTGTTGGCGGTGTCGCAGACTTTGGCGTGTTGGCTGGAGAAGAACATGATTCTGTCCTTATTGGTCTGGAAGGCGAAGAGTTTGCAGAAGACGGCGAGGTTGAACTTGATCCGCTCTTCGCGCAGGAAGCAGGCGAATGCCACTAGCATGGCAACGGAGTTCGGATTGAGCTGGGCCAAGATCACCCTCAGGTACTTGAGAACCAGGCGCACCTCCGGCCAAAGCGGCAATCGCAACCCCACCTCGAAGTGCAAGATGGGGATGGCGAGTTCGTTGGGATGAAGGTCGCTGATTGAGTCAAACTCGCCCGGGAGGCGAGCAGCAAACCCGGGCGAGATGTAGTTAGGGACCACCGGGAGATATTCGCTCTCAGTAAGGTTGCAGTGCAGGAACGTGTAATCCGAAAAAGCTCATGCGCTCTTCCACCTACCCTCGGCATCACCTCCACTATCATCCATTGATAAGTGCTTGTGAGTGCTCATGAGTGCTTGCTAGTGCTCCGGAGTGCTTGCGAGAGCTTAAGGACGAAGATGGCACAAGAAGTAAAGGATTGGCTATTTATAAAAGAAATAATGGTGGGTGAGGGAGTAAAGGATTGGCTATTTATAAAAGAAATAATGGGCGGGAAGAGGTCGAAGCGGTGAGGGTGCGGATAGCAAAATTTTCCACACACCTCGATTTCCTAGTCAGCCCAATTTCCCTCTCATTCGTCATCAAATCAAGGCTCATCCTTTGAAGGCGAGGCCAGGAGGGAAAAAAGGCGCGAGAAGCAAAGCCCCAGACTACGCGAGCAGAGCAAAAGTTACTAATGTTACTAATCGTGAGTACTCAAGCGAGTTCAATGTAATATTACAGAATTTGGAAAATAAAATAAAAAGTGCAGCCCAAGAGGAAGGGTCGGGAGATGCGAGTGTCGGTAGGCTCAATGCGGGAGCCATTTCCATCTACCCCGACCTCGCACTCCTGAATTCGGCGGCGCGCGAGGATAATGATACTCGCGCACGGCGCGGAGCTCCTGTTGAACCAGACTCAGCTAGTCCTCGGCCCGCGAAATATGCCCCCATGGGAGGTCACCTCGCTGCTCGCTCCTCGTCGCATCTCGCCGAGGAGTTGCGCATAATCCCTGACATCTTGGACTTGGTTGTAGACCCCGCGCAGCATCAGGCCGTGCTTTCTAAACAACTCGGTCATCCGCCTCTTCAACACCATGGCGTCCGTCGGGTTGCCCGAGAAGTCCGCAATCTTATCCGGGGAGAAAGGAGGCGAGATTCCTCCTCAATTTCGGTGGATGAGACCTCTCGGTAGTCTGCGAATAGAGAGTATTAGCCAAGACGAAAATCCAGCTTGGGCGAAGGAGCATAACGGGTATCTCTGCTAACCAGGTGAAGGTATAATCCCCTTGTCGAGGCGTTGGCGGGAGGTATCAGGCGGCCCCTGAACTGGTTCGTCGGAGGTGAATGTGAGGGGTTTCCCCAGGCCGAGGTGTACTGGCGCGTGATCCGCAAGCGGGTGGGAGGCAGTAGTAAAGCGTCGAAGTTCCCTTTGGCCGGGAGGATAGAGTCGGGGGTGACGGCGAGTGCGTCTTGGAGAAGTGGTAGCTGCGACGATAGAGCGTGCAAACCAGTGGTTCCAAAGGTGGTAACTGCGAAAGGAAACGATTAATCAAAGCCCAAAAGCCTCGACTGATCAGAGCAAGAAAGGGTGAGTGGCTCACCAGGCGGAGGCGGAATTTGGGGGGTTAAGGGGAGGTCAGCCCCCATGACAGCAGGACTGGTCCTCACCTCCGACGAGTGCGTTTGGTTGAGTGTCGAGTCCTCGCCCGCGGTTTCCTCGGGAAGAGTTCTATGTGACTGTGAGCAATCAGGACATCTTCAATCCATCTCAACATCTGACGAGGCAATCAACTCACGTACCTGGGGAGGCGAGTTCAGGGACGAGCGGCGGGTTCGGAAGGGAGGATCCGCCCTCCTCCAGGTTGCGCTTGACCATTTTGGCTTTCTTTGGCCTGAAGGGCGAACCCAGAGTCCGTCGGGCAACCTAAGGCGCTAACTCAATGGTGGAAGACCGATTATTTTCCCGCGCAGCGTCAAGGCTAGCCTGGACTTCTTCCAAAAGTGGTATTGTGTGGCTACAGTAAGTTGTCCTGGCAGAGAAAAGGGAAGGGGTAAAGAGGCCCCCTCACTCCATTGGTTGGAGGTATTTAGGAGGAGGGACCCACCAAAATATTTCGTCCAAGTCAGCAGGCACTCTTCGAACACGGGGGGTTTGCACTTTTCTTTTCGAGATTGGGACAATCTCGCAAATAGCGGGGATTGTGTACAACCACGTGTTCGCCGAGTGGGTAAACCAGAGCGACTCTGCAGCTCCAGCCGAGCTGGAGAGGCGGGCTTACGCTCGCCTAAACCGGCGAGCTCAAGTCAGTGGGACGAGTCGGGATGCTAGGCAGCACGCGCCCCGGGCGGGCGAGTGCTAGTTTCATCAGGAACTCGCCAAAGTGGCGGCGAGTGTTGGTTTCATCAGGCACTCGCCAAAGTGGCGGGCGAGTGCTGGTTTCATCAGGCACTCGCCACTCCGAAGATGCAAGAGAGTGCTTGTTTCATCAGGCACTCGCCACTCTGAAGATGCGGGAGAGTGTTGATTTCATCAGGCAAACGCCACTCTGAAGATATGGGCGAGTGCTGGTTTCGTCGGGCAATCGCCAATCCAGGAATGTTCTCCGTGCACGATTATTTTACTGTTGATAGTCATTCCAAACAGCGGAGTTTGGTTGATGGCAGACAATTTGGGGTGCATTTAGTAATTCCAAAATGCGGGATTGTGCTCTTGGCAGGCCCGCAAGAAAAACTATAAATAGACCCTGAATGGCACCTTTGGGGAGGATCGAGTTTTTTGTCTTCTTCCTCATTTGGTCAATTTTGGTTGGCTTCAAAGGCTCTCCAAGGTGTCCAGTTTCAGCATTGGCTAGGGAGGGGAAGCTCTCAAAGATCTTTCGGATGTGTGGTGGGTCCTCCGTGGTGCAGTCAGGGTCTGTGTTTAGTTCCAAGTCTTCAGCTTAGCATTCTCTCGGGAGAAGTAGGTGTCGGCTGCCACCTTTGGGTGCGAACTCTTCGTTGGGTCAAATCTTGGTTCCAACAGTAATCACCCGCCAATGTACTTAATAAAAAATTACATCTCAGAAAAATACCTCAAAAAATGAAAATCGAGTCAATTGCATATGCGGACTTTGATGGTGATCCTATAGTTGTCGATCACAGAAATCGACACTGATCGGGGCATGATGCACACAATCTGAGTGATATGGTTGATCACATATCAATTTGCTTAGTGATAAAACTACAATCCTGAAGTACTGAAAGGAATTTAATAGCATACAACAAACAAGAGCAAACCTTGAATTTCTTTTTCTATTGGTATTAATAAATGATCATGGTATGACAGCAATTTTAGACAGGAAATAAAAGAGAATAAATGAGGAACAACCTCAAAGGGTGCTGGAACATGTTGCAATAGTTATGGGTGTAAATAGTGTATGTTGAATTGCATACATGGATAGAGGCCAACTACTTGACCGAAATCAAAAGGGAGGATTGTGCGTGGTGGGATAGGATGAACCATAGAAATGAGGAGCTGTTGAACACTTAACATCAGCCTGATATTACCAAACCAAAACTCATCATGGAAATGAGGAGTCGATGAATACTTAACACCATTCATGTTTTGCCAAATCAAAATTCATCACAGAGATCAAATCTGATTGATCACATGTGGAAGATCTTGTTGGAAAGGTCTCACCATCTCACCAAGTCTCCATGAAAGGTCTCGAACAAAGACACGCAACGCCAAATCAACACAACGGGTAGAATCTTCGTAAATGGGACAAGTCACTTTGGTTCCATAAACCGTTAGATGTCAAAAAGTACAGGTTGAGCGTAAAACAAAATGTTCTATAATTTTGTGAAGTTGATTTAACAAATAAGTAGTAGGATTTATTGAAAAAGGACACATTCTCGCTCTCAACTCTCGTCAAGGTTCTCAATCTTGATGAAGAACCTTTCTAAATGGATCTCTCAATTCCTTCTCTTTTCTCTTTTATCCCTCAAGTAATCTTTGAGTCAAATATATTCACAAGCAAATTAGGTTACAACACCTTTTTAGGGTGCATTAAGCTTGAATTCTGATTCAATGATTGAAAATTTTGTTAGAAACACCAAGGTGCCATAGCACAATCGACATAGACCCTAATGTCTACTTCAGCGAAAAGGATAAGATTCAAGCATTGGATAATGCATCATGTCTTTCATGCGAGATTAGATACAACCCACAACAATAGCCTCTCCAGTAACAGCCACCCCATACTGCTTTGCACCTCTCACAGCTATGGAGCCCCTTGTGTAAGGTTCAGTAAAGTCAACACATCAACTCATCTTTCACTACATAGACACCATGGAAGAACTCCCCATCATTCAAGGAAAGATAAATTAACATGTTGGTGAAAACTAGGAGTATAAGCATTGACATAAAGTTTAGTCATAAAGAGAGAATACCTACGGTATCAAAGAATCTCAACAAGTCTGTTTGGAATGTTGTAGAGATGTTTGTCATTGACATCAACCTCGTATGCTGCGTCTCAATATTAATGAAGGGCTAGCCCAGTTAGGAAAAAGAAGAGAAAAACATGTTCAATTCATCGGACCCGTCTGCAAAGAAGTGGATGAACTTATATAGGTAGGCTTTATTTATGAAATCAAGTATACTCACAATATCAAATGTTGTGATAGTTAAAAAAATACAATATCCGAGTTTAAGAGAACCGAATGAGTATCACTAACAATGTCACCACAACATGTACAATGAAGAAAACTACTAACTCCAAACACAAGCATAAAAGGGATCCACAGAAAAAGAATAGATTAACGAATGCTCGGTGTTGATATCCTCCGAGAAATGACAACAACAACATAAAGGGAATGCACATGAGGGAATGAAAGAGGGATGTTAGAGAGATTTGGGTCGGTGGAGGGGTGGAATATTTGTGCTGTTCTGAGAGGTGGTTGAGAAGATTCCGGCCAGCAAAGAGGTGATGAGAGGACTCGATGGGGGGGCTGATGTGTACTGGTGATGCTGATAGAATGTTGGGAGCAGTAAGGGATTCATAGATATAAAAAGGAGGGACTTCTGGGTGATTCGATGGTGTTAGCAGTGGGTAGGAAGATTTGAGGGCCTGGTAGAGAGAAATGAGGGATTCGCGTGAGTATTTGGTAGTGAGGAGAGTGTTTGAAAGGATCGTTAATGAGAATTTTGGATGGGTTGTAGGTGCTATTAGGAAACTAGGGTAAGGAAGGCCTGGCTCAACAATCAGGTATATTTTGACGTGAGTTGGAGTGGTAGGTTCAGAAGTTCTTTATAATGGGGCAATTAATTAACTGGATGAACTTGTGCAAAGGAGGATTTGTAGAAGCTAAGTGGCTCTCTAAGGGAGAAGTAGTAGGAGAAGGTTATGGAATATGGTCCATGGGGGGGGGGGGGGGGGGGGGGGCGGAGGGGGGGGTTGAGGAAGCAAACAATTGTGGTCTTTCTTTGTATTTGAGGAATTTATGATGGAAATATAAAGTGGAGAGAGGGGTAGTTAAGGTGGTTGTTGTTGTTGGGGGGGTGGGGGTAGGCCATAGAAAGGTGGTGGTTGACAAAGGAAGGAGGCGAAGTGACTTTAGTTTCAACACCTTGGTATTGAAGAGAGGGAACGGGGAGAAAAGAACGAACTTTAGGGTTTCTTCTTTCTTAAGATTCCACTGGGCCGAACCACCATTAATAATCAGCCACATATTTTGATATTGTCACCTCCTGGTGAGCATAAGTTAGCTTGCCTCATAACACCCCCCTCAAACTAACACCATAAGCATCCAACATTCCGAGCTTGAGGGAGACATACTAAAGAGATTTACCGGATACAGCTTTGATAAGGATGTCAGCAAGTTGATCATCAGATGCCACAAACACCATAGTAATAGTTTGGTCAACTTTGTCCCGCAAAAAATGACAATCAATTTCAATGTGTTTTGTCCTCTCATGAAAAACGGGGTTGTTAGATATATGGATCGTCGCATGGTTATCACAGCAAAGGTGCATAATCTCAGGAATAGGGAAGCTCATTTCCCCCAAGATAGATTTAACCCAGATGAGTTTGCACGTAGTGACAACAATGGCACAATACTCTGCTTCAGTGGAGGAACGAGCAATAACATTTTGTTTTTTGCTTCTCTAGGCAATCAGGTTGTCACCAACAAAGATAGAATATACACTAGTAGATCTCCTGTCCAGAGAAGAACCCGCCCAATCAGCATCATAGTAACCGTGGACCTTAATGTGGTCATGATCTTTTTAGATAATGCCCTTTTCGGGATCTTTTTTAAATATTTGAGAATTCAGAGGACTGCTTGATAGTGATGAACTTTAGGGTTGTGCATAAATTGACTAATTAGGTTAACGACGAATGAGATATCAGGTCTGGTAATAGTCAAATAAATCAACTTTTCCAATATACGTTGAAATGTTGACTTCCTCTTAAGATCAGGACACGTCTCCTTATGAATGTCATAATTAGGATCCACAGGTTTGACTCTGAAATATCCAACGTCACTGAGAAGATCCAAGACATATTTACGTTGAGAGATCATAATTTTACCTGCAGATCGAGCAATTTCAATCCCAAGGAAGTACCGAAGAAGACTCAAATCCTTGATTTCAAAGGCAAAAGCTAGTTGCTCTTTAACCTGAGTAATGTGGTGGTCGTCGGTGCCGGTAATAATGATGCCATCCACATACACTATGAGAAGAGTGGTACAATCCTCCTCTTTGTAAACAAAAACTGAGTGATCAGACGTACAACGAGTGAACTGTAGATGAATAAGTTTGTCACTTAGTTTGGCAAACCAGTCACGAGGTGACTGTTTGAGACCATACAAAGCTTTCTTAAGGCGACACCCATGTCCTTTAGGAACATCCAGACCAAGAGTAGGAGTCATATAGATCTCTTCCTCCAATACACCATGGAGGAAGGCATTTTTACATCAAGTTGGTACAACGCCCTAGACTTATGAGCAGCTATAGACAGTAAGATTCTGATTAAGTTTAGTTTAGCGACTAGAGCAAATGTCTCTTGAAAGCCAACTCCATCAATCTGAGTGAAGCCTTTAGCTACCAATCTTATTTTATATTTATCAAGAGTTCCATCTTGACGAAATTTAGTAGTATATATCCATTTGCATCTGACTGGGTGACGACCATGAGGGATAGGAATAATTTCCCAAGTCTTCTGACGTTGAAGAGCATCCATCTCCTCCTTCATGGCCTTTATCAAGTGAGGATTCAAGCTAGCTTCTGAAAAATTGTTAAGAATAGAAATAGAGAAAACAGATGCAAGATATGCTTGTAATGAGTGAGAGATATAATGATACCCAACATATTTATCAATAGGATATCTAGTCCGACCACTATGAATTTGAAGAGCAGAAGTGGTCCTCTAAGTGGTGTTGTTGCTTGGATCTGGCGGAATGGTGGTGAGTGGTGGAGCATGAGTGTGGTATTCTTGTCCAATAGTTCTGGTTTGCCTTCTCTTGTAAACTTGAAGATCTTTCCTCCTTCTATACACACGAAGATCATTGGTTAGAGTTTCCTTTCTCACAGGAATATCAACACTTTCCGGAGCAAGCACATCAACTAAAGCAGGGAGGGGCGACAACATGTTGCTCTCTTCTTTGCTTTACCCCTGAAGTGTGACAATTTCGCCCGTATCGGAGTAATAAGGAGTGCTTTCAAAGAAGGTAACATCTTTTGATATGAACTTTCGACGGAGAGAAGAAGAATAATATTTATACCCCTTTAGGTTGGCAGCATATCCCACAAAGACACATTTTATTGCTTGCGGGCCTAATTTATCCTTATGAGACCCTGCAATATGAACAAAGGCAACACAACTGAAAACCTTAAGAGGAAGATTGAATAGAGGCATATTTGGGCAGAGGAGATTTAGGGGGTACTTCCCCCTAATGTATCAGTAGCCATCTGATTAATTATAGGCAGAGGTGAGGACACCTTCATCACATAGCCCATTAGGGACGTGCATCTCTTGCAACAAACAACGAGTGATCTCCAAGATATGGCGATTTTTCCTTTTAGCTACCTCATTCTGTTAAGGAGTCCCTGGACAAGAAGTTTGGAAAGTGATGTCATGGTCTTCCAGGAATCTCTGAAGATCACTGCATGTGTATTCGCCTCCGTTATCACTCCTAAAAATTTTAATTTTAGTTCTAAATTGAGTCAGCACATGATCAAACAACTGAAATATTGTTGAAACTTCATTCTTCTTTTTCATGAGGTACACCCAAGTAAAGCGTGAGTGATCATCAATAAAAAAACAAAATACTAAAAATCATTCATAGAGCAAATAGAAGATGTCCAGACATCAGAATGTATCAAATCAAAACATTTCAAACTTTGACTCAGACTAGGAGCATAGTTGGTCCTATAGTGATTAGTCAATTCACAAGACTGACAATCAAAAACAGTTTTTTTAACATTAAGTAATTGCGGAAAGATAGCTTTCTGGGTCTTCAAACTATCATGCCCAAATCTCTTATGTCACAGCATCAACTGATCTGGATTGGTAACCTTCTGAGTACCAAGGGCTTGACAGTTGTCCATGGCATACACACCACCAGACTCATGTCCACCACCAATCGTCCTCCCACTCGCAAGATCCTGAAAACACAATGGGAGGAGAAAAAGGTGATAGAACAGGTTAAGCTGTTAAGTTAAACTGCTTACGGATAATAGATTTGTAGGAAATGAGGGGCAATAATCACAGATTTGAGAGAAACAGAGGGAGAAAGATGAATAACCCCTTTACCAGTCACAGAAGTCGAGGATCCATCAGCAAGTTTCACACTGCCAGATGCAGGAGAAATAGAAGAAATTCTCATGGAAGATCCTGTCATGTGGTCGAAAGCCCCCGAGTCAATAAAACAAGGGGTGGATGGTCCTTTAGAGGACACGGAAGTAGAATGAAAATGAGCAGTCGTACCAGCAGAGTCACCAGCAAAAGATCATCCCGCGGAATTAGCTTTCAGAGCCTTGAGTTCTTTCGTCAAACTCTCATTTTCTGCCTGAAGGTACCCAGTATTCTCAAGAGTGACATACATAGCGGTTTGAGGTCTCATATATTTCTTATAAGAACCATGAATCCAACCTGGAGGGATTAAGTGAGGATGAAGATCTCAACATTTCTCTTTCTCATGACTTTTCTTCCCACAGTGAGGGCACTTCATTTTACTCTTGTCTTCTTGTCTCATATTTCTTGGATGCCATTTCTTTTGCTCAGCAGCAAGGGCCGATTTCTCGTGACGAATATGAATATCTGAACGAAGGGAGTTTATACGACATGTATCCCCTCGAATATAATGAGTCAATGTCTCTAGATCCGGCACTAAATCTCTTCACAACAACTGAACTCTCTAGAATTCAAGTTCAGGAGGAAGGCCAGAAAGCATCTCAAATACACTTCGTCGCATGAGTTCAGTCTTGTAGTTTTCTATAGTCTAAATAGCGGAATACTGATCTATCTCAGCCCACTTATGGGTCAACTTGTTGTAATACTCCTCGAAATCACTCATCTCAGTCATATGGATCTGCTCAGTCTGGAGTTGATATATTCTTGTCAAGTTCTTTTTTGAGTAATTTCGTTTGATCAGTTCTCACATTTCTTTCGCAGTTTGACAGATGAGGAAGTGGCTAGCAATCTTAGCAACAACACCGGCCACAACAGGACCGGTAACAGCAAGCCAGCACAAGCCAGCAGCAACCAGAAAAGAACGGGAAGAGGAACGCCTAGTGGAACCCGCGGAACGAGTGACCGGGATTGACGAAGAAGAGGCACACACAGTCGCACAAAACGCCCGACGAAAGTATGATCATAGCAGAAAACAGGAACAAGAGCAGAAGCCGAACCATCAGGCCGGCGTCAATGGAGGATTGAACCCCTCTGATACCATGAAGAGAGGAAACGGGAAGAAAAGAACGAACCTTAGGGTTTCTTCTTTCTTATTATTCCACTGGGTCGAACCACCATTAATAATCAACCACATAATTTGATATTGTCACCTCCTGGTGAGCATAAGTTAGCTTGCCTCATAACAGGTATTTCAACTTTGGCATCATGGAAAAGACCAACAAATCATTGTAATATATCCAAAATCTTTTATGCCTATAATCAACTACTATATACATATTCACAGTATTAATGGATGATGCTTATGATCATCTAATCATTATGGTCGTTGCACATGTATAATAAATGAGTACAAGTGTCTTCCAATCGATCCGGACGCGAATAGAAAGTTTGATTATCAAAATGGCAATTCCACCCCTATCTCTACAAGTGTTTGTGTGGGCTTAGGTGAGTGATGATATGCTCTCTTGATGTGATCCCTATCGAAGAGTACTGCATTACTCATGGTTGATCATATTATGGATGTTGATCAAATGGAAGAAGTGTAACTTGGCACCTGAGATTAAAAAATAAATTAACAAATTTTGTCAGCTTCAAGAAATGTATTAAGGCAATTCTCATAAGAGGCCTACAATAGGTCAAGCTCGAAATGATTGTTTAAGAAAATGCACTTGCCCAATATATTGTTGGCGATCTTGCTCGGCTTTATGTGGTATAACATCTCCAACATCGTATATGTCCTCCCAAGTTTTTTATATCTCATGGATAACATGACAAAGGTACAACAACCATTTGGAGCTATTTTAGCATGATGTAAAACATAGGTATGAAGTTTTAGCAAGTGCCGCTCCTCATATTTTGGTTAACATCGTTAGTTGACTTCTTTTTACAAAGTTAGATGGGACAATGGAAGAATTTATTGTAAACCAAGGAGTTCTTTTGAAGCAGGAGAATTAAAGGCAATGCATTTTGATGTGAGCATCCGGTTTGCGCGGTTGAGAACTAAAAACCTAAAAATCAACTTTTTAAAATGGGCCGATATGTCTGAACTAATCAAATCGGTGTGGTGGCAGCCGAAGGGGGAGTGAAACTTAAAACCGACATACTTTGGGGTCGATTTAGGCCTTGACGAAATAATGAAGAACCGAATTAGGGCATTATTGATTTACCATGCTTAGATTATTTCAAAATCAATATACCTAATCTAATTTTAAGCTTTCAGCTTCGATTACTTCATTTTAATTTTGAGCCTTTACCGATTCAATAACGTATTATTGATACCTACTAACATATATTCCAATGAGTTTACCGACTATGCTAGTGTGCTTTCAACCTTTTTAATTATAATACCTTATTTCTAAAGTCCGAGGAAAAGTGATGCGGAGCATAGACAAGCACTTACAGTGGAGGACGAGTTTTGGGCCCATTTGGGGAGGAATTGGTGACTTTCCATATATGGCATGCCCGGATCGACGAGCGGACTCCGTAGATGTGTTCGGATTGGCGTTGTGAATCGATTTGATATATTATTTCACTATTTTGCATTTTATTTTGATGTATTTAGTTGGCCCCACCTTCGTCCAATCATAGTCATCGATGGTGGGATGCCCTGGCCATTGTTTTATTATAAATAGAAATGTAGTGGGTTGGTTGAGATCATTGCAGATTTTGGTGAAAGAGATTCCCGGAATCCCGCGATCCCGCCACGGTGATGACTCTGTGGAACCCTAGGTGACGACTCATAGGCTTGCATCTTCCTCCCCAAGGTACCCCCTAATCCTAGCCCACATTATCCCCCTCCAAAACCCCATGTTGTTGTCTACCAGCCCCTCCAAATCATCAACAATCCGCTGCCCCGGTTTCACCCACTGTTCATTCCCATAGCACTATTCATTAATGAAATTTACTGTTCATTTGCAATGTTTACTCAGCCCAGAACCCCCGTCGTTCCTGCCTGCTTCTTCCCTCCACCGCCAGCCCGTGCCTTCCGCCTCCCCTCCTTGCTACCTACAGGCCAGCCGACCACCTCCCTTCAGCTCTCCATCCAGCCAACCACCCTCCTCCCCTCCACACCACTCGGAAGCCACCTAGGCCCTAGTCGTCCACTCCTTAAATCCCCTTTCACGTGGATCTGTCTTCCTCTAGTCTGAATTCACAAGATCAATTCAGATCTTGGACTTTCAGCCCCGATCCGCTATCTTAACCATCCTGACATCACCCTGTATCCCGGATTCGCTCTAAAACTCGGATCTATTCCCTAGTGGTCGGATCTATCCATTTCCGGCCCGACCTACCCATTTCCTGCCAAGGCCACCCGCCGCCATCTCCGTCTCACCTCTGGTTCCACCTCCGATCGTCGCATACGCATTTCCGACCCCGAATTCTTCATTGTCATGGTCAGCTCACTACTTGGTGAGTGTTGTTGTATCAAACTATGATTTTTGCATTATAAATATCAGTTGGATTTTTATATTTTTTTGGATCTCTTGTATTGTAGTTATTTGTTTGTAGATTATTATTGTGATTTGCAGAATTTATTCGTCGTGTGCTCTTGCTTTGGCCCTCCACGCGGAGGAAATTCTAAGCTTGTTCTGCCCTAATAAATTATTTTGTCTTGCATTTGAATTAACTACGTGGAATATTAGAATTTATTATCTAATTTATGATTTAATCCGTCGGATTTGCATAGCATGTAGGGTTAGGTCGCAGACTTCCCGCCGCCTATAGATTCGTCCTGCGTCAATTGGTATCAGATGCAGGTTGCACGTAGCCAGGTTGCACGTAGCCAGGTTATGTGCACTTTTCGATATGCAGTCGTAGAGTCTATAGGTTTTTCATGTCTATGTATCACAGTTATTCCGAGTCCAGTTACACACGCTCCTATCGAGCCTCTTCAGTTATTCTCGATCACAACACACTACTTTTAGAGATCGTGTTGACTCACTAACACGACTCCACTACACTAGTGATGATCAGTATGATGATTGTCGTCGTTCATATCATTGCACGTGAGCGGATAGTGTTGATTCTTCGACACGACCCGATTACCTTAGGGATGACCATTACAAGGATCATCGCTTTGAGAGAGATCTTGAGAGTCAGTTTTGCATTGTTGCCCCTTCCTTTGACGGCTCATCGAGTCCCGAGTCTTTCAGTTATTGGCTCGTGGATATGGATTATTATCTTGATCATTTTGAGGTATTCGGTGAGCGACGTGTCAAGTTTGTGAAACTTAGACTTTTAGATCAGGCGAGGGCATATTGGACCAGCGTAGAGAGAACCCGCGAGCGAGATCGTCTTCGTCGCATCACTAGTTGGGTGGACATGAAGCGTAAATTATGTCAGAGGTATCTGCATTCGTAGTATAGGAGTCGCTTGCTCGGCCAATTATTTTTCCTTCAGCAAGGATCCATATCTGTCGCTGAGTACAGGGATCGTTTTGACGAGTTAGTGGTAAGAAGTGATATCTGAGAGGACCCAGCCATGAACCTTTCCTGATTTCGGTCTGGACTATGGTTTGACATACGTACTGAGGTAGCTTATCATAAATGGAAGTCCATCGAGCAGACATATCACATCGCCCTTTGTTATGAACAGTCATTAAGATCCGAAAGAGCTGGTCGATGGGGTTCTCACCTTGACCTCCACAGTACGAGTCCTTCCCATAATGAGGTCACCACAACGTCTACCACTGTCATGTCAGTCACGACAGAAGTGATACCTGATGCGGATTGCTTTCACCTCAGTGAGGTGCTTAGCCCAGTGAGCGACCTATCTCTTGTTTCTGACCCGTTTCTTGTGACCCCGACTGAGAGCGAGCATGAGCGACCTACTGAGTCTGTAGTGTTGTGTCCCTCACCCACACCTCCTCTGTCATACTCCGGGTTAGTTAGCACCCCAATCACAAACTCATTTCATGACACCATACCCACAGATCCATTCTTGAATGCAGGTTTGTGTTGCTCTCCCATTATCATTACCCTTAGTCACATCACGACCGAGAACACAGAGCCTGATGTTGATCTCGTAGTGGCTACGCCACCCACTCAAGGGGGCACTACCCCTTGCGATGGTACTCATCTGGAGATCTTAGCCCTAGTGACGAGTTCTATGTTGACCCCCCTGTTGAGCCTCCTGATAATCCACCACATCCTGATGAGGGTGAGATTCACGTAAGCCCTGCATGTATGAGTATCGATTTATGAAAGCCCCTTTCATTATCGTCCCTGACCCTGCCCCAGAGGATGGATATTGTGAGGAGCATCCAATATTTAGGGCACCACCTGCTGATACATCGCACACTCGCTAAGTTTTGGGATGCACCACATGCAGACCCACCAAACGAGTTCTTTATTTTTAGGGATGATCACCGCACTATAGAGTCACAACTTCTAGTTTGTGTACACGATTTTCACCAAGGTGGTCGTCTCGTCTGCGATGACTTTTTCTTACACACCTCCTGTTGAGCCATCTGATGTGCTACGTTCCCCGAGAGACATTTGGCTCTTTAAGGGCTCACATTCGAGTATAAATGTCTCTCACCGTCATCTGAGCAGTCATCTCACGCGGGATGAGTTTTTCTACACTTCATCGAGAGAGCCTCCTAATAGGCCACCTCCCTTGATAGATTTTCAGGACATTAGTAGATATTCTCATATAGAGCATGTTGTGTTGGTCATGTTTCATTGGCATCATTTGCATGAGTTTGTTGAGTCATTTTGTCATCATTTGCACGAATCTTTTGTGTTGTTTGTTCATCGTTTGCATGTATGTCATGAGTCGGTCCGACGAGGAATCCATAATAATAATAATAAATTTTATAAATCACAGGTGGATGTTCATTGGCAAGAGCAGGTACTTCATGAAGGCGAGCAGGTGATGGTGAGAATCTGCGTTGTGAGGCTCCGTGCGAGATTTGCTAAAAGATTGAGCGCTAGGTGAATGGATTCTTATATAATCATGAGACGGATCGAAGCAAACACCTACAATCTTGATATCCCTGCAAGTATAGGCATCCATTCGATGTTTAGTGTTGAAGATATGACGTCGTACTACGAGCCTCGCGAGTATGTGGACCCAAGCTGTGGGGATTTCCAGCCGCCCACACCTCCACTCTCGTTGTCTTACCACCTCCATAGCCTGTCTATGTCTGATGGCACCTACTTCTGACACCCACCAAAGGAATCGTATTCTCCGATTCTACCGACGACGACGCCGATCACACCAGGATCCACCACTCGTGAGTTGAGCGATGAGAGCATCATGGAGACCAGACACCACCAGTGCATTACCACTACAAACGTTGGTGACTCTTGGATACTTGTCGCAGAGCCAGATTGATTCGCCCCTGGACTTCAACGTCAGCACGGTCGTCTCTATTCACCGGAGATGACAGCATTTCAGTCAAGGGGAGTTGATTAGCAAGGACACTTTTCCAGCGACGACATTTGGGAGACCTCTGGTGGACTTATTCGTGTTTTACCTGGCATGTAGCGAGAGAATTATGATCCTTATTCATCCGGAGATGAATTCTTTCAAGCCAGGGAGATTGATGGGGAGCATAGACGAGCACTTGCAATGGAGGACGAGTTTTGGGCCCATTCGGGGCTGATTTGGCGAGTTTCCATATATGGCGTGCTTAGATCGACGAACGGACTCCGCAGATGTGTTCAGATTCGCGTTGCGAATCGATTTGATATATTATTTCACTATTTTACATTTTATTTTGATGTGTTTAGATGTCAGCACCTTCGATCAATCATAGTCATCGATGGTGGGATGTCCTAGCCTTCCTTTTATTATAAATAGACTAGTAGTGGGCTGGTTGAGATCATTGCAGATTTTGGTGAAAGAGATTCCTGGAATCCCGCGATCCTGTCACGATGCCGACTCCGTGGAACCCTAGGTGACGACTCCTAGGCTTGCATCTTCCTCCCCAAGGTACCCCTAACCCTAGCTCTCATTCTCCCCCTCCAAAACCCCATGTTATTGCCTACCAGCCCCTCCAAATCATCAACAACCTGCTACCCCGATTTTACCCACTATTCATTTCCATAGCACTATTCATTAATAAAATTTACTGTTCATTTGTAATGTTTACTCAGCCCTGAACCACCTTCGTTCTTGTCTGCTTCTTCCCTCCACCGCCAGCCCGTGTCTTCCGTCTCCCCTCCTTGCAACCTACAGGCCAGCCGACCACCTCCCTTCAGCTCTCTATCCAGCCGACCACCCTCCTCGCTTCCACACCACCCGGAAGCCACCTAAAGCCCTAGCTGCCCACTCCTTAAATCCCCTTTCACGTGGATCAGCCTTCTTCTAATCTGAATTCACAAGATCAATTCAGATCTTGAACTTTCAGCCCCGATCTGCTACCTTCACCATCCTGACATCACCCTGTATCCTGGATTCGCTCTAAAACTCGGATCTATCCACCCCTCGCCCGGATCTATTCCCTAGTGGCCGGATCTATCCATTTCCGGCCCGACCTACCCATTTCCCGCCAAGGCCAGCCGCTGCCATCTCTGTCACAGCTCTGGTTCCACCTCCGATCGTCGCATACACATTTCCGGCACCGGATTCTTCATTGTCTTTGTCAGCCCACTACTTGGTGAGTCTTGTTGTATCGGACTATGATTTTTGCATTATTAATATCAGTTGGATTTTTATATTTGTTTGGATCTCTTGTATTGTAGTTATTTGCTTGCAGATTATTATTGTGATTTGCAGGATTTATTCGCCGTGTGCTCTTGTTTTGGCCCTCCACGCGGAGGAAAGTCCAAGCTTGTTTTTCTCTAATAAATTATTTTGCCTTGCATTTGAATTAACCGCGTGGGATATTAGAATTTATTATCTAATTTTTGATTTAATCCGTCGGATTTTCATAGCATGTAGGGTTAGGTCGCAGACTTCCTGCCACCTATAGATTTTCCCTGCGTCAAGAAGCCCGACATAAGATGTGATGACTCAAAATTTAGTATCACTGGGGGAAAACTCTATCCTGCTCGCCAGTGGATTGATCCGTTTTCAGAATTTTTCTTTACAGGGAATATGGGTCAATAAGTTCGTGCATGCATTTAATGGGTTTTGTGTTTCAGCAAACGTAGTTTTGAAAAAATTTGTTCCAGTCCTTTACTCTCGCTATAACCTTTAGTTATTCCTGTTATTATA
This sequence comes from Platanthera guangdongensis, assembly GCA_039583875.1. Taxonomy (NCBI): domain Eukaryota; kingdom Viridiplantae; phylum Streptophyta; class Magnoliopsida; order Asparagales; family Orchidaceae; genus Platanthera; species Platanthera guangdongensis. The sequence continues at coordinate 260,908,073 of CM077153.1, read as the reverse complement.
CTAATTTTATATATTGTTTTTTAATTTGCTTCATATCATTTGTGTCCGTCGGGCTTATGAATTGATGTTAAACTAGGTAGGAGTGTTCTGGTAACAACATAAAAGATCGTTAACTATTTGTCAACTGATTAACAATTTCAGTTCAATGTTTCAATAGTTGAATGAATCCTAATGCAACTTAAATAGGTAAACAACAAAAATATAATAAATGAGTCATATAGTGAGTTATCTGAGAGATAATAAATGTGTGCTACTGAACCGAGAAGTTAAACAGTTGAAGTACAACCGGTAAAAATATGAAACATTAAGTTAGCAGTAAAGATATATGTTAAGAGAAATTAGTAGCAATAAGCTTAGATGTTGAAAAAAAAGAAAAAAATACCTGCTTTAATAAATTTCGTAACGTGTACCTTCGTTCCCGGCTCGTTATTTCGAGCTCTCCAGGCCGGGGTGTGAAAAATGGTATCAAAGTTAGGATTGGAGTTTGCAGCAGATCATTCTGGTTTAACCAAAGAATTTGATGTAAAAAACAAAAGGAACCTACTACTAAGAATGATGGAGACAAATGAAATTGACAAGAAAGATAAACTGAAATAATTATGGATTGATCTAGAAATTGGCAATGAAAGAATATTTGTGGTTTGGGTCGAAGAATGTTATACATATATGTATTAGTATGCATAGGGAAAGAGCATAAATGACTATTCAACCCTCTAAATGAAAGCCCAAATGAAAACCAAAATAAAAATCTAAATGAAAAGTCAAATGAACATTCAAATGAATATGCAAATAAAAATGGAAATGGAAAGACATGGAAATTCTGATGAACATGTAAATAAATGTGTAAATTAAAAAAACACCAGAAGAGAAAAATTATCAATACATAATAAGTAGTCATTGTAAAGGATTACCCCTTTTGCGGGGTGGGGGTGAGAATTGACATGCCAAATGAAAGAAAAATGAAAATTGATTCAGGTCCCAGAAGGGAATTCTACGCTTGTTCGATAGCCCTGAAACAACCATGTGTACGCATGATTCCTAGTGATTCTACTGAATGCTACTGATACCTACTGCTACTAAACTAAGATACCCTTAACGATGTTGAGCGAACGAAAAAGATAAGTACTCGTTAAGATAAAGTAAAGAGCAGTCATGATAGAATGTTTATGTGGTTGATAGCCTTATACCAATAGCATGTGCACTATTGATTACTACAGGCTACTAATAATGACTAAGATATCCTTGACTTGTTTAATAAATAGAATGAGGAAATTTAAATGTAAACTCCGTTTAATGAACGGAAACGACGATGAGAATAGATGAAGACACCCAAAGATTATGTTATCCATAATAAATAAAGGAATTGATGAAATGTCAATTGTTCTGCCGGATCGGTCGCTCAAGATGAAGTAAAATAATGAAAGAAAGATAACGAGAGGCCAAACGATAAGTCCATGAATATGCCTAAGAACATGTAAATATAGTCTAATGGTAAAGGGGTAAGACATAAGTAAATGATTTATGAAAAACACTAGCAAGAGACTTTGATAATGGCAGATGATCTAATTTTTCCTTTGCTTGCGATTAATGATTGAGCAACCCATGTGCATGAGGGTTATGGAATGAATTCTGATTGTTGCAAAATTTCGAGGATGAAATTTTTTATAAGAAGGTAAGATTGTGACGACCCGAAATTTACAAGAAAAGTGAATATGTAACAAATTCACGAACTGTGGGGATGAGCGTTATTCTTATGAATATAAATGTCATTCCTTAACTCATTGAAATAATTTTATATATGAATATCATATAAGGGTAAGGGTGACCGGGATTTTTTCATTTTGTCCTCCCAGATCATTCCAAAATGTGGGAGAAGGCTCCAACTCACCTCTTTATTCCTTTCATCTCTTCTTGCTAAAAACAAAGGGATCGGGAAGAAAGGGTTCCTCCAGCTCTACTCGTGCTGCTGGAGGAACGAGCTCCATTCTATTGTTGAGTTTCAGGGTTGATGGTTTCTCCTCCAATTTTGCTGCATCAAGGAAGGCTTGGAAGGACCCAAGTAACCCGTGTGGTTACCCTATCAGCGAATCTCCTCTTTTTTTGGTACCTCTAGCCTCTAGTTCGTTGATACTTTCTCCTCTAAGCTCTAAGCTCAAGGCTATATTTTGAAGGAATACTTAGAAGAGTATAATATCATGATTTTCTAATGGACTCTTTTTGGAAGGATCCGAGGGAGAATTTCTTCTTATTTTCTATTCCTCTTCTTGCTCTTGAATTACTTAAGGATGGCAGGGGTAAATGATGAAATCATGGCCTTCAATGCAAAGTTTTTCTTTTGGAAATACAACGGCTGGAATTCCTTCATGGGATTATGCTTCTTTTTCCCCACCTTCATGTGTTCCTCCCCCCTCCTGAACGTCTAGGAAGGCTCTTACAGATAATGGATTTATTTATTTGTTTGGTTGATTGATGCAATGTTTATGATATTAATGATGTTAGGGAAGGGGGCAAACCTGCCCTTCTCAGGAGGTTGCATCATCGTCTCCTTTAATAGCTCTTGTTGCACAACTTCTCTCATCTCTAAATATGGATTCAGTTAATGTGAGTGATATGCTTAACTTGTTTCATGTTCCTGGTGGTTAGTCCTCAGAGGAACCCTATCTTGAACTGCTTACTGCCTTTACAAGTCGGAAAAAATAAATGTATGGTCTTAGAAGTGATATTGTTATTAACTTTTAGGCCTCTTTACATATTATAAGTCGTTGTGTCCCTCGTTAAATGAATATTCTGCCTATAGAAGAATAGTTCACGGATGGCCTCTGGATGCACTCCAGGCATCCCGGACTTTTGTGCCTTGTCGGAAATGGAAAAATGTAAAGGGTTTTATTGGGCCCTCTTTCTTCCTTTCTCTTATAAATCATAAATTAGTCCCAGATGCTTTGTTATGTGCCTTCTCATATGCAAGTATTTTCCCCTTTATTACTGAAATTCTTAAGCTTTCGGGTCATTCTTCTTAAGGTTTTGTGATTTCTTGAGCGGCCTCCGGTTTGCTTCACCGATCTTTTAGCATGTGCAATGACATGACCTCCTTTGTGGCTCGTGCTAAACTCTGAAGGCCTGGATCAGCACCAGCAAGTCTCCAAAACGTGCCCGAAAGGGATATTTTGAATGGCTCGGGATCTTATAGCTGGTGCATCACCTGCTACCCCTTCCTTTGATGGATTATTCTATTACTTCTTCTCCCCTCTGGAGACTCTGCACCACCTATTATCGCCGGCCCTCTTCAACAGGCCCTTCCTTCTACTCTTTCTATGAAGACGGGGCCGTGGTGGTTGGCATAATGCGGCCGGGATGGACACACTGAGCAGTTGAAAGAAATGGCTACCCTCCTCGCCCGCCTATGTTGTCATATTGAGAGCTCTCCACCCACCGGTACGGACCTTGAGGTGCCTCCATAAAAATATGGCTACTCAACCCTCCATCTGTTTTATTTGATTGCTTCCACCTCCAAAAGTGTCTTCGAAGAAAAGTGCCTCATGAAATGCTCCTCACCCCCCGTCTTTAGTGGCCATACGGTGTGATTGTTCCGGTCTCCGAAAATGATCTCTTAATCCACCCCTCTACCTCTCTTCGCTCCGCTCTTTATGTGCCATAAAAATATACATATGATGAAAGGTCTGAAAAGATAACTCAAAAGATATTTTAGAACAACACCTCTTCTGGATTTGATACAATCGGCAGACCGTATTGGTAGGGGTCGCTGGGATACGGCTCTACCTCCTCGATGTCTCTTCTACCGCTCTTTCCTCTGTATCCTCTACTAGGCGGTGGTTGAGGAAAAATTGCCTCAACCGTCCTCCAAAGAGGAGTCTGGACTCCCTTCCTGCTTTTAGTACACTCCACGCAAATCATTTACTACACTTGTCACTACTCTGCTCCTTTTGATTTAATAATTTTATTTGGGGACCTACAATGTTCCCAGCATATGAATTTACTTTATAAGCGTTTATAGGTGACAGGTACACGGAACGGAAAGTGATTAGCTTGCTCGTGTCTTTCAGGCTTTTGTATTTGGAGACTTAGCAATTCTCTACTACTATCAAAACTCTGCGATAAGGTGAACATAGCCACGAGACAAGTGTATGGATCGTGTCCCAACCCTAAATAGAATAGTTTATAGGCCCTACAGGTTCAAGCATGCTCCACCCTGTTTTCTTATCAACCGCCTCCCATCTCCGGTTCTCGCTACCCCATTCAACCATTTACAGGTCTTTGGTTGTACTTGTTTGGTCCATATTCGAGCGGGCACATTTTCTCCTCCCCTGATCGAGTTGTTAATGTCTCATCATGAATGTTTTTGCAATTATTTGTACATTTTGGATACCACCCACCATATTCCCACGACCGGTGATCCCCGTCCACTCGCCTCCAATTGCCACTTCTCTAGGCCTTTTTTTAACTCGCTGCCCTCTTCCTAGTTGCCCCTATGAGGCTCGACCTCGGCTTCCCCGTGTTCTGCTGCTCTGGTGCCGCCTCTACACCTTGCTAATGTTTCTCTACATCGTCTCTCTACTTCGAGAATCATGCGAAATTTAATCTTTAGGAATGATTTCTCTTTTGGGTGGCATAGCCTGTGGAGGCGTGGGCCAACCAGAACCCTGGTGTCTCTTTCAGCAATTCAAGGATTCAACAGCCCTGAATTCAACACGACACGTTATGGGCGTGGGCTCCCCCCTATTATACGAGGGCCGCAGCCCAGCGGGGGACCCAGCCGTCGCTTCATTAACAGGGCCGCGGCTCATGCACCCCAACCCTGGCCCCACCTGTTCTCAGTCTTGGACTGGTTCACCCGAAGTTGTCTCCGCGATTCGAACCCGGGACCTTGATAAGAAGCACTTAACGCTTGCCCTCATCACCGTTAAGTAACACTGAGCTCCGTCTTCCGCGGCTCAGGTTGGTGATGAGGGTTCTCTCTCAAGCGTTAAGTGCTTCTTTATCAAGCTACTCCGGCCAAGTTCGAATTACAGAGATCACACAACCAGCCACACTGATACTCTTCTATAGAACAGACTGGCTCAAGGTTGTTGGGAATGAAACCTAAATGTAGACCTTGTCGTCCTGAGACTCAATATAGCAGCGTCTTCAATACGGTCAGATAAAGACATCAAGGGTACAAAAATCTTGTTACATTTATAATCGACACTGGCTCCCTCGATGAATGATCCACTTTCTGCACATAAACATCTCAATTACTTGAGCAAGAAACAAGGTAGTTGCTCGATACTCAGCAGAAGCAAATATCGGGCAAGGCTGTTTTGTGGTCTCGTAACTCACATGGATTGAGAGTCTCCTTACCGACCTTGGTGCAAGATCTTACCAGCTCTCCTCCTAAAGGTGAGAAGAGAATATCCAAGGTTGAATTTAGGCATGAAGATTGCATAAAATAGGAAGAGACGGATAAGCATGAGCTGAGGAGAGTCATAAGCTATGTCACTTTACAGATGGTGCCTATCCAAGTTGCATATGTTGTGCAGGTATGGTTGTAGTATGTTACGGAATCAACACCATTAACGAACCATTATTGGGCCCTCTTTCTTCCTTTCTCTCTCATCCTTCTTTAGTCTCACAATGGGATTTATTCTCCTCTCCTCCTTTCCTATATATTTGTATTTTCCCCTTATATTGCGAACTAAAATATACTACCGGTCATTCTCTACATCAGAAATAATGTGTTTTATTATAAATCATAAATTAAGATGCTTTGTTATGTGCCTTCTCATATGCAAGTTATTACTTTCTTAAGTTCTTAAGGTTTTGTGTTGACGGTTTGCTTTCTTTTAGCATGTGCAATGACAAATGAAGATGCAAGTCTCCAAAACGAAAGGGATATTTTGAAGGGATCTTATAGCTGGTGGTTGATGGATTATTCTATTACTTCTTCTCCCCTCTACTCTCTATTATCTCTTCTTCCTTCTACTCTTTCTATGAAGATTGGCATAATATGGTGATAGTTGAAAGAAAAATGTTGTCATATTGAGAGAAATATGTGCCTCCATAAAAATATGGTGTTTTATTTGAAAAAAGTGTCTTCGAAGAAAAGTGCCTCATGAAATGTGTCTTTAGTAAATACGATGGAAAATGAAATGTGCCATAAAAATATACATATGATGAAAGGTTTGAAAAGATAACTCATAAGATATTTTAGAACAACATGGGTTTGAATCCCTATAGCTGGGATACGGAATATGTAGGCGGTGGTTGAGGAAAAATTGCCTCAACCGAAAGAGGTACGGAAAGTGATTATCACAAATTTTTAGTATCTCCGCGATAAGGTGAACATGACAAGTGTATGGACAACCCTAAATAGAATAGTTTATAGACCCTACATCTTCTCATCTCTCTTTTATCTCTCTCTCGCATCCCCTCTCCTACCCTACCGAGCCCCCCTCTGGAGCTCCCACTCTACCGTCGGACCCCCACCCCCCTCTCGCCGCTAGCCTGAAGGAATACGCCATACCTTGTCGTCGCACGTGATCACATATCGGGGAACATAACATATTGATATCAGAGACGACGCTAACCCTACCTTCGTCCACTAACCCTACTGTCGGGCCTCTTTCCCTGCATTTTCCAACCACCGTGCCGATCCTCTCTGTGCCGAACAGCCACAGCCTACTTCCGTCGACGCAGCTCAGTACCCCAACGGCCAAACGCGAGCTCTTCCAACAGATCTTGAATCTCCTCGACCGTTTGGATACTCGTATTGGGGAAGTCGAAGCATCCCGCACCACTAACCAAATTGCGGGGTTTCCACCTCTGGACCACTCGGCGAGTCACAACTCCACACCTGATAGCATCCACCAAGAGGGTACCTTCGCCAACCGCCCCGAGGGCAGCGGGTTTTCCAGGAATGTCAAGATGGATTTTCCGGTGTTCAATGGTCGTGAAGATACGTTGTCATGGCTCACCAGATGCGAACTTTTCTTCTCCAACAAACGCACCATAGGCGACGATCGCCTGGGCCTAGCCTCCTGCCATCTCAATGGGGCCGCCCAACTGTGATTGTTGATATTTGCCATCTAAATGGTGGCTGAATTGGTTTGTTGGTTGGATATGATTAATGCTGGCTGAGTTGGGCTTGTGTTGGATGGTTTGTTGACACTTGGTTGTTGAGGTTTGACACTTGGCTGTTGAGGTTGAGTTTACTTTGACACTTGGTTTGTGTTTTGACACTTGGTTTGTGTTTCGACACTTGGCTGCAGACTTAATTGAGATATGTGACACCTATTTGAGCTAGCCAATCCCTTTTGGCTTCTTATTGCCTCTTCACAGCCTATATACCTCTTTACATACTTGTTGGATTTCTTCCTCTCCTTCTCCAACTGCTTTCCCTCTTCTCTGCTGCCCCAAATTGTTGCTCCATGCTGCACCGAGCTGTTGTTCCCTTGTTGTTCCCTGCTGCCCCGAACTGTTACTGCTACTAAGCTACTGCTCCCTGCTGCTCCCTGCTGCTCCTGCTGCTGCTGCTCCCTGCTGCACCTGAACTGCTGCTCCCGGGCTACTTGCTGCTTCCGCATTTCTGTTGCTCCCTGCTGCTGTGCTGCCTTCTATGTGGTTGCAGTGAGTTGCCCTTTCTCCTCTCCTTCCTTTACTGGTTTGGCCATTCTTCCTTTACTTCGTGGGGTTGTTTTATGCTGATTTCTATGGTTGTTTAGTGGTTATTTAGTAGTTGTTTAAGGACTGTTTTCTTACGGATTTTGGCCTGCATTTCCGCTGGTTTTTCCGACGATATTCTGCTGCACTATTGTGCTATTTTGGTAGCTGTTTAGAGGCCCTGCAATTTAGCACTATTTATGGGTTGTTTACGAAAGCTTTAATTGGACAGCACATTAAGGGGACGGGAAGTCCATTTGGGGGCTGGTTTTAGCCAATTTCAAGGCATATTCATGGCTGTCTAGCAAAGTGCATGACTTGAATTTGGTTTTCTAAGATAATTTCGAGAATATTTTGAGTTTTCCGGTTTATTATTTGACTTTCCGACTTTTCGTAAATCCCTTAAATATTAGAAGAGACGCAACCTCAATTAAAATGCAGGCTATTACAATGGTTTCCGCAGCCAAGAATTAAACGAAGAATGATGGCGTCTCAGGATAATATGAATAAGGGCAAAGTTGTTGTGAGTGTTTTATTTCTTGAATTAAGTTTATTCACGTAATTTCTTATTCTTGTTTACTTTTTAATAAACGATGTATGTGCATATGAGTTTAACTCATTAAGATATCGCTATGGAATAAAATGTGGGTGAGGGAAAAACATAAAAGTGATATATATATATATATATTTCGGAGGTGGATCAGTTTTATTCAAAACTCCTTGTTTATATGACAAGATAAAATTTATTTAAAACTCTGCATAGGGAAATGTGATGATTTCGAATCTGATGATGTAGAGGCATCTACTGATGGATTCACAAGTATGGGTGAGCATACAATTACGCTCTTCGAGAGGCGGGCCCAATTCAAGTTTGCATCACCGGAGCATTTCTCATTTTATGTAACTAAAGTTAAGTGGTAACTTTAAGGATTAGTATTGAGAATAATCAAGTGATTGATTTTATTATATTGTATGCATATTAGTATCATCCTCACTTGTTTGCATGTAGAGCTGTTTCACGAAATACTATTCTCACATAGTCATAATTTTTATGACTAACCCAGAGTGGACATATTTGTTTAGGACAGCAAGGACCAACCCCAAGCAGAACACACTGAATCTTGGCAGCTGAACTGGTAAAGGCAATAATTGAAGCACGGGACTGGCATAGAGCTCGATGTACTGGTTCCACGTGTATTTATTGTAAAAAGTGTTAATTTGTCTATAATGATCATGTAACGAATAAAGTAATAAACGGTAATAAAAAGCTTGGTGTATATTTCTTTGTACTTTGCATTTTGATGTACTATAACCCTTTTTATGTAATTGTTGTTCCATTGATTTTAAAGAGCTCAGGATTTGGGTTCAACGGCCTTGCCACCCTATTGTTGTCGACGACTCCTCATTGACCAATCCTAGACACGGCACAGGACACCTGCTCCGTGCTCAATACCAAATAGAGACAACATAAATCGAGCCCTGTGAGTATCCTTCTCCACCGATGAGAGGGTTGTCCCAAACTCCTCCCATACCGGTCCCTCTACACACGACGAACACCACCAACAAATTAACTTTTATGGCACATTCCAAATTTCGAGCGCCACCCTATATCTGTCCCACTGTGACACGATCCTGAAGTATTCCACGTCTCCCAACTCAAAAGATTCATTGGTGAGCCCCCAGACGCACCAATCGTCGCGTGCCCACTCAACGTTAGGACAACTCCTAGACAAGGAGATGTTACGTAATCAACACAGCAAGGACAGGTCCACATTGGGGGCGACCTGCTCGTAAAGACGTCGCCCGCTCAATTTGTACTGTTTATTTCATTTTATTTTGTATATGTTTTTTATGTTTTATTTGCGCAATGGAACCTATTGGAAAAGCCCATGTAAAGACAACATTATTGGGCCCTCTTTATTGCTTTCTCTCTCATCCTTCTTTATCACACCTTGTATAGGATTTATTCTTCTCTCCTCTTTCCTATATATTTGTAGTATTCATATACCACTGCTTTTGTTCATTCTCTACATGTATCCTTCTCCTTGAGCGGCTTCCCCTTTCTTACCCGCGAGGTCGTCTTATGTCCGCTACCCGAGCCTCCTGCGGCCTGCCTTACTGGCCGCTCTGCTCCTCTTCTTCAGCTCCCTCTTCTCTGTGTGACCCCTCCTCTCCCATTTTATAGCCTTCCCCCTCTTTATCTCTCGTCGGGTCCACCTTCCCTCTCCTCCCCACCGCTCTCTCTCGCGGTCTGTTCTCTACCCTGCGGCTTGCTGCTCTCGCTGCCTGCTCTTGCTCGCCGACTCCCGCTCCAGCTCGCTGCGGCTTGTTCCTGCTCTCTGCGGCCAGCCTCCCGCTATCTTGGTCGCTGCGGTCTCTTCTCATCTGCTTAGTCTCTCTCCTCGCGATTTCCTTCCCCTCAGTTCGCGATCCTCCTGACCGTGCGGGTTGTTCCTCTCTCTCACCATCTTGGTCGTGGTCTCCTCTGGCGCCTCTCTTCCTATCTGTGCGGCCTGTCTCTACCCGCTACACTTCTTCTCCCAGTCCGCTTTGCCTTTGGTCGCGGCCACTTCCTGCTGCTGGTCTTTTATATCTTGAGCCGGTGTCGCTCTACTCGTCGCTTTTATGGCCCATTGCCGAGCTCAAATTCGAGCTCCCCCGGCGTTCTCTCCTTCTCCTTCTCACCGCGGCCTGCCCTCTCTTCTCGCAGCTGTTGTGCTCTTCGCCACGACCGGCTCCAATCCGCGAGGAGCCCGCTCCTTGCCGAGCGTGCCTACTCGTCGCGGCATGCCTTATCTTTGCATCAGTCCGCTGTTTCTGCCCGCTTCCTCTCCTCCCATGCCCTCTGGACTCCACTACAGCTACCCCCACGACCACGTGGCTCCTCCTCCGAACTCCGCGATGAGCTTCTGATTACTACTCTTTCCCTTCTGGCACGAACTTCATCCCTGGGTTCACGAGTCTCAAGCCAAGGGCCTTGCGCTCACCTTACCCAGGGAGACTCCTACTCTGATGAATGGCTACGGAATGACGGTCGCGCCCCCTGGATCCTGACGGTGGAGGGTGAGCTTACAATGATCATGTATCATGAGACCGCCAAAGCAATGTGGGATGAACTCCATTCCTTGTACTCGGGCAAGGACAGCAGCACATTTTTGACACTCTTCTCAAATCTGTAAACACTCTCTTGTCAATCACAAACTATGTGCTCGGGGCTCGGGATACTCTTCTACAAAATAATTACCGTCGTCTAGTTGGGAAACTAATCTACCTCTAACAAGACGATATATCCTTTGCTGTGGGACTCGTGAGCCGCTATAGACTCTCCTGCTCTCATCTTCAGGCAGTGGAACGATTCTCGGATACCTCAACACAAGGACTTGTATACAAAACCTCATCTTCAATCCCTACATGGCAAGGATTACGCTGGCTTCGATGATTGACGATCCACTAGCGGTTTCTCATATTTTGGAGGACACTAATTATTGGGGGCAGAGTGGTTGCTCATCCTCAGCAGAACAGAATATATGGCTGTTGTGGTCTCGGAACAAATGGATTGAGAGCTTACCGACTTGGTGTGCAATCTTACCTGCTCTCCTCCTATGTGCAGTCAAGTTGACATGCCAAGAACCCGGCTTTCACGAAAGAACGAAGCATATTGAGGTAGATTGTCATTTCCCCGAGAGAAAGTCCACATGAAGAAGACACAAATGTTCCGGGTTGAACAGGCCGCAGACATTCTCACCAAAGCTCTACCAAGCACCCCCTCTGTGCCTTCCAAGCTTGGCGCATCCTTGTACGCTCCAGCTTCGGGGGAGTATTGGAAAAGTCCATGTAAAGGGCCCATTGGGCCCTCTTTATTATTTTCTCTCTCATCCTTCTTTGTTTAGGATTTATTCTTCTCTCCTCTTTCCTATATATTTGTATTCTCTCCTTGTATTCATATACCGAAATACTACATGCAAGCTTTTGGTCATTCTCTACAGAACCACGTGTTTAATCCCAAGTGGGGGAAAAGAATTCTTTTGGTTCATATACCCATGTGGGGTTATTTGAAATGTAAGCAAAGTAATTATCTTCTCATCTCTCTCTCGTCCTCTCCCTTCTCTTATCTCATGGTACTCTTTTGGTTCATATACCCACGGGGGCCATTCTAATCTTTTGTTTCATATACCCAATGTAGCGTTGTCGTCGGACCCCCCTCTCGCCGCCAGCCAAGGGAGGAGTACGGATTACCTCATCGTCGCACAAGATCATAAACCGGGGCACATAACATAGTGTGCGGGTGGATAATGAGAAGGAGATTATGCAAGCAGGACAGAGGGCAGTGGTGGTTGAGACAATGGAGACAACTTACGAAGGCTTGCAAGTTGGGGAGGTGCTAGAAACAACATCTACGAGTGATACAATGAAGTGAGAAATAAGGTAGTGCAATGCGAAAAAAGTTGTTACAAGGGGGCTCATGTTGCGAGATGGTTGGACAAGAGTTAAGACACTTGCGGTTAAAAGTTGCAAGCAGCGGTGCGAGAAGGTTCATGATGCATGGTTGTACAGACAACTGAATAAGGAGCAAGGACAATGGTGGCCAGAATTTTACCCTTCTAATACAGGGTTGAGGAAACTTGTGTAAGTGTTCAAAAGAGAATCCCTATATATAAATAGAGGTACAATAGTAGTAACGAGTAAATGTTGTCTACCTTAAGAAAGGGCATATAATTCATGACTCGATTGCCAATTTGTTTAACAAAAGATGACATAGATTATCAACTTGTTTAACAAATGATGACATTAACATCTCCATCCAACCGGAAAATTTCAGTTTTTACACCAAAAGAAAACTTGAAGACTAAGATTGCTGAGCTCAACTGTGATATGGCATATTCCCATATTAGATAACTAGTGAGCCACATCTACCAAAAAAAGTTGGCCCTTTATCAATAAACTTAATCATATAGTTAAAGAAAATGACTTTCCAAAGGTAACCGTTTGGGCTTTGGGCTCCACACAAAAGTTCCATCATGTTGTATCAAAAAAAGACACTGGGCTCTGTTAGTGGTAGAAGTAAACTATCTAGAGTGCTGAGATCACTTAAGAGACCACAGGGAGTAAATGTGGACCATATTTACAAAAAGGCGAGATTGTTAATGACACCTGTCATTGAGTAAACAAGGAGGAATTACAAAAAGGCAGGCTAAATATGTCTTTCAGATATGGAGAATCCAAAAAATAATAATTTAAAAAAGGTTATACAAACCATGTCTACTAATACGTTCCATATAGTAGAATTCTCTGTATGCAAGACTGAGATAGTAGTTGAATGGCAAGTCAACGGAAGCAAGTGACTGGGTATGCTAAGCCTGCACGGGCAAACAAATGAAAAAAAAGGATTCCAAAATATTTGTTAACGCCTGCACGGGCAAAGAAATGAAATAAAAAGGTTTCTGAAATATTTTAAAAATAATTAAAACTATGAGTAAAGTGCAAATAAAAAGTCCAATACTGAAATAAAAGCCTAAACATTTAGAGGAATTCAAACCTTGGTCTTGAGAAATCATAGATAATAATCTGAAGATTATGGTAATTTGCTTCTCTAGCACAAGTTCTTAGAACAAATAAATCTTTATGATCAGTGACAATAAAAGCATCCAATAACCTTCCGATGGCACATTCAACCGCAAGAGCCCAGATGTCGCTGTTAACCAAAGACTACAACATACAACAGAGTAAAAAATAAGCTTATAATCAATCTTACTAGAGTTGTACAGCTATAATGTAACAAGATTTGCAGTAATCAAAACAGTAAAAATAAATTCTCAAACCACCACAACATAATGCAGGCAGCAGAATTGACAAAATTTAAGAACTATGCAGGTAAAGAATGGTTAATTCCAATCCAAGAACATCAACACTATCAAATGGCAGGCTTAATAAAAGGGAGTAAAGCGTTCATAAAAATTAGAAACTGTAAGAATTTGAAATATAAACTATTATTATAAGATTACCAACTCATTACATAAGGAACTCTCATCTTTATATAGAGTAGATGAGGAGGAAGAATATACATTTGGGGATGTGGGACTAAATCATTAAATACAAGAAATATGAAAAAGAACAATGAGCTCCCTTTTGTGCTTTTTTACAAATGGGTTTTAACGCTCCCCTCTCAAGCTAGAGCACATATATCGAACATTCCCAACATAACACAAATATCAGAAAAAGGTGATGAAATTTGTTAGGTGGAAAATGTTGGTCAACTCTTTAACTGAAATAACAAAGAGAGTGCATATTTATTTATGGATATCATCCTCTTCTGATAGTGTGACAATCTACTTCTATATATTTTGTTCTTTGATGGAATATGACAATTTTGGATATGTCATATGACAGGTTTATTATCACAAAATATCGGCGGGGGATGGTTGTAAGTTTCGCCAAAATCTTTGAGAAGTGTTCTCAATCACTTTAACTCAAAAACAATCTTAGTCATACTTCTATAACTTAACTTATGCACTTGACCTGAAAACAACTGCTTGTTCATTGCATCTCCAAGTACCAACATACTTGCAATATCCAAAAGTGGATTTGGTAGCTAAATTAGTTGAATGAAAGCAGGTTGCTTGAAAGCACTAATCAAAGCCTCAATATCAACCGACGAGAACCTTTAGCCGAATTCAAGTGGCGAAGTGGAGGTTGAGAAGGCTCTGACTCAGTTAGTACAACAATTAGCCTGGGAACAAGGATGTGTATGTTTTGTAAAGCACCGCTCAGTAAGATTGACCAAATCTCCTACAATGTGTGCAAAAAGAGAGATGCCCTCCACAACCTCCACTACGGCCCCCGCGGCCACATTATGCCTCCACGACAAGCTGCATGAGCATAATTTTCCTGAGGGTGGAGGTGATACTATAGAGGCTAGCGCATAAGAATTGTCACTTAAGAGATGCAAGTTGTAGTAGCATCCAAGGTGGGAGTGACAGGTTCTTCCAAAATCTGTTAGCATATCATCTCATAGGAATCCAAAAGACGTAGAAGATAGCAGATCACAAGGAGTTCCTAAAATGTATACGCTGATTTGTAAGGCCTGCAAAAAAAGGGTGATGTTAGAGAAGTTATGTGTCGAGAAATTAAACTTCCTAATATGTGTAGAAAAATTGAGTAAACCTTGCATATACTTCTTGGAATGTAAAATTAGAAGTGTGAGTACAAATATATAGGGAGAGAGAGAGAGAGAGAGAGAAATCTCTATTACAAGATGTGGGACTAACACATCCTAGTTAAGAGGCTAAATGGGCCTTTACATATATCATTCAACACTCCCCCGCAAGCAAGAGCATACAAATCATAGGAACCTGAGCTTGGACAAGAACTGATAGTACAGAGGTCATGGTAAGGACTTGGTGAGGATGTCAACAACTTGCTCGTTAGCTGGAACATACATTAACTCTATCTTCTTTAATTTAACATTTTCTCGAATGAAATGACAATCAACCCCAATGTGCTTCGTCCGTTCATGAAAAACAGGATTCTTGGCAATGTGTATGGCAGTCTGACTGTCGCAAAATAGGGTGGCCGATGCGGAAAGCTTGACTCCTAAATCATCAAGGAGACCCTCAAGCCAATGTGAGCTCACACACAACAGCTGTCATTTAAACGATACTCGGCCTCAGCGGATGAACGGGCAACTATAGACTGTTTCTTGCTATGTCACGTAATGAGATGCCCTCCAAAATAAGTGTAAGTATCCACTTGTGGAACGTCGATCATCCAATGAACCAAGCATAATTCAGCTTCACAATAACCACTCAGAGATAAGGGAGGCGAAGAGGGCTTGTATACAAGTCCCTGTCCAGGAGCAGACTTCAAATATCGAAGAATGCGCTCAACTGCTTGGAGATGAGAGATACGTGGCTCATGCATGAATTCGAGTGACAATCCCAACAGCAAATGATATATAAGATCTTGTAACAGTGAGATATATCAGTTTTCCCACAAGACGACAATAATACTCAGGGTTTGGAAGGAGTATATCAGAGTTCTGAAGCATGAGAGCGGAGCTTGCGATTACCATCCAAGGGAGTGTCGACAAGCTTGGAATCCAGAGTAGCCTCACACCATGCAGCAAGTCAAGACAGTACATCCTTTGAGATAACATCAGTCCATCAGGTCGCTGAGCCATCTCGAGATCAAGAAAGTAATGAAGACTTCTGAGGATCTTTGTTTGAAACACAGTTGTCATATGTTGTTTGATTATATGTATTCTTGTAAGGATCATCACTCATAATCAGAATATCATCAACATATACCAAGAGAATCAATGTGCCATGTTGAACGATGTCGAGTGAATAATGAGAAGTCGGTTGGAACTTCGAGTGAACCCAACCACACTAACAGTCTAACTGAATTTGTCAAATCATGACCGAGGCGACTGTTTGAGACCATAAAGTGACTTCTTCTGACAACAGGACAAGAGAATCCTCTGTGGTCTCAAACCCGGGAGGTTGTTGCACATAGACGGTTTCCTGCAAATCATCATTAAGAAAAACATTTTTGACATTCCAATTGGTGCAACTGCCAGTGTCGATGAACAGCGAGGGAGATCAACACACGAGCAGTATTCAGTTTGGCAACTGGAGAAAAGGTCTCATCATAATCTAGACCTTGTTGTTGGGTAAAACCTATGAGCCACCGGACGAGCTTTTCAGACGTCGAACCGTTCCATCTTGGACCTTGTTTGAGGGCAAACATCTGCTTACAACCCACGCAAGTCTGTCCAGAAGGAAGAGGGACAAGATCTCAAGTGTGGTTTGCCCAAAAGAGCAGACATTTCCTCGTTCCATAGCCGCCTCGTCATCCCAGATGTTGGAGAGCCTCCTGCACAGAAGGAGGGACGGTAATAGAGGATAAAGAAAGAGCAAACTGGCGAAGTTACGGAGAGAGGCGGAGCAAGGAAGACATAATTCGTCATTGGGTGTGCAGTATAAATAGTTGTTCAGAATCCGCAGGATGCAAAATATCATCAGAGGAGGGCATCTCCCGTAGGGTAGTGGAAGAAGGAGGACGACGAGTACACACACGAGTGATAGGTGGTTTGTGTAGAAGCGGCGTGGTAAGAGGAGGTGGGTTTCGTGGGAGTAGTGTAGGAAGGAGAGACGGAAGGTTGGAAGTAACAGGGACATCAGGCCGCGGAAGGAGTGGTGGAAGGAGAGAATCTGTTGGTTGAGAATGATATGGCTGGTCTTCGAGAAAGGTGACATCAGCAGAAGTAACAACCTTGTGATCTTTAGGAGAGAAGCAGACATAACCCTTCTAAGTACGGGAGTAAACAACAAACATATATTTCTTGGCACGAGGATCGAGCTTGTCTGTGGAATGGCCAATATTATGAACATAGCACACGCTAGCCAAACACGCGAGGGGTGACTGAAAAGGAGAAGTGGGGTGGAGGAGGTTAAAGAGAACCTGCAAAGTTGAGAACAGAGGAAGGCATGCGGTTAATAAGAGAACATGCAGTAGAGACCCCGAAATTCCAATATTGTGTGGGAACATTCATTTGAAACATAAGAGAGAGGGTAACCTCAAGAAGGTGGCGATTCTTGCATTCAGTGACGCCATTTTGTTGGGGGTATAGGCACGGGAGGTTTGCTGGATGATTCGAAACTCAGGCACACAGGTTGGTAAACGTGTGACTAGTGTATTCACGGGCATTGTCAGAACGGAGAGTTTTTCATTGTAGTGGAGAACTGATTGCGAGTTTCAGTGATAAAGGCACGGAAAACAACCTGGCAGTTCAGAGCGATCATGAAGTAGATAAAACCATGTCACCCGAGAGTAATCATCTACAAATGTAGCAAAGTAACGATAAGCCAAAAACACTGGTGATTTTGTATGGTTCCTCAGATATCAGAGAGAACAAGATCAAAGGGAGCAGTACTCCGAGTGGGATGAGGCGAGAACGTTAGACCTGATGAAGTTTTCCATATATACAGGACTCATAAGTGAATTCTCGGATGGAAACATCGGGAAGAGCTTGGTGGAGTATGTTTAAAGGAGGGTGGCCAAGACGTTGATACCACTCAGAAGAGCTAATAGAGGACAAAACCGTCGGAGGAGGGGTCAAGGATATAGAGACCATTCGACAGATGCTCATTTTCCAATGATAGACTGCATCTTGCGATCCTGCACAACACAAGAGGTGGAGGAGAAAGTTACGTTGCAATCAAGATCTTGAGTGAGACGACTAATAGAGAGAAGGATTGAAAGGAGAGCCCGGAACAAGAAGAGCAAAGCGAAGAGTGATGGAGGGAAGTAATATTAAAGTCGGAGGAGCCAAAGATAGAAATGGTATCCCCACTTGCAACAGTAAAAGACTTGGGTTGCACTAAGTCCAAGTAGCGAGATGGCTGTCGTGAGGAATGTGGATGGGAGGCCCCTTGAATCCAAGATCTAGGACGAACTATGGGCAAGACAGGAAAACACACTACCAGAAATGGACCCAACAGAGCTCGGAGAATTTTTGATCATCCCTTGAAGTTGCTTGATTTGAAGTCGGAAGTCAGCAATGTAATTTTGAAGGCTTTGTGAAGTAGAATGTGCAGGCATGGGCAAAAGGGCAACGACAAGAAGCAATCTGTGTGGCAGGGCGAAGTCGCAGCGGCTAGTGATGGCAAAGATACTCCGGAGAAGACCCAGCGGCCAAGCAGATAGCATCAAGCGGCAAGGGCAAACCGAGGAGAACAATTGCAGGAGAACCGACCAATCCGCTTAGCAAACCACAGGCGGCAAAGCAGAGGCGACAAGTAGGGCCAGGCCGCATCGGGAATTAGAACCCGCAGGTAGGCAGGAGCAGCGAAGCAGCGGACTAGCGGAGTAGACAAACAGATACAGGCGGCCAGAGACGAGGTGGCCTGAAGAAGAACAGCTACTAGAGGAAGAGCCGCGAAGGTCAGAGATCAGCTTCTAGAGAAGTAACCAGCGACTAACCCTAGCAGTCATTAGCAAGAGAGGCCGACAATGGCAAGAGAGAAGGCGGGCAACGGCTTAGAGCAGAAAAGTCTGGCGAACAGCAAAACTAGGCCGGCAGCGGCTTGAAGAGAAGCACAACGAATAAAGCAGCAAGCCTGCAACAGCAAGTAGAGAGCCAAATCCGCGGAGGGTAGAGAACAGGGCCAAGTTCACAACAACTAGAACAGGGCCAAGCCCGCAGTGGGTAGATAACCAAGTCTGCGTGATGGGTAGAACAACAAGCTAGACATCAGACAGAGGCAAGTCACAGCGAGCAGGGAGCAGAAGGCCAGTCCGCGCGACAAGCAGAGAAAGAGGACAAAGGTTGTAGGCGGAAAAGAAAGCTAAAGAAGACCGCGCGAGTCCTGCGGGAGGCCGCTGCGAGTAGATGAGAAATTGTCAGGCCCCAGCGAACAGCAACGAGAAAGCAAACAACGAGTAGATCGCGTGATAAGTCTGGCAAGAGCAGTCCACGAGAAGAGGAACGAAACCGCAAAGGTCAGTGTTGAAGTGGTGCCCAGACAAATCCCTATAAAAAAGGGAGAGAAGAAGAGAAGATGGGAGGGAGGGAGGAGAAAACCGAGCCCGCACAAGGGGATGCGGTTAAGAAGAATAGACCGCACAAGGGAATGCGATTAGTTAGAAAGCGAGCGCGCACAGGGGAATGCAGTTAAGAAAAAAAGGAGTCCGCCCAAAGGATGGCGGTAAGAAAATCGGAAAGCATAAAGCGGATAGGAGACCAGACCGCGGTCAGGAAAGAGGTTAACCGCCGGGAGGATCAGTGGCGCTCTGATACCAATGTAGAAAAAATGAGTAAACCTTGCATATACTTGAATGTCAAATTACAAGTGTGAGTACAAATATATAGGGAGAGAGAGAGAAATCCCTATTACAAGATGTGGGACTAAACATCTTAGTTAAGAGGCTAAATGGGCATTTACTAGTGTGCATTTACATATATCATTCAACAATATGCAACATCAGGAGAGATTGATGGGCAAGCGAAAAGAACTGAATAGATAGTGTAAATGCGAGAGGTTTTGGACCCTTTGATATAAAGGTATCAAGATGATCTCACGCAGCCTTCAAAGTTTCATCATGACGTATGATAGGCAAATAGTCATCAGAAAAAAGGTTTGGATGTCATGTTTGTACAAGAGCAGCATTGGCGTCCTGATCAGCATTGATATGCGAGATTAGGGATTTCTCAGTGGATATTATAAAAAGGAACCAGCTCCCATCTTTCAACGCAATCTTTTTCGACTCGAGCATCCCCCAAAAATTCATATTTGGCGTGCTTTAGAAATGAAGGTTAATTTAAAGAAAACCAAATAGGTACATGAAGCAATATATATAACATACAAGCAAATATCAAAATCAAAAAGACTAGATCCATGTAATAGAAAATAAAACTCTAAAAGGATTGAGAACTTTTGAAGATGAAGAGAGTCTAAATGTTAAAATAGCAAATATGACATTCTCAAGAAACAATATGTAAGCTTTTAGCAAAGAGTAGGACCATAATGTCCATCAATAACTACATATACGAATACATTATAGAAACTAAACAAGATTATGTAAAAGATACATACTTTTTGATAACGGATAGTCTAGCGCAATCTTGGTGTTAGAAGGGTAAGTATCTATAAACCTCTGGATATGTGACGGAGACCTTCTCTCTATAGCTCAACGGATATTGTTTGTAGGAAGTCTATTCTTCAGCTCTCAGAGTTCATTTTCTCTTGTCGTCAGGGTTCATAAGTGTTCGACCGTGGGATCAGTAATCTTGGGCTACATCTTTGGTCTGAACTCGTTCAAACCGATTTCTCGTTTCTGACATTTTGGTGCGGTGAGCGAAGACCGTAACCGGAGGAAAAAAACTCTTGCGAGAAGAAATCATGACAAGTCATGGAAAGCAGAAGACCGACACCAACAACTCCCAAACTGGTGGTGAGTTTGTTACGCGAACCAACCTCGTGGAATCTAGACGGACAATGGAAGACAACTATACAAGCTCAACTCGCACTCGTGTCGAGGTCATAGTGACCTCACCTCGAAATGTTCACAACTTTGGACGAGCCTGAGCCATCTCAGCAACCCGGCAAGGAAATCATCATTAAGCAGTCGAAGCGATTATTACAAGCACAAGCTCCGCCAATGAGCTCACAAGGGAATAAGATTCTGAAACAACGAGCCAGCTCGCTTCCCGCCAGTTCGCCTGATGGATCGGCGAATCCATTTTATGAGCAGATTTTGATGGCCATGGTTCCTGAGGGGCTCAGGGAGACGGCCCTGAGTTACTACACTGAGAAGGATGACCCCTTTCAGCACTTGCACTGGTTCGAGGGCATGGTGTCCATTCGAACCACGACTGATATATTCAAGTGCGGGTTCTTTGCGATCACCTACAAAGGGAAGGCGAGCGGCTGGTTTCATCCAGTTGCCGGCAAGTTATATTCACTGCTTCGAGAACATATGTCGTAGGTTGATGTCACGCTTTGCAACGTTAAAGAAGAGGAAGAAAGTCCCTCATGCTTTCTTTTTGATCAAGCAGGCACCCCAGGAGAGTTGGGGAGTTACATCGACTGTTTGCAAGAAGAAGTGCTCGCGAACCAAGGAGGTAGGCAGTTTCACCCTGCAGCTTGCAATTGCGTGTGGCTTGCAGGAGGATCATTTCAAGCTAGAGGTGGGCAGAGACCCACCCATGTATTTTGAAGAACTGATCCACCGAGCGTGTCGATTCATCGAAGGAGAAGCTACGAATAGTAGTTTCTCTAGCATCACTCATAAGGTTAACCAGAGCTGAGGAGATAAGACCCGGAAGGGGGGAGGCCAGAGTTGAGGAGGCAGGAGCAGAGGAGGTCGGTCATGGCTCCAGAACCTTGGGGACCTCATAGGAGGTTTCATGTCCTAATGAACAGGTCGCCGTGGAGGCCTGCGGGAAGGCCTCCCTCCCATGGGACCAGGAAGGCATTCCTCTCCCGACCGACGAGGATGTCTTAACTCCCGGGAGGGAACGTAAAGAGCTAATAGACAAAATGGTCTCCACCTCGGGAGGCAATGGCGGTTTCCAGACGAGGAGATGGACATCAGGGAAGGAACCAGCACCACAGGCATCGTCAGGACAAATGTTGTTCCCAACTGTGATTTCCATCAAGTAAAGAAGCATGTTGTAACATCCCAAAATTCTGACCCGACCAATTAAACCACCTAGGGAACCTAATCGGTTCCATCGACCTCTTTTGGTCGACATACTCATGGCCAGTGTGACCTTGTTGGTCTGGTGAACAAATTACATTTTGTTCACCTGAACCTTGAGTTATAATGACTCAAATAAGCTTTTCGAGAAAATGAATCCAGAATGGATTCCTGCCAATGTTGTTACCCTCGTAAGATCAATAAGAACTCAACGACGTTTGTTTTGTCACATTCTGACAAATATTTACAAAGATGACCAAAATGGGTCTCCTCGAGCTATGTGACGCCACACATGATTATTGAGCAAATGACTCCATAATTGATCTCATTTAGTTTTGTTAGACTCGTGAATTGATTAGTGCATCATGTATTTTTCCTATTGTCGCGCATGTCTTCGCGCTTAGTTGGGATATTATGTTGTATCGCGCACGTTATTAGCGCTTTTGTGTATTTTTGTATCGCGCGTGTTGTTTGCGCAAATTTTGTTTGGCTCGTTGGGGTGATCGACCAACGAGACCCTGAATGCATAGGTTCGGTATTTAGGGATAGGTTAGCTTAGGGCGAGCTTTAATTTATTCAACTATTTTAATTTAAATATTTATAAGTAATGAAAACACTCACTTGAGTGAGCCCAATCAGCCCACTTCCCTTTGGCCCATCTCCAAAGTAATCCAAAATCCTACACTTATCAAAACCCCTCAATCAAAACCCTAAACTCATCTATAAAAGCATATGGTAGCCACTATTCATCCCCGGCTGGAATAGAACATACGAACCAATTTAGGTTGCGTCGGTTCTTAATCCAGCGTCGTTTCTATAACCGCCTTTTCTAGCGATTCCCTAGCTGGTCGGAGCTCTCGACGTCACCACGTAGTCGTTCGCCGCCACCTGGAGTTCCAGCAGCAAGTCTGCCCGCCGGCTGAACTTCTTCGACATCGCTTCCTGAAGCCGCAAGAATAGCCGACCGCCAGTCCTCCTCCATCATGCGCTGTGTCTGCCACACAGGGTCGTTGTTCCGTCCTTCGTAGACCCAGTCTGTCACAGCCACCGTAGACTCCTCCAGTCCCTTCGCCATTCCTACTAGCATCTGGTTCAACCTCCAGTCAGTCTGAGTCTCTGTCCAGAGCCCAGGAAGTCATCTTCTTGGCGTTTCGTGTCGGCCTATCACTGCTCCTTAGTCTGGTATACCTCACCGCTCCTAGCTCAATCCTCCAGTTAAATTTTATGCTTAAATTTTTAAATGAATAGTTAGATGTTGGAGCTTGCCCTACTAATCGTATCTTTTAATTTCTGTTAATTTTCCATATACGTGTTGTCACCCTCTTGAATGTTATGTTTGCGGAATTGTGATTTGTGACGTATCATGCACGTGTGGTAGCCTTGCGTTCGCGGAGCGACGCCTTGACCATTTAGTTCATTAAAATAGCCAGCGTGAAAACTTTCGCGCCTCATTTATTTTAAAAGATCTCATTTTATTAGCTTTCAAAAAACTACACCCCACCTTGGATCACATCAGTTTGGTGTGGCTGCTGTGATATATCTCACTCCTATTATGGGATAGCCGAGCGCCGTTGTTTTAGGAGTTTTAAGTTTTCAAAAAAAATTTAATCGATGGAGTCAAGAGTCGGATACATCGAGGGAAGTTTAGGAGACATGGGTAAACGTCTGGAAGAACTCATGGCCGCTATCACTGCACTCATTGTCTCCGTGAGAGATACGAATCAAGTAATGTTAGGATTACGCACTTCGATCAACAACTTGGAAGCGCAATATCACTTAGGGGGTCCTCCTGCACGACCTCCTACTCCTCCTGCACGACCTCCTACACCTCCACAGCCAGAACCCCAACCAGCTCATCAAGAACACGGGCATCCACCTAGGTGGGATGCGGGTATTAAATTAGATGTTGGGGATTTTGAGGGCACACTCGAGCCTGAGGTGTCTTGATTGGTGCGAGCGACTTGAGCGATTCCTCAGCTGGAAGCGCACACCTGCCCACCAACAGGTGGAGTATGCTACCCTGAAGCTGAAAGGCCCCGCACTCACATGGTCGGGGCAAGTCGAGCGGATGTGATACACTATGGTACAACCACCTATCACCACCTGGATTGAGTTCAAAGCTCAACTCAAGAGGCGGTACGTCCCTGCTGATTTTATGCAGACCTCGTATCGTAGATATCACAACCTACGACAAGACAAGCAAACTATCGACGAGTACACGAATGAGTTCTTAGTCCTCCAGCCATGCTTAGATCTGAAGGAGGAAGACCACATGGTGGTGGCCCGTTATCTGAATGGGCTACGGTACGCTATACGAGACCAGTTAGAGATTCGTGATTTTCGGGACCTTGGAGAGGTCTCCATCCGAACGTCGAGTGGAGGCCCTCCAGAAGAGGACATCTGGTCAGAGGTCTACTGATGGACCTAGGTCTATTGATAGACCCACTTCGAGCACCACCACTACTACACCCACATCTGCTACTATTGATTCTCCATCTCTTGTCATTACTGGAGCCCCGATTCTTCACCCTGGCCTCTCTCGGGGTACAGAGCTCATGGGAGCCCGACCCCACACTTGAGTGTTTTGATGCTTCAAGTGTATGGAGCCCGGGCATAAATCTTTTGAGTGTCGGCGACGCCAGTTCGTTGCAGTGATTTATTCCACCACCGAGGGAGAACCCGAGTTTGAGGTTTTCCTTAGTGACCCCCAGCCTGAGCCCCTGTCCGTGGCTGATAGTGTCATCGAGGTCGAGGGCGAGCAAGTAGAGAACCTAGTTTGTCCTCTTCACTCTAGTTTGATTACCTCTGGCGAGACCACTGAGCATGATCCTCGAAGAAAAGAAATTTTTCGCACTACCGCCCGCATTCAGGAGCATTTCTATTCCATTATTATTGATAACGGCGGTATGGAAAACTACGTGTCTCAGCGAATGGTAGAGAAGTTAGGACTTGTGGCGCGCCCCTTAGAGCAGTAGTACCATTTATCTGGGGTTAGTAGTCTATTGACTATACCCATTACTCATCATTGTCAGGTAGAGTTCTTTATCGGGGACGTGTATCGTGATTCGGTGTTATGTGATGTCGCCCCCATCGATGTTTGCCGCCTACTTCTAGGACGACCATGGCAGTATGATCGACATGTTCTGCATGATGGTGTGAGGAACTCTCATTCTTTTGATCACCATAGGCGCAAGATTATTCTTCTTCTCCAGAAGAATGGCCATGTTCCTAGAGAACCTGGGAGGACCTCACTAGCATCTACTTCGTCGTCCTTAGTCTCCACTACACCACTCTTATTTAGTGCTACGCTTCGACTTGGACCCTCGCTCCAGGGGGAGCCGTCTGATTTTCGGGAGTCATCTATTTTGGGTGCTCTGGAAGCACCGACTTTTGTTGACTTCGTATTTGACGAGCACGCGTTTAGTCCGCATCGTTTGTCCTTGGTGGCAGTCGAGCACATTGGGGCACCTCACCTCGATCGTTTGAGGTTTGATATTTTTAGGTCGAGTCGTACGAGGAGAGTTGAGATGACCCGTAGGTTTTATACTCCTCGTCGGGACACCCGTTTTCATGGGTTTTTGTGGAAGATCATATGTGACAACCCCACCATATGCTCCAATAAAGTATTTTTTTTCTGATGATGAACAAAGGCGCATGAACATTTTTCGAATTATTTTGACGAATTTATTTTTGCTTTTTGTTATGTTTTATTTAATTATTTGGTACATTTACTTTATTTTGGGGTACCAATAGCAATTTAAAGTGGGCTGCCCTCTTTGATGTGGCATTGTGATGGGGCTAATCAATATGTTTTGGGATGTTTTACTTATGGGTTTGCTGCCTTTGGAGGTGGGCTGGCTGTTTATGTTGGGCTGGATGAATTTATATTGTCGGGTGCTTGTTACATTGTGCTGACTGTAATTGTGTTGGAGGAAAGGATCGTTGGATATGTTATATGTTGGATGGGTAGCATGTTGAGTTCGGTTATGAGACATTTGGAGCGGTGCTTGGCGTGACCTTGCCGCTGGCCGCTTACTTCGCTGTTATAAGTCGATCTCAAGCCCAGGCTGCTTCTCCCGCACTCATTCCGTCGTCATTCTGCTTCTGTGATATCTCGTCATCTTCTTCCTCTTGTTGCTCTGTGTCGACAGGGAACATCTTCTCCTTCTCTTACTACTTCTTCTTCCTTCTTCGTGCCTATAACTGACGGTGTCTTGCTTTCGTGCCGATGACATCGCCGTTGTTGTGTCATATTCGCCTTTGTTGTGCCGTCGACACTACTGTGTCACTGTTTCTCCCATGCCGACGGTTTTGTCGTGTCGTATAGGGCTTGTTGCTGCTCTGCTTTGCTGATTAGGGTTGCTGCTACTGATTCCCTCTGCTTCTCCTCTTCCCTCTTGTTGTAAGAAATTTCTTCTCCTTTGCCCCTTGGACGGTTTGGTTATTTCCTCTTTACTTAGCTACTTACTTAACTGCTTGGACAGTTTTTGGGGTATTGGGGTTCTCATTTCTTTTAAGTAGTTCTGATTTTGGGGGCCGGTTTATGCTAGATAACTAAAGAGTTTTGAGAATGCTAAATAGTCCTTTTTAAAGATAATTTTGCGTTGATTTTACGTTGGTTCGCCATTTTAAGGGCTTGTTAAGCTTTGTTTCATCTTTCAAGCTGATTTGCATATTTCATAAAACTATTTCGAGCTATTTTGGGTATTTTGAGCCGTTTGGTCAGCTAAGGTTAAGATTCACAGTCTCGGTTGAGTACTGTTTTGGTTGGATACTTTTTCAGACACTTTTTGACGTTTCTTTTGATTTTCGGGATTTTAAAACGTCTTTTAAAACATATTACTGCTACGAATATCAAGTGACGCAACCCAAATAAAAAGTGCGTATAATTTCAGTGGTTTTCGGGGATCAAAAATAAGATGATGGTGTCACAAGAGAACCGTGGCGGAAATGCGAATAAGAACTTGGATAAAGGCAAAGCTGTTGTGAGTTTCTTATTTCCTGAATTTGTTTTATTCACGTAACTTTCTATTACTGTTTTACTTTCTAAAATAAATAAGTGTCTGTGCATGTGAGTTTAACTCATTAAGATATCGTTATAGAATAAAATGTGGGCGAGGGAAAAACATAAAAGCGATATATATATTTCTGAGGGGATTACTTTTATTAAAAACTCTTGTTTTCACGATAAGAAAAAATTTATTAAAACTTTGCATGGGGAAATGTGATGGCTTAGAATCTGATGATGTAGAGGCATCTACTGATGGATTCACCCGTAGGGGTGAGCCTACAAATTACACTCTTCGGAGGTGGGGCCAAATTCAATTTTGCATCACCGGAACATTTCCTATTTTATGTAACTAAATTAAAGGGACAAGTTAAGATTTAGTATTGAGAGTAAATGAAATGAATAATTATTATTGTACAGTAAACATATTGTTATTATTCTCATTATTTGCATGTAGAGCACTTCATGAAATATTTACCTCACATAGTCATAATTTTATGACTAACCCATTGTAAACCTGTTTTTTAGGCAACAGAAGCGTCTCCCTGTGCTCCTAAGAGGATTCCTCCAGAAGAACTAGCGAAGGTATGGCTAAAGATCTTCGTAGGCATTGGGGAGGTTTACCAGAAGCATAAGGACTCGTGTAGAGATCCGTATTGTGATTTCTGTATTGAATATAAGTAATACTCATGTTAGTTTTCTTTTATAGAATATTGTAACAATAATGAATAAATGAATAAAATGTTATTTTATATGTTCTTTGTACTGTACATAGATATGCTGCGACTCTTTTATTGAAATGTTGTTCAATTCTTGAAATCATTTGGGAAGCCCGGAAATTTGGGTCTTCACATCATAAGCGATAGATTTGGGATCTGCTTAAAATGTTGTCACTCGAGTGAGATTTTATCGGGTGACGTCAAAGCGACGGACAGCCCTGGTCTAGCGGACGATCGTGAGTGTCTCCCACGCATGAGGATGTTGCGTCATGAATTACTGGTTCCACGGCTTATTTCCATTTGTTTCACGATTTCCCTCTCACCACTTGTTTGATACACACACCGCCTCTGTCATCCTCTGTAAGCTCTAATAATTACTATTTTTTAAATGATTTGCATAGAATTTGGCTAATGGATTGCGAGTTTTGGGGGATGAAAGGGTACTTCCAGATTTTGGGTAGCAGCCACGGCACTAGCAGGGCACCTATGCAGCTTCTCTCTGACCACTATCTTATACTTGATAGTGATTGGTTGCATTGCATTCTCGTCGGGGTCGAGTTCTTTCAACCCTGCGGGAATTGATGCAGCTCGTAGTATATCTTTTTATTCTATTTATTGTACCTGTATTTTTCCTCTTGTCGCGCATGTCTTCGAGCTTAGTTGGGATATTATGTTATATCGCGCGCGTTATTAGCGCTTTTGTGTTTTTTTGTATCGCGTGTGTTGTTCGCGCAATTTTTTTTTGGCTCGTTGGGGTGACCAGCCAACAAGACCCTAAATGCATAGGTCCGGCATTTAGGGAATAAGTTAGCTTAGGGCAAGCTTTAATTTATTTAACTATTTTAATTTAAATATTTATAAGTAATGAAAACACCAACTTGAGTGAGCCCAATCAGCCCACTTCCCTTTGACCCATCTCCAAAGTAATCCAAAATCCTACACTTATCAAAACCCCTAAATCAAAACCCTAAACTCATCTATAAAAGCATATGGTAGCCACTGTTCATCCCCGGCTGGAATAGAACGGACAAACCAATTTAGGTTTTGTAGGTTCTTAATCCAGCGCCGCTTCTGTAGCTGCCTTTTCCAGCGATTCCCTAGCTGGTCGAAGCTCTCGACGGCGCCACGTAGTCGTTCGTCGTCACCCGGAGTTCCTGCAGCAAGTCTTCCCGTCGCTGAACTTCTTCGACGTGGCTTCCTGAAGCCGCCAGAATAGCCGACCGCCAGTCCTCCTCCATCATGCGCTGTGTCTGCTACACGGGGTCGTTGCTCCGTCCTCCGCAACCTTGTCTGTCACCTCCACCGTCGACTCCTCCGGCCCCTTCGCTAATGGATCAAGGCCCTTGTTCCTACCAGCTTCTGGTTCAACCTCCAGTCAGCCTGAGTCTCTGTCCTGAGCTCAGGCAGTCATTTTTTTGGCGTTTCGTGTCGGCCTATCACTGCTCCTTAGTCTGGTATACCTCGCCTCTCCTAGCTCAATCCTCAAGTTAAATTTTACGCTTAAATTTTTAAATGAATAGTTAGATGTTGGAGCTTGCCCTACTAATCGTATCATTTAATTTTTGTTAATTTCCATATCTCGTGTTGTCACCCTCTTGAATGTTATGCTTGTGGAATTGTGATTTGTGACGTATCATGCACGTGTGGTAGTCTTGCATTCGCGAGCGACACCTTGACCGTTTAGTTCGTTAAAATAGCCCGCGAAATCCTTCGTGCCTCATTTATTGTAAAAAGATCTCATTTTATTAGCTTTCAAAAAACTACACCTCACCTTGGATCACATCATGAATTCTATACGAGTCCAATGGAGTCGACCTCGTTCAATTCCGATCAATATTGGAGAATTTGACATGTCGGCATAATTTTAAGTAACGTGTTTACACTAAAAGCGGAAATTGAGCAAACAGCCTTGAAATTTACCTCAGATGGTTTCGTTAGACTTGTGAAGCCAGTATGAGTTCAACGAAACTGTTTGCTATAAATTTCGATGAGTATATGAGAAAATGTAGCGTGGGCGCGAGTTTTAAATAACATAATTATCCAAAAACTGAAAATCGGGCAAACAACCTCGTAATTGACCTAAGACAATTTTGTAACACTCGTAACGATAATACGAGTCCAACAGAGTTGTTTGTTTATGTTAGAAAAAGAACATATAAAGGACCATATAATTGTCCACATAGGTCATCTTCCTCTTTGTGTAATAATCTCACATCTTGAAAAAGAGACTCTTCTTTCTCCTCTCTCTCCCTATATATATGTACTCATACTTGTATTTACATACACAAGAAGTATATATACAAAGTTTCACCGATTTTTCTCATGTGTTTGTGCTCTTTTCTACATGGTATCAGAGTCTTCGATCCCTCTGGGCGGTCTCTGATTTTCTAACCACAACCCCCTCTGTGGTCTCCTGTCTTTAGGCGGTTAGCGGTTCTGTCTAACTGCACCCCTCCAGTGGTCTCTTTATCTCCATTCTAGCGGACAGACCGTTTCTGTCCATAGGGTACTCGGTGTGTTGTTCCCACCTTCTGGTTTTGAATTTCCTCTTGATTTTATAGACTTCACTGTCAGGTCCCACCGTGCGGACTGCTCTGTGTACGCCACGGTCTGCCTGATTCGGCCTCAACTTGCCTGCTGCTCTTCCTAGATCGTACGGTCTGTCTCTTTAAACCGCGGAGGTCTGGTCTAGTCTTTGTTCTACAGGGTAAGTTCTTGATCTACTTACTAAAGATAAGAGTCAAATCAGTGGATAGTTTTGTAGACTAACTATAATATTCATGAAGATGATTCTCCTAATTTAGATAGGAAATTACAACTTTAGAAAACTTCGGGTGAACTCATTTACATTAGTAATACACTAATACTAAACTTTTTATGACCTCTATTATCAGCTTGTCAGTTAATTCTCAAGTATTGCAAAAAGGCCCAAGGTTCATCATTATGAACCATGGTATTACAAGCTCTGATGTCAACCTGACAGTTAATCAGGAACCTTGGTATTACCAAACTTGGTAGTTGGTATGGAAAGTTCATCGTTATGAAGATGTCCTTCAAATTCTCAAGTATCTCGAAAAGGCCGAGGAATGGGTATCGTCTTCAATGATCATAGTCATATGTATATATCAGGATATTGTGATGTGAACTAGGTTGGGCCCTTTTATGACGAAGATCAATTTATGGAAACTCTATATTTGTTGAAAGCAGTCGTGTGACTTGGGAAAGTAAGAAACAAATAATTGTAGCTAATTTCTCTATTGAGGCTGAATACATAGTCATGATCATAGTTACATGTGAATTGATGTAGCTTAAACCTTTCTTAAGAGAAATGAGAGTGTTGGTCTTTGGGCTATTCCACTCTATTGGGCAATCAATTGTTCCACAAACAAACTAAACATGTAGAGATTGGTAGTCATTTTACACTGAAGAAGGTTCATCAAAAATATATGTTTACTAAGGGTATATATGGAAGGAATATTCATCAGAGCTCTATACATTTGGGAATATTTGATGGTTATGGAGTGAGTTTGCAAACGTGATCAGGTGGTGAGGTGACTCACCTGAACTCAAAAGAAACATGAGATTAGGGCTTCCTGATAAAACCGCACACTGTATGTGTCCCACATCAGCTGTAACTAGTACTTATTCCTTCATTTAACATATAACGATACAAATTTGGTTGGAACTACTTCCTAGCAATATAGTTTTAAATTGAGTTGATAAAATGAACAAGCGAAATACATTTACAAGAAATGAAACAAAAAAATATTAAAAAGCAGAAACATCATAAAAATTACAACGGGAGGGCATACAAAAAAATTCACACACCACATGAGCTCCAATTGGACCAATTGGAGGACATTTAAATTTTCTTCTATGCCACTCAATGGCATGCAGGAGATTGAGAACCTTTTGCCCTCCAAATGCTGTGACCTGGAAATAGTGAAAACGCATATCAATACCCGAGTAAATAGACTTCAAAAAAGTCAGCACGTTGTAAATCAATTATAAAGCACCTGAAACCTTCAAAACCACAAAGCATGAAAACCTCTAACCTAGTGAAAACAGACCTTGTTGGTTTGCTGTTGTTTAAGAGCTTGTAATTGAGAACATAGACTATGATATTTTCTCTCATTATCTTGAACCTACAATTTCGATTGTGAGTTAGTATGCCAAGTGCATCCTTAGCAATATCATAAAAGTGGTTGCAAGTAAACAAACTATGTCAGAATTTCAAATATTAAAAAGTATAATAAAAATTTAAGAGACAATTTATACAGATTTTTAATCACTTGCTCATACTTCATGTAACCATCATGAATGGTGCTCATTGCTAAAAGCAACAAAAAAGATAATAAATGTAGGGATTGTTTAGCAAGCCAAAGCTCGCAAGTGCATTTCCAACGAATGCAAAACGGGGGAGCACCCAAACAGTGCACTTTGGCTTTCATTGTTCAGCAGAAAATGCCAAAGGTAAATTTTGGCATCGCGTGCTCCAACTGGGATTGGACACAGGAGCTCCAATGTTGTTCATCATTCTGTCGCTAATCATCGGCATGAGCCGGCCGGCAAAACAAACCCTTAGTGTGAGCTTTCGGATTAATACCAAACTACTATGTCATCAAAAGATAGATAGGAGGTTGTAACGGACGTCAATGAGGGGGAGGGACACCCCCCGATGTGGCAAGTATATCAGCTCCGCGAAAAGCATGTCGAGGACATATCGAAGAAAGAAGGCCATTGGGGTGCACACATCAATATGGAACTGTTAGAAAACGAAGAGAGAAATATTCTATCTATTTTATTCTTCCACATAGGGGTAATAAATTGGGAACTACACAGACACTTAACAAGGACTCATGAAGTGAGACTAAACCCAACAACACCTAAAGACTCTAATAAACCGACATAATAATATCAAACTACTAATTCCAACACACCCCCTCAAGCTGAAGGGGGAGCATTCAGCTTGTACATCATAATAACGACAACGAAGGTAGACGAAGTGGGATAAAATATCAGACAAGCCACGGGGAAAAAAATCCAAACCGGGGAATCAAATCGGGTGCATAGCCACACACGATGTTGGAGATGTGGACTCTGATTGTACTGTGAATTCATCCTCGAAGCATTTTTTGGGCAGGGATATTTATGTAATTTTATCATTACGGTAGTACTAGAACTCAAATTTAAAGAGCTTAATTGCTTCTTGTTTTGGAAACCAAAAAACCAAAAGAAAAACGGGCAAAACCTAGTGTGGTCGTGGATGAGGGCAAGGTTGCTGAAACGCGTAAATCTGTGTCTTTTCTGTGTTTTTTTCTTGTTTTTCCTTCATTGCTTTCAATCTCTTTGTTCCCAAGAACTGGTATCAGAGCGAGGTTCGTGGAATCAGTGGGAGTGATGGCGTCGGAAGAAGGAAAGGATCGACAAGTTCGATGGGAAGTATTTCGTCTTCTAGAAGATGCAGATTAAGGACTATCTGTATCAGAAAAAACATCATGCGCCTTTGATGGGAGAAAAGCTAGAAGAAATCAAGCAAGAGGATTCGGATCTATTAGATCGCCAGGCCCTGGGTGTTATACAGTTGACGTTGGCGAAGAACGTAGCCTTTAAAATCATAAATGAAATGACAATCACCGGTTTGATGAACGCACTATCAAATATATATGAGAAACCATCAGCCTAGAACAAGGTACATCTGATGTGTCGTTTGTTTAACCTAAAAATAGAATAAGGTGCATCTGTCGCAGATCATGTCCACAATTTCAATATGATCACAAGTCAACTATGTTCGGTTGAAACTAATTTTGATGATGAGATCAAAGCGTTGATCCTCTTGTCCTCTCTACCTAAAAGTTGGGCAGGGACCATAACTGCAGTCAATAGCTTTTCAGGAAGTAAAAAAATTGAAGCTTGACGACGTTCGGGATTTGATTCTTAGCGATGAAGTTCGCATGAGAGAATCCAATCCTCGGGCTCTGTTTTGAATTTTGAAGCCAAAGGAAGGGGTTAGCAGCGAGGGAAAAAGTCAAATAATGACAGATCAAAGTCTAGAGAAAGGAGTCAATAAAAACATCGAAGTGATGTCACATGTTGGAATTATAGTGTTCCAGCCACTTCATTAGTGGTTGCAGAAAACAAAGGAAGAATAAGAAGAATCTGAAAAACCAGAAGAACAAGTCCTAGGAAGACGAGTTCGTAAATGCAACCACTGAAGAAACCTGAAAAACCCTCATCTGTAGCGTCGACAGTCCTATTAAATCTTGGATTTTAGAATTGGGTGTTTCATTTCACTCAATGTTGTGCAAAGAACTATTGTGCAACTTCGCCTCAGAAGAGTTTGGGAAAGACTATCTTGTCGATGGCGAACCTTTAAGTACTACAGGGAAGGGTGATTTCCATATAAAAACTACTAATGGAACTCACTGAAAGTTGCAGGGTGTCAGGTATGTACCCGGCCTAAATAGAAACCTAATCTCTAAGAGTCAGCTTGACAGCATGGGATACACGACTATATTCGGTGGCAGCTCGTGGAATATATCAAAAGGTGCAATAGTGATAGAAAAGGAGAAAAGATGGGTACGTTGTATATGACCTCAAATTGTTGTGATACAATTGCAATAAAAAATTGCGATGGTGACTCAAAGTTATGGCATCGGAGGCTCAAACACATGAGCGAGAAAGGAATGAAGTTGCTGGAATAGAAAGGGCATCTTCCTGAATTGAAGATTATTGATGTCGGCTTGTGTGAGGATTGTGTATTTGGCAAATACAAGAGAGTCAGCTTCTCAAAGGCCGACAGGCAGCCAAACAATGAAGAACTGGATCTTGTGCATTCAGATGTTTGGGGTCAACTCTGGTTCAATCCCTTGAAGGCTCTCGCTAATACGTCGCATTCATTGACGATTCCACCAGAAAGGTGCAAATTTATTTTCCTAAATTAAATCTGAAGTGTTTGTTAATTTTAAAAGGTGGAAAATTGAAGTCGGGAATCAGACTGAATTGAAGAATAAATGTCTGAGGCTGACAATGGCGGGAAATATAATAGTACAGAGTTCAAGGAATTTTGTACATCCAATGGAATACTGATGATAAGGACAATCCCGAGAACACTGAATGAGCGTGCAAGAAGCATGATAACGCAAGTTGGATTACCAAGACTTTCTGGGCAGATGCAGTGAGTATAGAGGCCTGCTTAATCAATAGAAACTTAGTTATTAAAGGCAAAAGGCGCAACAAGGTGTGAAGGGGTCTTGAAGCCTAAGCGCAAGGCGCAAGGCGCGGGCGCGCGCCTGACAAAGTCAGGGTGCAACCACATTCATTTTAAAAAATATAATCATCAAACATCAATTCATCTTCTCAATTATATTTTTCATCTATTCTACTCATTAATCATTCATTACTGTAGAGAGAGATGCAAGAGAGAGAAAATAACCTAGAATTTTATTACTGTTCTAAATACAGAAGTACATGCACTTATATAGAGAGAGAGAGAGGGAGAGTCTTCTACATCTACAATGTGAGATTAAATAGAATATACATGGGCATATACATGAGCTCCTCCTAATGGGATTTTTCATTACATCTTAACACTCCCCGCAAGCTAGAGCGTACAAGTCGTAGGAACCCAGCTTGGATAAGAACTGATGATATAATGTCCAAGAGAGAGCTTTCGTGAATATATCAGCAACTTGTCCAGACGCAACGACATGCTCTAACTCCAACTTCTTTGATTGAACTTTTTCCCAAATGAAGTGACAGTCAACTTCAATATGTTTTGTTTGCTCATGGAATACGGGATTCTTGGAAATATGTATGGTTGCTTGACTGTCACAGAAAAGACTGGTCGGAGAGGAGAGTTTGAGGCCCAAATCACTGAGAAGACCCTCGAGCCAAGTAAGCTCGGAGACAACCGTTGTCATAGCACGTTACTCGGCCTCAGAAGAGGAGTGAGCAAAAACTGACAGTTTTTTGTTGCGTCAGGTAATAAGGTGACCACCAAGGTAGTTGCAAAAACAAGTCGTGGAACATATATCATCGAGGGAACCTGCGTAGTCAGCATCAGAATACACAACAAAAGACAGAGAGGAGGGCGGTTTGTAAACAAGTCCTTGTCCTGGAGAAATCTTCAAGTATCTGAGAATCCGCTTGACGGCTTGGAGATGAGATGTCTGAGGAGCATGCAAAAATCGACTCATAACCCCAACAGTGAATGAGATGTCAGGTCGTGTAATAGTAAGATAGATTAATATCCCTACCAAGCGTCGGTAGTACTCTGGATTTGTCAGAACAGGATAAGTTTCAGATCCATGTGCAGACAACTTGTGATTCACAGCCATAGGAATGTCTGTAGGTTTACATCCTAAGTAGCCCGCATCTTGCATGAGATCAGTACAGTACTTCCGTTGGGATAGGACAAGTCCATCAAGTCTCTTTGCAACCTCAAGCCCGAGGAAGTATCGAAGATTGTCCAGATCTTTTGTCTGAAACGCTGAGTTTAAACGTTGTTTGATGTTTCGGATCCCGGTGGTGTCGTCACCCGTTATTAGAATATAATCAACATACACAAGGAGAATTACAGCGCATGTTGGTTGATGACGAGTGAAGAGAGAGAAGACAGTAGAGCTCCGTGTGAAACCAACCTCGCAAACCACTTTACTGAATTTGTCAAATCAAGCGCGAGAAGATTGTTTGAGATCATATATAGACTTTCGGAGATGACATACACGAGACTCTCTCGTGGTCTCAAACCCGGACAGTTGGTGCATATAAACAGTCTCTTGAAGATCACCATTGAGAAAGGCGTTTTTGATGTCTAGCTAATGTAGGGGTCACTGTCGATGCACAGCAAGGGAGATCAGGACTCGAACAGTATTCAACTTGACGACCGGGGAAAAGGTTTCGTCGTAATCAATGTCATGTTGTTGAGTGAAACCACTGGCCACAAGGAGGGCTTTCAGACGGTCAATAATGCCATCTGGAGCATGCTTGACAGCAAAGACCCATTTGCAGCTAACACAAGACTGGCCGTGAGGGAGAGGAACTAGGTCCCAAGTCTGGTTAGCCCAGAGGGCTGTCATTTCTTCGTCCATGGCCGCACGTCACCACGGGTGTTAGAGAGCTTCCAGCAAAGAGTGAGGAATAGATATGGTGGAGAGAGAGATGACAAATTTGAGAAGAGGCGAAGATAGGCGATGTTGGGAAACATAATTCGTCATTGGATGACTCGTAGAGGGTGTTGCCTAAGTTATCAAAGGCGCAAGGCGCACCGAGGCGCAAAGGGCACCTAAAGCCTAGGCGCAAGGCGCAGGCGCGCACCTAAGGCACGTGAGGCGCAAAAATGGGGGAAAGTAAATTGAGCGAATTGTGAGCCCAATTCGCTGAAATTGCGCGAATGGGGCGCCCAATTCGCTGAAATTGCGCGAATGGGCGCCCAATTCGCTGAAATTGCGCGAATTGGGCGCCCAATTCGCTGAAATTGCGCGAATTCGCGAAATTTCAGCCAATTGGGCGTCAAATTCGCTCAATTTTAGCGAATTGAGTGCCCAAATGCGCGTAGGGGGTGCCTCGGGTGCGTCTAAGATCATGTTTTTGCCTATATCAAAAAAATATTTTAATACCTTCAAAGGTCTGGGCGCGCCTGAGAGCCTGTAAGGCGCGCCTGAGGCGCACCTGCGGCACATCGCCCGCCTCAGCTGTGTTGAGGCACGGCGGGCTGCGCCTGGTGCACCCGGCGCCTCAGGCGCGCGCCATGACAACTATGGGTGTTGTCGAATCATCGAGCCGCAGAATAGCATCGGTAGAAGGGAGATGTTGTAGGGCATTTGTTAGGGATGAACGACGAGTATAGACACTGAGAAGTGGAGGAGGAGGTAGTGGAGGTAATGCTGGCACTGGGGTTGGAGGATGACGTGTGTGTGGCAAAGTCATGACGGGGACAACCGGACGAAGAATAGTGGCAGGTGGAGGCAGTGAGGAGGAGGCGAAGTAGAAGGGATGTTCCTCAAGAAAGGTGACATCGGCGGAGACAAACACCTTTTCGTCCGCAAGAGAGTAGCAGACATATCCTTTCTGAGTGCGAGAATAGCCAACAAACATACATTTTGTGGCTCGAGAGGCAAGTTTGTCATGCGGTGGTCCAAGAGAGTGGACATAGCAGGTACAGTCAAAGACACGAGGAGTGGGGGAGAATGGAGACTTGGAAGGAAACAAGAGGCCGAACGGATAAACGAAGTGAAGTACGAAGGAGGGCATGCGATTGATGAGATGGCAAGCAGTAGAGACAGCAAAATTCCAATATTTGGTGGGCATCTCCATTTGCAACATAAGTGATCAGGTGACATCAAGAAGATGTCGATTCTTCCGCTCAATCACACTGTTTTGCTGGGGGGGTATGCACACAACGTCTGATAAACAATCTCAAACTCGGTGCATAAATTTGTGAAGGTGCGGCTAGTATATCCGCGAGCATTTTCAGTGCGATTTATCTTTAAGGTAACATATAATTGCGTACGCGTCCCAGTAATAAAGGCACGAGAGACAGATGTCAGTTCAGTACGATCACGTAGTAGATAATCCATGTCAGACGCGAATAATCATCAATAAAGGTAACAAAATATCGATAACCAAAATCACTGGGAATTTTATAGGGTCTCCAGATATCATAATGTACTAAAGAGAACGGAGTAGTACTTTGATTACATGTAGGTGAAAAGGAAACACGATGATGCTTGCCAAAGATACATGATTCACAGGAAAACTCATGCAAGGAGACACTGGGAAGAGCCTTCTTGAGAATCGGGAGAGGAGCATGGCGAAGACGACGATGTCAATCAACGGAGGGGACTGCAGAGAGGATGGTAGGGGAAACATCCAAGAGATAAAACACATTCGACAGTCGTCCTTTACCAATGATATTTCGTGTTCGACGATCCTGCACAATAAAAGACGAAGGAGAGAAGATTAGGCGGCAATCAATGTCCCGAGCTAGCCTACTAACAGAGAGCAGATTGAAGGGTGATCCCGGAACATGAAGAAGCGAGGACATGGAGAGAGTAGGGGTGAGGCACGGGTCAGCAGCTCCAGACACCGGAGTTGTGTCCTCATTAGCCACAGTGATGAACTTGGGATACTCATAGTGCATCTATTGAGGTGGCTTCTGGGAGGTAATGTGGTGATTAGCACTGAAGTCCACGATCAAGTGAGATTTATGGGTGAGAGAGGATATACCTTCGGTGGAGAAAGAAGCAACCGAGCCAGAT
Source organism: Platanthera guangdongensis (assembly GCA_039583875.1). NCBI lineage: Eukaryota > Viridiplantae > Streptophyta > Magnoliopsida > Asparagales > Orchidaceae > Platanthera > Platanthera guangdongensis. The sequence goes on along the minus strand of CM077153.1, from coordinate 260,869,233 downwards.
GAGCGATTAAAAACGCCTTGGAGCTGCTGAAGCTGTAGGCGAAGGTCGATTATATCTTGCTGGGTAGACGAGTGTGACTCGGTTGGAGTAGTGTCTGGGTGATGAGGAGGAGCAGCAGTTGTAGCAATAAGATGAGCCGGCAGACCATGTTTGCGGTAGCAAGTGGCTTCAAGATGACCATCCCAACCACAGTGGGTACACTTGAGAGTAGAATGCCCCGCACGTCCTCGACCTCAAGACGTGAAGCGACCTTCCCGATTAGAAGAGCCACGAATTGGAGGAGCAGGAGTAGGTAAAAGTGGTTGTTGGAGCAAAGCCGGAGAAAAGTTGGCAGGAACCTCGAATGGTCGTGTAACATTGAGCAGCATGGAGCAAACATCAGATAAGGAAGGCGTAGTGGAAAAGGAAAGAATCTGAGCACTGACGTTGTGAAGATGACTGGGAACACAGGTCATCATCATAGCGATCCCAACAGCTTCCTTCTGAGCCCGTTGAGTAGCAAGATCTGTGGAAGGGGGCTGATGTTGTATTTAGGCTTTCACCAAAGTTTTAGCATTCGCAACAAAGGAAGTCAAGTCGTCCGTGACTCCAGGGTCCAGTGATTAAAGGGCAGAGAAAATGTCAAACATGTGTTGTAAGTTGTCCTTGCCTGAGTAGAGAGAATGCCGCTCATCCCACATATCCATGGTCGTTTCTTAGTACATGGTCAATTGGTATGTCTTGGTGTCCATGGAATTAAGCATCCAGGATTGGACGAGACCATCATCACGAAGCCAGTCATCGGTAGGGTCAGCAGGTTTGCCCCGAGTGAGATGATGGAGAAGACACTTGATCTGTAGAACATAGCGGACCAAATGGACCCATTCGAAAAAATTGGTCTTCCCGCTAAGAGAGATGATGGTTATGTGAAGCTCATCACGAACTTCAGAAGGCGGAGCGGAAGCATGTGCGGGAAGGGAGGGAGTTGTCGCAGAGCCCATAGTAGCGAGAAAAGGGCGATCTGGCGACTAGAAGGAGGTCAGGAGGCTAGAAGAAGGCGGACAGCAAACGACAGATTGGCGACTAGAGGAAGGCAAGCCGCGGACAAGAGAAGCAGGCCGAGAAAATGTGCCTAGGAGAGCTCGCAGCAGCTAGAGGAGAAACAGGTCGAGGAGACAACACAACGGTAGAGACCCGGCAGCCCACGGCGAACAGCAAGAAGGTCGGGCAGACTGCGCGACAAGCAACGGCAAGGAAGAGGAGGTCGCAGCGGGCAGACCGCGCGACAAGCAACGACAAGGAAGAGGAGGTCGCAGCGGGCAGACCGCGCAACAAGCAGCAGGCAGACCGTGCGGCAAGCAGCGGCAAGGAAGAGGAGGTCGCAGTGGGCAGACCGCGCGACAAGCAGCAGGCAAACCGCGCGACAAGCAGCGGCAAGAAAGAGGAGGGCGCAGCGGGCAAACCGCGTGACAAGCAGCAGGCAGACCGCGCGACAAGCAGCGGCAAGGAAGAGAAGGTAGCAGCGGGCAGACCGTGCGACAAGAAGACTGCGTAATAAGAGATCGGGAAGGGCAGTCCGCTTGAGACCTCAACCAATCAGTCCGCGCGACGAGGAGCTAAGATCGATGGAAGCGTGAAGCGGAGACGGCTGGGAGCAGCGGGAAGAGGCTGAACCAGTCAAAAGAGAAGCAGGGCTCAGAGGAATCTCTATAAATGGAGAGAGACGGGGAGGAGAGGAGAAGGATGTAGAGAAAAGGAGAGAAGCGAGTAGAGAACAGGAAACCGCAGTAGGAAGCGGACACCGGAGGAGCAGTTAGTGAGGAAGGACCGCGGTTAGCAAAAACACTAACCGACTAGAGTAAGACCGATGGACGGTTAGGGAAGAGGGGCCACGTTTGCAAAAACACTAACCGCCTAAAGCAAGACTCATACCTCTGATACCATGTAGAGAGAGATGCAAGAAAGAGAAAATAACCTAGAATTTTATTATTATTCTAAATACAGGAGTACAAATACTTATATAGAGAGAGAGATGGAGTCTTCTACATCTACAATATGGGACTAAATAGAATATACAAGCTACAGGAGTACAAATACTTATATAGAGAGAGAGATGGAGAGTCTTCTACATCTATAATATGAGACTAAATATAATATACAAGGGCTCCTCCTAATGGGATTTTTCATTACATCTTAACAATTATTATCATTTATATCTCTTAAAAAATAGAACCAATATGATCACATGCATCATATCTAACTATTAACACTCGATTATGTATCATAAACACTAAATCACGCTAAAACTATTGGGTTCTTACATTATTTTTTTTTCTTTCTTTTGAAAACAAATTGCAACAAAAATCGCACCCAGAAGTGCCTTTTTTGCTCCAAAGGCGCACAAAGATGCAAGCCTCTGAGTCTGTCAAGCGCGCCTTTAACAAAATAGAATAAAGGTCCATCGGTTCCTTTGGGTTTCCAGCTATCAGAAGACCTACGAACGGGGAAAGAGATAAATTTATCTCATCTTCAAGTTTTTGGATGTGTTTCTTGTAACAACCCGGCTTTAAAAAAAGGATTTAATATTATTGATTAAATCTGAGTGGCAAATTTGTAAATAGCCAAGATTGAGATTTCATCTATTTCATCTAAACCTAAAGCTGAGCCCCATCTTATATCCGATCCCGAACCCGCCGGCTACGTATTCTCATGATCCCGTTTCAGCCTCGATTCCCCAGCGTCGTTGTCTCCCGATTTCTGCGAGCCGCACGCCTCGCCGCTCCTTTGTCACAAGTCGCGGGCGCCGATTTCGCCGCCTTCTCCTGCTCCAGGCGCCGACGCCTCCTCCCGCTCCTCCTCATGCTTTCGTTGGCGTCTCCTGCTTCTCCTGCAATGGCCGGCGTCGCCTCCTCTTTCTCCACTCCAGCGATCCAAGGGGCCGACAAACCTTCTCCACCATTTCTTGAGGGCAGGCAACAACTCCTCCAAAGAGGTCGGCAACCGCCTCCCCTTCCCTCTGCAGCCTTCTTCCTCTCCGATTAGGCCGGTTTTGCAAGAAGAGCGCCGAGGGTTTCCTCCCCTCTTCTTTGGGCCCGGTCTTGGTTCCTTTTGGTAAGAATCTCCCTCTTTTCCCTCGTAATCAGAAATTTGTGATCCATAATGATTTATTCTTGCTTTAATTTCATGTATTTTGTGAATCTGAGATTTTTTCCCCTCCTGCAACCGACTTATCTCGTATTATTTGTGATTTCCAGTAACGCTCCTCGGAGTAACGCTTCTCTGAATAAGGGTTTCCCCAAGCCTAAACGTCACCAAGTCTCTGTTTTCACGTGGTGTCTCCTTTCCCCTCACTTTTGAGAGAGGTAAATTGCTAACTCTTTCGTGTTGTAGATTTTGTAATTAATACCTTGTGCTATCGTAGAATTTCTGTCATATTAATATCAATTATGTGTGTACTTCATCAGGTTTCAAATAGGATTTCTGGTTTTTGTTTGCGTCACTTAACCACCTCCGTCAGATTCTGCTTCAGCCTTGAGGCAAGTATAAATCCTTCTCTCTTGCAAACATTGAACTTAATATACTTTGTCAGTTCTTATGGTTTACGTGAATTCAGCTTTAAATGTTTGTTTGTAAAAAGAATTGAAATCTTGAATGTCTAATTGGATCAGTCAATATCTTAAGGTTTAATATGCTTGAAATGTCATGGGTGATGATCGTGAATGATTTTTTTATTTGATTAGTCATTTAGATAATGGATTTCTCATTTGATGAAGAATTTGAAAACTGATAGATTGTTGAGCATGTCGTCATTATAATAAATGTACAAATTCAGGTCCGTGAATTAATGATTAGTGTATTTATATTATGCTCGTAACGTACATATTTTACTTGGAAGATATTTTTGTCACAAGAATGATTTAAACTAGATGAGTACTTGATATCCCAGAATCGATGCAAGTCAAACTTACCAATGCGTTTTACTTGAAAAACTTTCTTGTTAATGATAACTAAATCCCTCGAACCAGCAAAGTTCAAACTCATTTCCTAGTTTTCGGTGTCATCAAATCTTGTTTCTTATGTCGGTCTAGTTCTAAGACTTAAGTAAATATTGTTCCTTGACTTAATTCTCACTTTCCATGTTTATGGACTCTATTCTTGTACATATTGTTCATCATTTTGTCGTTAGTCATCGGCAAGAGCCGGCCGGCAAAACAAACCCTTAGTGTGGGCTTTCGGCTTAATACCAAACTACTATGTCATCAAAAGACAGAAAGGAGGTTGTAACGGACGTCAATGAGGGAGAGGGACACCCCCCGATGTGGCAAGTATATCAGCTCCGCGAAAAGCACTTCGAGGACATATCGAAGAAAGAAGGCCATTGGAGTCCACACATCAATATGGAACTGTTAGAAAAAGAAGAGAGAAATATTCTATCTATTTTATTTTTCCACATAGGGGTAAAAAATAGGGAACTACACAGACACTTGACAAGGACTCATGAAGTGAGACTAAACCCAGCAACTCCTAAAGACTCTAATAAACCGAAACAATAATATCAAACTACTAATTCCAACACTCCCCCTCGAGCTGAAGGGGGAGCATTCAGCTTGTACATCATAATAACGACAACGAAGGTAGACGAAGTGGGAAAATATCAGACAAGTCTCGGGGAAAAAATTCCAAACCGGGGAATCAAATCGGGTGCATAGCCACACACGATGTTGGAGATATGGACTCTGATTGTACTGCGAATTCATCCTCGAAACATTTTTTGGGCAGGGATATTTATGTAATTTTATCATTACGGTAGTACTAGAAATCAAATTTAAAGAGCTTCATTGCTTCTTGTTTTGGAAACCAAAAAACCAAAAGAAAAACGGGCAAAACCAAATGTGGTCGTGGATGAGGGCAAGTTTGCTGAAACGCGTAAATTTGAGTCTTTTCTGTGGTTTTTTCTTGTTTTTCCTTCATTGCTTTCAATCTCTTTGTTCCAAAGAACTGGTATCAGAGCGAGGTTCGTGGAATCAGTGGGAGTGATGGAGTCAGAGATAGGTGATGTAGGGAAACATAATTCGTCATTGGATGAGCAGTAGACGGTGTCGCCTAAGTTATCAAAGGCGCAAGGCATACCGAGGCGCAAAGGGCCCCTCGAGCCAAGGCGCAAGCGTGCGCCTGAGGCACGTGAGGCGCAAAAATGGGGAAAAAATGAAATTGAGCGAATTGGGCGTCCAATTCGCTGAATTTGAGCGAATTGGGCGCCCAATTCGCTGAAATTGCGCGAATTCGCAAAATTTCATCGAATTGGGCGCTCATTTCGCTGATTTTCAGCGAATTGGGCGCCCATTTCGCTCAATTTCAGCGAATTGGGCGCCCAAGTGCGCCTAGGGGGTGCCTCGGGTGCATCTAAGATCATGTTTTTTCCCATATCAAAAAATTTTAAAATATATATCTTGAAAGGCCCGGGCGCGCCCGCGCCTGGGAGCCTGTAAGGCGCGCGCCTGGGGCACATCGCCCGCCTCAGCTGTGTTGAGGGGCGGCGGGCTGCGCCTGGTGCACCCGGCGCCTCAGGCGCACCTTGACAACTGTGGGTGTTGTCGAATCATTGAGCCGCGAAATAGCATCGGTAGAAGGGAGATGTTGTCGAGCATTTGTTAGGGATGAACAACGAGTAAACACACGGAGAAGTGGAGGAGGTGGTGGAGGTAATGCTGGCACTGGGAGTGGAGGATGAGGAGGTGTGTGTGGCAAAGTCATGACGGGGACAGACGGATGAGGAGAAGTGGAAGGTGGAGGCAGTGTGGAGGAGGTGGAGTAGAAGGGATGTTCCTCAAGAAAGGTGACATCAGCAGAGACAAACACCTTTTCTTCCGCAAGAGAGTAGCAGACATATCCTTTCTGAGTGCGAGAATAGCCAACAAATATACATTTTGTGGCTCGAGAGGCAAGTTTGTCAAACGGTGGTCCAAGAGAGTGGACATAGCAGGTACAGCTAAAGACACGAGAAGTGGGGAGAATGGAGACTTGGAAAGAAACAAGAGGCCGAACGGAGAAACGAAGTCAAGCACGGAGGAGGCATGTGATTGATGAGATGGCAAGCAGTAGAGACAGCAAATTTCCAATATTTGATGGGCATCTGCATTTGCAACATAAGTGATCAAGTGACATCAAGAAGATGTCGATTTTTCCGCTCGGTCACACCGTTTTGCTGGGGGGCGTATAAGCACACAACGTCTGATAGACAATCTCAAATTCGGTGCATAAATTTATAAAAGTGCGGCTAGTATATCCGTGAGCATTATCAGTGTGAATTATCTTTAAGGTAACAAAAAATTGTGTACGCGTCTCAGTAATAAAGGCACGAAAGACAGATGTCAGTTCAGTACGATCACGTAGTAGATCATCTATGTCAGACGAGAATAATCATCAATAAAGGTAACAAAATATCGATAACCAAAATCACTGGAATTTTATAGGGCCTCCAGATATCATAATGTACTAAAGAGAACGGAGTAGTACTTTGATTACATGTAGGTGAAAAGGAAACACGATGATGCTTGCCAAAGATACATGATTTACAGAAAAACTCATGCAAAGAGACACCAGGAAGAGCCTTCTTGAGAATCGGGTGAGGAGCATGGTCAAGACGACGATGTCAATAAACGGATGGGACTGCAGAGAGGATGGTAGGGGAAACATCCAAGAGATAAAACACATTCGACAGTCGCCCCTTACCAATGATATTTTGTGTTCGACGATCCTGCACAACAAAAGACAAAGGAGAGAAGATTAGGCGGCAATCAAGGTCCTGAGCTAGCCTACTAACAGAGAGTAGATTGAAGGGTGATCCTGAAACATGAAGGAACGAGGACAAGGAGAGAGTAGGGTGAGGCACAGATCAGCAGCTCCAGACACCAGAGTTGTGTCGTCATTGGCCACAGTGATGAACTTGGGATACTCATAGTGCATATATTGAGGTGGCTTCTGTGAGGTAATGTGGTGAGTAACACCGGATTCCACGATCCAGTGAGAGTTATGGGTGAGACAGAATATACCTTTGGTGGAGAAAGAAGCAACCGAGCCAGATGAGCGATTAAAAATGCCTTGGAGCTGTTGAAGCTGTAGGCGAAGGTCGATGATATCTTGCTGCGTTGACAAGTGTGACTCGGTTGGAGTAGAGCCTGGGTGATGAGGAGCAGGAGCAGTTGTAGCAGTAAGATGAGACGGCAGACCATGTTTGCGGTAGCAGGTGGCTTCAAGATGACCATCTCAACCACAGTTGGTACACTTTAGAGTAGAATGTCTCGCACGTCCTCGACCTCGAGACGTGAAGCGACCTTCCCGATTAGAAGAGCCACGATGTGGAGGAGTAGGAGTAGGTAAGAGTGGTTGTTGGAGCAGAGCCGGAGAAAAGTTGGCAGGAACCTCGGATGGTCGTGTAACCTTAAGCAGCAAGGAGCAAACATCAGATAAGGAAGGTGTAGTGGAAGAGGAGAGAATCTGAGCTCTGACGTTGTGAAGATGACTGGGAACACAGGCCATCATCATAGCGATAACAACAGCTTCCTTCTGAGCTCGTTGAGTAGCAAGATCTGTGGAAGGGGACTGATGTTGTATTTAGGCTTTCACCAGAGTTTTAGCATTCGCAACAAAGGAAGTCAAGTCGTCCGTGACTCCAGGGTCCAGTGATTGAAGGACGGAGATAATGTCAAACATGTGTTGTAAGCTGTCCTTGCCTGAGTAGAGAGAATGCAGCTCATCCCACATTTCCTTGGTCGTTTCATAGTACATGGTCATTCGGTATGTCTTGGTGTCCATGGAATTAAGCATCCAGGATTGGACGAGACCATCATCACGAAGCCAGTCATCGGTAGGGTCAGCAGGTTTGCCCCGAGTGAGATGATGGAGAAGACCCTTGGTCTGTAGAACACGGCGGACCAAATGGACCCATTCGAAAAAATTGGTCTTCCCGCTAAGAGAGATGGTGGTTATGCGAAGCTCATCACGAAGTTCAAAAGGCGGAGCGGAAGCATGTGCGGGAAGGGAAGGAGTTGTCGTAGAGCCCATAGCAGTAAGAAAATGGTGATCTGGCGACTAGAAGGAGGTCGGGAGGCTAGAAGAAGGCGGACAACAGACGACGGATTGGCGACCAGAGGAGGGCAAGCCGCAGACAAGAGAAGCAGGCCGAGAAAATGCGGCTAGGAGAGCTCGCAGCAGCTAGAGGAGAAACAGGTCGAGGCGACAACACAATGATAGAGACCCGGCAGCCCACGACGAACAGCAAGAAGGCCGGGCAGACTACGCGACAAGCAATGGCAAGGAAGAGGAGGTCGCAGCGGGCAGACCACGCGACAAGCAGCAGGCAGACCGTGCGGCAAGCAGCGGCAAGGAAGAGGAGGTCGCAGCAGGCAGACCGCGCGACAAGCAGCAGGCAAACCGCACAAACAAGAAGCGGCAAGAAAGAGGAGGGCGCAGCGGGCAAACCGCGTGACAAGCAGCAGGCAGACCGCACGACAAGCAGCGGCAAGGAAGAGAAGGTAGCAGCGGGCAGACCGTGCGACAAGAATACTCTGCGTAATAAGAGGTCGGGAAGGCAGTCCGATTGAGACCTCAACCAATCAGTCCGCGCGTCGAGAAGCTAAGATCGATGGAAGCGTGAAGCGGAGACCGCTGGGAGCAGCGGGAAGAGGCCGAACCGGCCAAAAGAGAAGCGGGGCTCAGAGGAATCTCTACAAATGGAGAGAGACAGGGAGGAGAGGGGAAGGATTTAGAGAAAAGGAGAGAAGCGGGTAGAGAACATGAAACCTCAGTAGGAAGCGAACAATGCAGGAGCGGTTAGTGAGGAAGGACCGTGGTTAGCAAAAACACTAACCGACTAGAGCAAGACCGATGGACGGTTAGGGAAGAGGGACCGCGTTAGCAAAAACAGTAACTGCCTAGAGCAAGACCGATACCTCTGATACCATGTAGAGAGATATGCAATAAAGAGAAAATAACCCAGAATTTTATTATTATTCTAAATACAAGAGTACATACACTTATATAGAGAGAAAAAGAGGGAGAGTCTTCTACATCTACAATGTGGGACTAAATAGAATATACATGGGCTCCCACTAATGGGCTTTTTCATTACATCTTAACAATTACTATCATTTATATCTCTTAAAAAATAGAACTAATATGATCACATGCATTTTATCTAACTATTAACACTCAATTATGTATCATAAACATTAAATCATGCTAAAATTATTGGGTTCTTACATTATTTTTTTTCTTTCGTTTGAAAAAAAATTGCAACAGAAATCGCACCCGGAAATGTCTTTTTTGCTCCAAAGGCACAAAAAGGAGCACGAAGACGCAAGCCTCTGAGTCTGTCAGGCGCGCCTTTAACAAATAGAATAAAGGTCCCTCGGTTCCTTTGGGTTTCCAGCTATAAGAAGACCTATGGACGGGGAAAGAGATAAATTTATCTCATCTTCAAGTTTTTGGATGTGTTTCTTGTAACAACCCAGCTTTAAAAAAAGGATTTAATTGTATTGATTAAATCTGAGTGGCAAATTTGTAAATAGCCAAGATTGAGATTTCATCTATTTCATCTAAACCTAAAGCTGAGCCCCATCTTATTTCCGATCCTGAACCCGCCGGCTAGGTATTCTCCCGATCCCGTTCCCGCCCCGATTCCCCAGCGTCGTTGTATCCCGATTTCTGCGAGCCGCACGTCTCGCCGCTCCTTTGTCACAAGCCGCGGGCGCTGATTTCGCCGCCTTCTCAGGCGCTGACGCCTCCTCCCGCTCCTCATGCTTTTGTCGGCGTCTCCTGTTTCTCCTGCCATGGCCGGCGCCGCCTTCTCTTTCTCCTCTCCAGCGATCCAAAGGGCCGACAACCCTTCTTCTCCTCCATTTCTTGAGGGCCGGCAACAACTCTTCCAAAGAGGTCAGCAACCGCCTCCCCTCCCCTCGGCAGCCCTCTTCCTCTCTGATTAGGCCGGTTTTGCAAGAAGAGCGCCTAGGGTTTCCTCCCCTCTCTTCTTTGGGCCCGGTCTTGGTTCCTTTTGGTAAGAATCTCCTTCTTTCCCCTCGTAATCAAAAATTTGTGATCCATAATGATTTATTCTTGCTTTAATTTCATATATTTGTGAATCTGAGATTTTTTTCCCCTCCTGCAACCGACTTATCCCGTATTATTTGTGATTTCCAGTAACGCTCCTCGGAGTTATCTTCTGGATAGCTCAAGTCTTCTCCGAATTAGGGTTTCCCCAAGCCTAAACGCCGTCAAGTCTTTGTTTTCACGTGGTGTCTCGTTTCCCCTCACTTTTGAGGGAGGTAAATCGCTAACTCTTTCGTGCTTTAGATTTTGTAATTAATATATTGTGCTATCGTAGAATTTTCATCATGTCAATATCAATTATGTGTGTACTTGATCAGGTTTCAAATAGGATTTCTAGTTTTTGTTTGCGTCACTTGGCCACTTCCGTCAGATTCTGCTTCAGCCTTGAGGCAAGAATAAATCTTTCTCTCTTGCAAACATTGAACTTAATTTACTTTGTCAGTTCTTCGGTGTACGTGAATTCACCTTTAAATGTTTGTTTGTCAAAAGAATTGAAATCTTACATGTCTAATTGGATCAGTCAATATCTTAAGGTTTATTATGCTTGAAATGCCATGGGTAATGATCGTGAATGATTTTTTATTTTATTAGTCATTTAGATAATGGATTTCACATTTGATGAAGAATTAGAAGACTGATAGATTGTTGAGCATGAGTGACATTGTCATTATAATAAATGTACGAATTCTGGTCGGTGAATTTGTGATTAGTGTTTTTATATCATGCTCGTAACGTATATATTTTACTTGAAAGATATTTGTGTCAAAAGAATGATTTAAATCTAAATGAGTACTTGATATCCCGGAATCGATGCATGTCAAACTTACCCCTGCGTTTTACTGGAAAAACCTTCTTGTTAATGATAACTAAATCAATCGAACCCGCAAAGTTTAAACTCATTTCCTAGTTTTCGGTGTCATCAAATCTTGTTTCTTATGTCGGTCTAGTTCTAAGACTTTAGTAAATATTGTTCCTTGACTTAATTCTCACTTTTCATGTTTATGGACTCTATTCTTGTACATCTGCATCGATTAATTAGTAGCATGACTTGATATGTTAGGAATCTCCTAAATTATGAATCATTAAAGTCATTAATGTCATAAGCAATCATTGAAAGGTAGTGTTAAATTGATGTGACGCTTTGACTCAAGTTTTCGCTTGACTGACAACGGAAACCAATAAATGGTCATAGCAAGCATAATTATTTTGATAAGCCTTGCATTTAAACTCATATTAGAATCGTGTGCATCAAATAAAATCACTTTCACTTTTTATAGATTACAGCTAATGGCATTACATGATCGAATCTATATTATACTCCAGAGTAGCCTAATAATCTAACTTGTTTTTGTTTGGCTATTTTACTTGTCTTTCTTGCTACGCTTGCTTCATTGAAAACTGCTACACTCATACATTTCTGCTTTTTTTTATTGTTTTGTACTTTACTTTACTCACTCTGTTTATTTAAATATTCAGAGGCTTTTCCCTCTTGTTTTAGAATTGTCATAGCTTTCGTGACTGCGCTGTCAGGTTCCTAAGCTCGATTTGCGTCAAGCTCTAGCTTCCAGATGATTAATCTTCTCGCTGTGTCAGGTTCTATGTTTATGTTTCATTTCTTTTACTGTCAGATGTTCCTTTTATGTAATGACAATGATCAATAAATCATGAACAACTGATAGGATATATTATATGTTCTAGAATTTAGCATCATTTGCATGTTCATTTATCTGAAATTGACATTGTGTAAGAATCTGTAGCAAAACATGCATCGTGTGTTTTATTAAAATGCATGCGCACTTGTTTCACACTAGCATTTTTTAAAATTTCTGCATAAAAATAAATTGTTTCCCTCCGAATTAATTATTTTAAAATTATTTTCAGTGTTCTCTGCTTCCGCCTTAGCAGGCATGTTTTTCTTTCAGCCCATGTCTGTGGCAACACGACCCACCCGAAGCTCACTCTAACTTTTGTTGAGACTGGTCGTGACATTTTTGAAGTTCATATTGACTCTGACAAAAGGGACAAGCTTGAACCAAAGTGAAAGACTTGTATTATTGGTTATGGTTCTGATTACTTTGGTTACAGATTCTGGGTTGATCGTAGTTGAAAAATTTTAAGGCATAACGATGTAACATTTAATGAAACTATGGTATATAAGGATAAACTTGTAGCAAGTTCTGACACTGCAAGAAAACATGTAGAGGAGCATGAAAGAGCACAGTTTGAAAAGATATCTGAAAATGAAGTGGCCATAAAGGCTCAAGTTCATCATGAAAACATAGTAGTTGAACCAGAACCGAAACATGAGTTGGGTCAACCAGAAATAGGTGTTAGAAGTCCTGCCAGAGTGCCTAGACCAACACAACGGTATTCTCCTTCATTATACTATTAACTTTTAACTGATAATGGCAAACAATAATACTTTGAAGAAGTCATGATGGTGAAAGACTCCAGCAAGTGGGAGCTAGCAATGAAGGATGAAATAGACTCTCTGGAGAAAAACATGACTTGGGAGCTGACCAAGTTGCCACTTGCCAGAAGAGAAGAAGGCTTTGTTGGATTTTCCTTATGGGAGTGAAATAGCACATCACCATGTGCGCAGCGGAATAAATCTAAAAAAACCATAACTATAGTGGGAACTTGCATTTCCATGATCAAGAAACACAAACAAATAATAGATGCAAAGTACCTGTAAGGGGGTCGATTCAAAATCAGCCAAGGTGATCCTGAAAAAGCTTCCCTTTCTTGTTATGAGCTGGAAACGTATTTCAGTTGTTCCTTGTCCGTTGAGTCCGAAAGCACAGAGATACTTATATGCCTTTACGGGTATCCACACTAACGGGAGAAACACCTTGTCATCGTCGCACGATGCCAGGATGGAGGGGAAAGGATCAAGGCCTTTGTCTCCACGAACTGCTAGGTTCGAATACAGGAGAGGACCATCGGCGCTAGGCTCCGATTCGTAAAGGCAGGTCACCGTCGGGATGCGCCATCACGGAACAGTTACGCAACACTTAGGGCTCGAGGAGAATCGAAAAACGTAGCCCTAAACCTGAATATTTTACTTAAACTCTGGCAAAAGGCGTGTCTAACCAATATTTTACTTAAACTCAAATCCTAGTAAACATTTTTGTCGACTGCATCGGCATCAACTACTTGATTTATCGACTGCATCTAGTCAGCAAGCTATCAAACAACTATACTGGAAAAATCGACTGCATGGGAAACATCCACTGCATCATGTCAACTGCATCGAATGAATCATGTCGACTGCATCGACTTCATCAAGTTGATACTGGACTTAACCTTCTTCAGGCAATCTTCCAATCGACATACTGTCAAACAATTTCTAATCAACTAAGTTTGCATCTGCACCCATAACTTTTATGAGTTGAGCCACTTTGATCGGTTATTCAATTTCTCGTACGTTATTATGTGCGACCACACAAGCTCATATTATATTGGCAACGAGACTAATTTGTTGACTACTTCTAGATCACAAACACACCAACAGGCTTTACAAAATAAGTTGGTGTATCGAGTAACGGAAGAGTATGAAGGCAGTAAAGGGTACAAAGCAAGGCTAGTGGTGAAAGGATTTCAACAAAAAAGAGGTATCAATTATACTGAGATTTCATCTCCTATTGCTAAGCTAACCACTATCAAATTAATGATTAGTATTATAGCCGCAGAAAATCTACACTTAAAGCAGTTAGACGTGAAAATCGTCATCCTACATGGCGACTTAAAGGAGAACATTTACATGTTGCAGCCAGAAATCTATGAGGTTATTGGTAAAGAAAAGCTTAGTGTGTAATCTTAGTAAGAGTCTGTGTGGCTTAAAACAAGCTCCAAGGCAATGGTATAGGAAGTTTGATATTTTCATGTATGACCATGAATTTACTAAAAGTGAGATGGATCACTGATGTTATTTTAAGAACTTTGGTAGCCACTATATTATCTTATTACTATATGTTAATGATATGCTAGTTGCAGGATCCAACATGGAGGAGATCAATAAGCTAAAAAGGAATTTGTCTAGAGAATTTGAAATGAAGGATCTCAAACCCTGCAAAATAAATTCTTCGAATGAGGATCACTCATGATATAGAAGGAACCAAGGATTTATCTCAGGAAAAGTATATTGAAAAGATGCTAAGCAGGTTTGTAGTTCATGATCCCAAGCCGAGAAGTAACCCTTAGGAAGTCAGTTCAACCTTAGCAAGAAGTTGTCACCAAAGCCAGATGAAGAAAAGGAACACATGTCTAGAGTTCCATACGCATCCGCAGTTGGCAGCTTAATGTATGTTATGGTCTGTACAAGACCTGATATTGCACATGCAGTGAGAGCTGTTGACAGGTACATGTCAGATTCAGTAAGAACGTATTGGGAAGTTGTGAAGTAGATACTTTGTTACTTGAAGGGCACTTCAGGTATGGTATTGCGGTTTATTAAGAGCATCTTGACTCTTCAAGGTTTCTCTGATGCAGACTTGGGTGGTGATCTGGACAGTCGAAAAAGCACATCAGGATACGTGTTTACTTTAGGAGGTACTGCAGTGAGTTGGATGTCCAAACTTCAGAGAAGTGTTTCACTATCAACCACTAAAGCAGAGTAAATGGTTATCTCAGATGCTAATAAGGAGATGATCTGATCGAAGAATTTTCTAAAGGAGTTGGGCAAAGAATAAAATGATAGTTCTTCATTCGGTGACAATCGAAGTGTTATTCACCTGGCAAAGAACCTTATTTTTCATACAAAGACAAAAACACATTCAATTGAGGTATCAACATATACTGGAGCTAATAGATAGCAGGGCTCTGTCATTGAAGAAGATTGCTGGTGCAAAAAATCCTGCAAACATGCTCACCAAAGTAGTTACTACAGATAAACTAGGGCAATTGTTAAAAGCACCGCAATTTTGGCTAATCGCACCGCATTGTTAAACGCACCGCAGTTTCCCACATATTGTTAAACGCACTGCACATTGTTATCCGCACCGCATATGAGATAAACGCACCGCAATTGATAGATGAATTGAAATAGGCAAAAATATGTTTTCATTGAATCACAACATTAATTCAAACTAAATAGAGAAAATAATTGATCCAAAAATTCATCAAATGTGTTGTCCAATTCTTTGTGGTCTTCATGCTCCTATAAAAAATAAGGGAAGAAATTTTAAATCAACATACAAGTTGCATATCAAGAAAGTAAAGTTTATTTAAAAAAAAAATTCTTACCCAAAAGTCAATATATGATACCCAAAAACATGAAGTCTTTTCTCCAAAAATTTTTGAACTTCATATTCCTATATAAATCAAGCTAAAAGTTAACAAGTTAATTTTATAAAGTTCAAAATAATAATAACATAAAGTAAGTTTTACTAACCGTTGTTAAAAGTCATCTAAGCTGATAACCGAAGTATTCTTTGTACTCGTCGGTGGAAGAATTATGCGTGACATATATGCGGATTCCCACTTTTGTGCAATCTCCTCATGAAATCTTTTCCATGGCGAGAATAATGGTGGCAATGGACAATTATTACGCAGAGTTAGCGCCACGAAATGATTCCCATTTATGAATCCAATGGAAATAAGTTTAGGCTCTGTCGGTGGAATTGAATGTAGTGGAAGAAATGTGAAACACTGATCACGTGATAGCTGAACTACGGCAACATTATAGAATGATGCAATTACCAAACCCATATCAGGAAGTGACATCCATTTTTCAACTGGTGCGGGTGTAATTGTGCAATCAAGAGAATCTATGAGTTCTTGTCGTTTACTGGTGCCGTACACATCATCATATAATGTCTCATGCTTTAAAATTTCATATTGCAAATTTTTCCGTACTTGCATCCAATCCTTACCCAAATTCAAGACTTGACTTATAGCCCGAAATCCACAGTGGTCATCTCCTTGCACATCAACGACATCTATAATGTGTTCAGAGAATAGAGATTGCAATTGTTTGCGAACTAAAGAACTCATAAATAGGTTCCCTTCTTGAGAAGGAGTTCTTAGTTGATAAGTTGCTCTCTTTCGAGCATTCAATTTAGCCACTTTCTTCATCTTTTTTTCTTTGGATTGTGAACCTTCCATAGCAAGAACATGCTCAAAATAGGAAGGATCGCGTTTTGTGGATTTCGTGTCCTCATGAAATTTTTTATAACTCCCTTTTGGTCTTACTTTTAGACGAATCGGCACCAAAGGCTCAACTGTTTTGCTACATGAGGGATCAACAAATTCACGGAGTTTTCTTTTCATTGCTTTTTTTTGTTGAAAACTTGAGGACGCAAACTTAATAAGAATGGCTTCAACTTCATTGTTAATATCAATGTCCTCTTTTTCTTTTTTCTCTCCTTCTTGCAATGTCAGTTGCTTCCAATGCACATTTACCACCCATAGAGGGAGCGGTTTTGATTGCAATATGTACGGTAACAGCTCATGCGAGCACGGCAAACCCATGGTAAATCTCTTTCTATGTGCACAGTTTTCAGCATGCGACATTTGAGAACCTTTGAGTAATAGTTCCTCTTCCTCTTTAATGAACTCAAGTGCTTTCAAAGAACAATTCCCAAGTAAATCTGTGTATAGAAATCCGCTAAAATCTTTATTTACCTATATGCAGCTCTGTCCAAATGACCTTTTAATGTCTGTATGTTGGATATTGATCATCTGATCAAACGTCTTCCATATGGTGGTCAGATTACCAATACTAACTTCAAGGAATTTTTTCAACATGCTATGTCCACCCTCCACCCTGTTTGTAGTTGTACTACCCAAATGCAGAAATTTGTCAACCCATGCAGAAACAAAATATTGCTTGTATGGATCAACCCACGAAGACGTAACATAATTCAATGCATCTGTGTAATCGGAAGCAAAATCGGACAAAAATGTGTTGAATTTCGTAGTGAAAGCATTTTCCGTTGGTGCCTCGATTAAACCTTGCCATGCACGCATAAAGCGATCAAATTCTGTACCTTTGCTGAAATATTTTTTACAATTGGCCAACACGTTCCTGTTAATATGAATCTGGCACAATAAATTTTTGGCACTAGGAAATGTAGCTTTGATAGCATTCATTAGGGCGAGTTCTCTATCCGTAACAAGCACAACCGGTGTTGATGATGGTTCAAACAATGATTGGAAACATTCAAGTGCCCATGTATAACTATTTTCGGTTTCATCGAACATGAAACAAAAACATGAGAAGAATGACTGATATGTTGAAGTCAAACCCACTATACAAAGTAATGGCATGCGATATCGGTTTGTTTTGTAAGTGCAATCAAGTTGAAAAACGGTCGGAAACATGTTACTCAATTTGATGGAGAGAGGATGTGCAAAAAATAAACTTTGCAGACGGTCGGTACTATCAACAACCCGGTTGAAGCTGACATAACCCGCCAACATGATAGACTTATATAGGAATTGTATCGGTGTACCTCCATCCAACTCCTTTTTGTGTAGCCGAACTCGTTCGTTATAAATAGTTCTTATGACTGTTTTGTTTGTAGAACTATTTTTTTTAACCGCGGCTAAAATTTTCCTTGGTTTTACTCCTGAAGCATACATATCCTCCACTATTTTAGCTTCCTCCTTGTCCAATCACCCAACATATGCGTGCGTCTCTAAGTGAACAAGGTCATGATTATGCAAACCACAAATAACCGTTATCTTCCACTCATCTACATGTGCTTCCTTTTTCCCGGATATAGAAAACGGACAACCACATCTTTTGCTAGACGATTTCTGAATGCCCTTCTTTACAAAATCCTTCTTATTTTGATTGTCGCGGTGATGACCACCTCTATCACAGCCTAAGAGAACACGGGGCGTGAGCCGACCAATTAGCTTATCTGAACGTGTAATAGTGATAACAAAACCCAGATGTCTTGCAATTTTGTCCCCACTCAATCAATGCCTCTCTTGTAGGGAACACTTCATCCGTTGCAAAATGAGAACCCATATCCACTTCACTAATTTTTGGGATCTCTTTATAAGGGGCAATTTCAAGAGAAACATCCATACTAGTACCCTCCATATACTGCACGAAGGGATTAGCTGACTATCTTAGATTGGACTGATACAGGTTTTTGTTATACAATAGAGGTGCATGAAAACATATATGTATACTAGCAAAATAAATAGCAAAATAAATCTCAGATTATCTTCCACTCTCTTAGATTAGCTGGAGAAACATATATGTATACTATGTTTCATGAGTTATAACGTTATTATCCACGCTCTCTGTAAGAATGGAGATTTTGACGAAGTTGATAGAATTCTCAGAGAGAGCTCCAAATGTATACTTATGTTGATAGAAACATCCCAAGCCCTCAAATTTCATGTAAACTATAAGATAGTAAGATTCATAAGCTTAAAGAGAAGACATTGGAGCTGCTATCATACTGAAATTTACACATTACTGTGCAATACCCTAGTGAAAATGGTTATTTTAAAAAAAAACATTGATTGGAGAGACAAAATTTTGTAACAAACCCTAAATCCAGAATCTAGAGATTGAGAGAGGTAGGAGGCTAAGCTTACTACCTGCAGGAGATGAGGTCGGTGGCGAGCAGGCGGCGGGAAGAGGCGCTCGGCACTACACGATCGGCGGCGTACTGACGGGATAAGTTGTCGGCGTACTGAAGAACAGGGCCGACGCAACCACGATCGGCTACCACGGTCGGCGGCGGGAGCGGGCCAGGCGTCGATTGCCGGTGTCGGCGGTGAAATTGCAGCGGCCGTCGGCGTTGGGAGGGACGAAGCGTCGTCGCGTGCGAATCGGCGGACGGAAAGTCGGGAGTTAGGGTTGCGGTGCGAGAATGGAGAGTGCGGTTAAATTTCGGGAGCTGTAAATTTTGAGGCCTAAAATACCTAAATGCGGTGCGATTAGCCAAAATTGCGTGCTTTTAAACAATTGCCTAAACTAGGGCTCTATAATGCCTCAGTTAGCCTCCATGGATAGTGATAAACTGATACACATACATTTCTGTTTTTCTTACTAGTTTTATACTTTATCTTGCTTACGTTATGAATGTCCTGAAGTTTTTCTTCTTGTTTTGGATTTGCCTTAATGTTCGTGCCCGCGCCGCCTGCTTCCTGAGTCTGATCTGTTTCAAGCTTCAAGTTCTATATTTATGTTTTATTTTCTTTATAGTCAAACATTTTTTTATGTAATAATTATGGTCAGTAAATCATGAACAACTGATACGCTATATTATATGAATTAGAATTTGATATTATTTGCATATTCATTCATCTGAGACATTGTATAAAATCAGTATCAGAACTTATATTATAAGTTTTAATAAAATGCATGTGCACCTGTTTCACATTACCATATTTCAAAACTTTCCGCATAAAAACAAACTATTTTTCTCCAAATTAACTACTTTAAACATATTTATCAGTATCTTTGCTCCCGCCTTACAGGCATGGATTTTCTTTTCACCCATGCATGTGACATCACGACCCGCCTAAGCGCACTCTTACTTTTGTTGAGACGGGTCGTCACAAAACTAGACTTAAGTCATGTCATTACGGTCGGACAGATTGTTGATATTCATACCAAGGTCTTACCTCGTCCACTTTATTACCATTTTTTTGTTCAAGCTAGGTTCGTACAATTTGTATACATCAACTTACGGGGGAGTGTTAAAATAAAATTTACAAAGGCCCACACAAATGGCTCATTATTGAGCCCATTACACTCTAGAAAATTAGTCTCACGTCTTGGATTGGAGTTTTGTCTCTACTCCCTCTTCTTATTTATATTTGTATAAACTATGTCAAACTTGAGCAGATCATTAAATAAAAAAATTCACCAAAATAATGAAAAAACAAATATTATTGAAACAAACCTCTTTTAAAATCTCTTTAATAAAATCTTTGGCCATTAATAATCTATCTACCAACAATTTTTCTTCTTCCTGCAGTCTATAACAAACATAAATCAAAATAACAGTGTTAAAAAGTAACCAAAAAGGAAGCGATCAACTATAGGCACGAAATACATAGCAATGAAAGAGTTAAATATTTCACCCAAAACCCGCAATAGTTAATTAGGCAATTACCTTGAAACATTTAAATGAACCATATTAATCTCATCTTGTAGCTTCTTTGTTCGCTCCTGAATCTCAGCTTCCTCATCCTACAATCATATAAGAAAAAAAAACAAACAGGAGGATGAAAATGGAAAATCAAAGAATAGGTGGACATACAGTTAGACATGCAGAAAAGCAGCCCAAACTACCAGTTTACAATAGAGGAACTTCATCACTTTTTCTCTCTTATGGTTAAGAATTGTGATAATA
Source organism: Platanthera guangdongensis (assembly GCA_039583875.1). Lineage (NCBI taxonomy): Eukaryota > Viridiplantae > Streptophyta > Magnoliopsida > Asparagales > Orchidaceae > Platanthera > Platanthera guangdongensis. The sequence goes on along the minus strand of CM077153.1, from coordinate 260,848,819 downwards.
TTTACATCAAAGTTATCAATAACAAATGTTATCAACCACGTTAACCTTAATACAAAACCATCTGGTACATGTTCCATCAATTGCATGTAACAGCCCCGATATTCTATTTTCCAGCCAAGTTGATTAACGCGGGAGATGGCATCCTACTTAAAATTGACTAAGTGACTCATATAATTAGACTTTGTTTGGGAAGCTAGTGGGGCCTCTCTTAGAGAAGGGAGCCACATCTGAGACTATCACATTTCCCACTGAAGCGGAACTCCATCAGAGGGGCATTTCCAACTCCCAACTCTCGGGTGGGGAAGACAGACACATTGGTGCCCAAAACAAAGCCTTAGCTGAGTCCAACATCAAACAGATGCACAGAGTTTCAAATGCAAAACTAACATATGAAGCAGAAATCCAAGTTGATTAATATAGAAGATGGTAGCATGTGCTTTAAAACTGACTACCTCCAACGTGAGCGACTTTATAATTAGTTGAGCGCATCATCTCATAAACAACTAGATTTAATGTGATGCAGAAATTCATGCAACAAACTACAAAGAACACAGTAATAATCTTAGCAAGAATTTGTTACCATTCCAGAAAGCCAAAAAAAACTTAAAATCCAATCCGGTCAAATTATCCAAGACCTTATGCTAGAAACTAATGGTTAGTGTGGATCAGAAAAATTTAAACTAAAAAAATGAAAGCGTAGTTCCAAGAGTAAATTTTTCTTGATAATCAACTTCATCAATCTTAATCTCTGTTTGGGGAGGCAATGGTGGTTGTGAAAGTAGCATTTGAAATCTGAGGTCATGAACATGGTGATTGGAAACTGTGGTCATGAACGTAGTTGCGTTGTTTGGGGCAACTGTGTTATTACTCTTGTCATGAACGTAAAACCAATTTATCAATTTGGTGACAGAGAACTGTGGTGATTGTTGGAGAGAAATTTCTCAACATAAATAATTAAATGTTCAGCCCTAAACAAAATTACTGAACATAGATATTATATGTTCAGAGATAGCACCCTAACATTCATAACAATGACAAAAACTTGCAACCAAGGCCAAATCATTAAGGATCACATTACTAACAAATAAATTATTAATCATCCAAGCAATATCCAAACTCACCCTAGCGTTAAACAAGACAACCCAGCAGAGGACATTCCATTGGCAAGCCAGACTATGCCAGTCCGAAGCCCGGAAGAAAAAAGGTGAGGGTTGTGTTAGGTAGACCGAGACAGTCAGCGCAAAATTTAGCATGCAAGAGTACTCGTCGTATGGTTTGAATGCAGCATACAAGGTTGTAAATATTGAATGTCGGCGATGTGTCCGTTGAGTTTTTAAATGTCGGATATCCGAATCCGGAGACATGTCGGAAATATTTTAAAATATCGTATTTTCAGATCTACTCGGTAAAAAAATATTTTATGCATACAAATCATAATTATATATAATGTAAAATTAAAAACTAATATAACATATTTACAAAGTACGAGTCATGAAAATCCCAAAATATCTTTATAGAGTGCATCCAAAACAAAATATTAGAAATACACTACGCCCAATATTAACAAATACAAACAGATACATTGTAAAATATATTTAGTATTACATAATAATTTTATATAGATAACATTAAATTTATAGCAAATAAAAATTTAACCTAAATATTTTTAATTATTATAAGCATTTTCATGCTTAACAAATTATTGTTAAAATTATAAGAAAATCAACTAATAATATGCCTTATAATATTTTTTGTAATAAGAAATTAAAAAAACAGTGAGAGACAATTAGAAGAATAACACATAATAAAGAGAAAAGAACAATAAGATAGCAATTTAAGCATATATAATACAATACATATAAATAGAGCGTATACTGCTCACATAATATGAAATAAAAATTGGACGATATGTTCAAAAGTCGTGTCAACCGATATATCGGAAAAATTGGATAAGTTGGCCTATATTTTACAAACGGACAAAATATATTTTTTATAAAAAATGTCATCTTATGCTCAAAAATGACATGTCGACAGACATGTCGGGGTCGGGGGACATTTAAAAAAGTAGTTGTGTCTTGGCAAGGACCGTTGCACCTCCAAAAAGACTTAGATGTAGTGTTTAATATGCAATAGACCTCACATATAGACATCCTATGAAAGTAGATCGTAGTATTTGTGTCTAACTTAGGTTTAGAAGTTGTAATATAGGTACGCCAATGGGAAAAGTGATGGAAGTAGTGGACACTTTTATGTATGAAAGAGACTAAATGGGTAGGTGAGAAAGCTAAATTCTAGACAATTCAAATTTTAAATAATGGTACACTTGACAAAATAAAATAAGCAACAGAGTGTATAATTGTGGATACTACTTAAAGGGATGAAGTTGTTGTGGTAAGTAAAAATGGTGATAGAATCTTAGTTCTTAAATTGGTTGTACGAAACGAAACTATTAATGCAATTAATGTTTATGCACCGCAAGTAATATTAAGTGAATCTATTAAAGTGTAATTTGTGAAAAACTTAGATGATTAGGTAAGAGTAATTTCATAAAAAGAGAAGATTTTAAAGGAGGATACTAAAATGGACATAAAGGGAAAGAAAATATCGATTAAGACATTTATGGAGGATTTGAGTATGGAGAAAAAAAATGAAAAAAAAACATCTTATATTTTGTCATAGCGAATAAGCTAATTGTAAAACGAATCAAATAGGTCACAAATTGACTATTTTATAACTCGCAAAATAGATAGAAAAAATTATAAGGACGTGCAAAAAAATTATAGTATATTTAAGAAAAGGACAAAAGTGTGGCCAAAAATTCGGGAGTGGAACTTAAAGACGAAAAATAAGTTATTTTAAGGCAGCTGTTATTGAACCACTAGTTGATGATCATTATGTTGATCATAATGTCACAAGGAAAGTTATGTTTTCACATTTTAAGGATAAGTAGAAAAAACATATTTGAAGAGTCAAAAGATCGTGCGCCCCCGGATAAAGAATCTTGATAGTGGAAAGAGAAAGTGCAAGACACAGTGAGGGCAAAGACAACAACCTACAAAGCACTTTAAGCTTGTAGGAATGACAAAAATATGGCAAGCTATAAAGTCGCCAAAAAAAAAGCTAAAAACAAAAAGTAAAACAAGAAGAACTTATAAAGAATTTTACAAGCGCCTAGATATCAAAGATAGAGAGTGTGATATATATAATTGCTCGAGAAAGATGAGAAAGACAAAGGATTTAAGTCGAACTAAATGCATAAAGGATGAAACATACACGGTTTTAAAAATGTTATTATTAAAGAGCAATGAAAAATATATTTTAATCAACTTTATAATTAAGAAAAAGACAATAAACTAGATTTGAAAAAAGTTAAGTAAATCGAACAAATATAGAAACATAACTTTTTATCGTAAAATTTAAACATCAGAGGTAAATGATGTTCTAAAAAGACAAAAATGAAAAGGTGGTTGAGACAGACGATATATCAATCGAAATATGGAAATGTCTAGGGAAGTAAGAAATTTTGTGACGTGCACGTTTCTTCAATAAGATGTTGAAGACAAAGAGGATGATGAACCAATAGAGAGAGTATTTTTTTATCTTTGTATAAAAACAAAAGAGATATACAAAATTGTGTCAATTAAAAAGAAATTAAATTAATAAGTCATACCATGAAACTATGAGAACGAGTAATAGAGAGAAGAGTAGGACGAGAGATTAGAATTTCAAAGAATCAATATGGATTCATGTTAGGGGGGTCAATCATGAAAGTTATACACCTCTTGAGGAAACTCATTAATGACTATAGGGAAAAACAATGTTGGTTAACGATCTAGAGAAGGCTTATGATAGGGATCCAAGAGAGGGCATATAGAGAGTCTTGGGGAAGAAAGGTGTAAATGTATCATGTATTGACGTATAGTAAGACAAGGTTGATGAGACTGAGAATATTTAGAGAATTAACACGGGAATTCTTTATCACTATTGGCTTACATCAAGAGACATCTTTAAGCACTTATCTCTTTACCCTTATATTACATGAGCTCACCGGAAATATCATACAAGCAATACTTTGGTGTTTAGTGTTTGCAGATGATATTTTTTTTGGTCGATGAGGCGCGTGAGGGTGCAAGCGCAACATAAGAATCTTGGCAAGACACTTTAGAAAGGAAGGGTTTTAGCTTGAGCAAGACAAAGATGCAGTATATGGAGCTTAAATTTAGTAGTACAAGAAGGACGGATAACTCTGTCATTAAGTTGGATGACCAAGATATATTTTATAATGAGTGCTTTAAATATATGGGAACGACAATACTAAAGGATGGAGATGTAGATAAAGATGTGGTATATAGAAAGTGGGTTGGTTGAAGTGGAGAGGCACGTCTGGGATCTTATGTGATCGATAAGTACCATTAAAACATAAAGGCGAGTTTTACCGTACCTGCAATTAGACCAGTGATGCTCTATGGGACTGTTGGGCAGTGAATTATGTGCAAGAGCAAAAAATGGGAGTTGCGGAGATGAAAATGCTAAACTGGATAGATGGACACACAAGACTGGATATAATCAGGAATGAATGTATCAGGGATAAGACGGGAGTGGAACCAATTATAGAAAAGATGTGAGAAGCTCGATTAAGATGGTTCGGACATGTCAAAGGAGACCATTACAATCACTTGTTAGGAGTTGTGCGAGTTTAATCACTATGCATGTTAAACGGTGAGGGGTAGACCAAAAAAGACCTAGAATGAAACTATAAAGAAAGTCATAATGTACTTGGGCATTATTGAGATTATGACTAAAGATAGGTTGCAATGGTGACAAAGGATCCATATAGCCGACCTCACTACAGTGGGATAAAGACTTAAGTGTTCTTATGCAACACGTACTTGTACCTCTTGACATTTAGATTCATGTTTTCAAACTCCATTGGATGCCCTTACAATAAGAACACTTTGTCAATGGTATAGTTTAAGGCATATGAATATACTCACAAGGCTTCATATGTCATTGAAGTGTAGCACTATCAGTTCTATCAATGCATGTTTTAGTCTTTCAAATATTTCTTTGCTTTGTGTCACCCACTCGCATTTTTCCCTCCTTTACTATATTCATGATTAGCATTGATGTTGGAATAACACGCATGAATTGTTGTTAATAGTCTACAATAGACCGGATCTTTACTCATTTAGTATTTGTGTAACACCCTAACCTAGTTTAACAACAAATCAGCACTCCAGTCGGGCCCTGTGAGAAGAAAAAAAACTAATTAACGTTAATAAAACAGGTACACGGCAAACATAATTAAAAGTACTAAAAGAAAAATACAGTGGAAGTAAGATAAGCAGAAAACAAGCGTATCTCAAATTTGATTCACAGAGACAACAAATAAAAGAACTGTACAAGCTAAATCACTGAAAACTTACACAATATTTGTTACATTGAAAACATTTGACAAACCAGTACATGAAGTCCAAAGAACAACAACAACTATAGAATTGAAATATAACTAAAGGAAAAGACAACCTAAAGTGAAGATCTGAGACGCTTACTGTTAGAAAAGCCCATTTAATCTAGGCTCATTATGTATCATTTATTGTTTTTCTCTCCCCTCTTTAGTCGTACATCATGTATAGGACCTTCTTCTCCCTTTCTCTCATCTATATATTTGTATTCATTTTTTGTATTTTACACAAGTGAACATATATACAAGGTTGGTTTTTTCCTTCTCTACATGGTATCAGAGCCACAAATTCAACTTGAGCGGCTTCCCCTTTCTTAACCCGCGCGGTCTGTCTTCTGTCCGCTGCCCGCTCGGCCTCCTGCGGCCTGAATTCCTGTCTGCTCCGCTCCTCTTCTTCCGCTCCCTCTTCTTCTCCGTGGTTCCACCCCTCCCCCCAGGCATTTTATAGCCTTCCCCATCTATCTCTCTCTCTCTCGTCGGGTCCACCTTCCCTCTCTCTCCTCCAGACCGCTCTCTCTCTCTCGCGGCCTGTTCTCTCACTCTGCGGCATGTCTCTCTCACGGCATGTTACAGCTCGTTGTGGCCTGCTGCTCTAGCTGCCAGATCTAGCTCGTTGCGGCCTGCCTCTCTCGCGTCCTGCTCCGGTTCGCTACGGCTTGATCTACGTCGCTGCGACCTGCCTCTCTCAAGGCCTGCTCCAGCTCGCTGCGGCTTGCTCTAGCTTGCTGCGGCCTGATCCACCTCGCTGCGACCTGCCTCTCTTGCGGCATGCTCCAGCTCGCAGCGGCCTGCCTCTCCTGCGGCTTGCCTCTCCTGTAGTTTGATCCTGGTCGTTGCGGTCTCTTCTCTCTTTCCGCTTGAGTCTTCCCTACTCGCGGTCTCTTCTCTCTGCCCGCCGCTGGCCTCCTGTTTCTCGGACCGCTGCTGTGCTCAGCCAGACCGTGCGGACTCTTGCCTTCCCGCATTTTGGTCGCGGTCTTCTTCTCTTTCCTATCCTCGTGGCTTTTATATGTCCGCTGCGGCCTGCTCTCTCTCCCAGCCTCCGCCTTTGGTCGCAGCCTCCTCTCGCAGTTGGTGTATTCCCATCGTGACTGAGCGGTCTCTGCTCTGGTTGCGCGGTATCCTTTGTTGACCGGTCTGTTCTCCTAGCCGCCTCTCTTCTCCATGGCCTCCTATGCTGATTCAGTTGGCACGGCGGTTCCTACTGCCGACCGCCCAGCCTCTCTCCCGGAAGTCCGCGATGAGCTTCGTATTACTCCAATCTCTCTGACCGGCAAGAAGAATTTTGTCGAGTGAGCGCACTCTGTTCGCCGTGTCCTGTAATCCAAGGGGTTCCTTCATCACTTGACCCAGGCCGTTACCGGTACTCCTACTGATGATTGGTTACGCAATGATGGTCGGGTGCAGACTTGGCTTCTTAATTCACTTGATGGCGAATCTTATCGCATGGCCATGTACCATGAGACGGCCAAAGGCATGTGGGACGAGCTTCATACCCTTTACTCGGGCAAGGATAGTCTCCACCATCTGTATGACATTATCACTGCTCTCCAGGCCCTTGATAGCAGTGGCGCGACCGATCTGACGTCCTTCATTGCTCAGGCTCGGTCTCCGGTCGAGGCTTGGATCCACCATCAACCTCCTACTTTGGATCTTGCTGCCCAACGTGCCCAAACGAAAGTTGTGGGTATAGTCATGATGATGGCTCGGGTACCGCATTATCTTCACAGTGTACGGGCTCACATCCTCTCCTCTACTGTTACCCCGTCTTTCTTCGATGTGTGCTCAATGCTTCTCAAAGTATCGCCGCCTTCGCATGTGCCCGGGCCTCCTTATCCGGCCCTTGTTCAGCAGGCCCATGCTCCCTTATTGCCTCTTCCACCTTCCGCTCGTGGAGGCCGCTCTGATTCTCGAGGACGGGGTCGGGGTGGACGGCCTCGGCCTAAGTGCTCGTTCTGCGGCAAAGACGGGCATCTTGAAGCCACGTGCTATCGCAAACATGGTCGCCCTCCTCGTCTGCAGGCCTCTGTTGCTGCCACCGACTCCTCTTCCACTCGTACTGACCTCGACGAGGTTCGTCTTCAGCTACAGCATCTTCATGGACTACTTATCCGCCCACCTGCCTCGGTTGCCTCCGCGGCCTCCATCTCCAATGAAGGTATCGCCTGCCTCTCCTCTGGCCCGCGATGGATCCTCGATTCTGGTGTCACTCATCACATCACCTTTGTTCGGCCGCCTCAGTACTTGTCTTCCCCTCACCCGAAGTACATTACTGTGGTCAATGGGGCATCTGTTCCTGTCTCTGGATGTGTTGATATTCCCCTCACCTCTTCTCTCCTCCTGCGCACAGCTCTTCACGTTCCCGGCTCTCCTTTCAATTTACTTTTTGTTGGTCGTCTTACTACTGATTCTAATTACTTCATGATATTTACTTGCTCTTTTTTTCTGATACAGGATCAGCAGACGCGGACTATCATTGGTAGGGGGCGGCTGCAGAATGGGCTCTACCTTCTTGACGACTCTCCTACTATCCTCGCATATATCTCCTCTTCGGATTGACAACGTCGTCTTGGTCATGCTCCTCTTCCAGTCCTCCGGAAGGCTCTCCCGGATGTCTCACTTCCTGCATTTCAGTGTGACACATGTATTTTGGGCAAACAGACACGTTCATCTTTTCCTTCTCATTGTACTCGGAGCTCCGCTCCTTTTATTTTGGTACACTTTGATATATGGGGTCCGTACAAAATCACTAGTATTTCTGGCTACAGGTGTTTTCTTACTTTTATTGATGATTACTCTCTCATGACGTGGTTGTATCCCCTACGGGATCGCTCTGAGCTTCCCCGCGTCTTCAGGGTCTTCATTCTTGAGACTCGCACTCAATTCTCTGCACTAATTCGTACTATTCGTACTGACATTGCGCGAGAGTACACTAGTCATGTCTTCGCGACCCTCTGCTCTGAGTTCGGCATTCTTCACCAAATCTTGTGTCTGTATACTCCACAACAAAATGGTGTCGTCGAGCGCAAGAATCGTCACCTTCTTGATGTCGCCCGTTCCCTTATGCTTCAAATGCGGGTTCTCAAACCGTACTAGAACTTCGCGCTCTCCACGGCCTGTTTTCTCATCAACCGTCTACCCTCTTTCATCCTCCAGTATGCTACTCCCTTCGGCCTCCTCTTTCCCTCCACTCCGCCTTTTCCTGTTCCTCCCCGGATTTTTGGTTGTACCTGCTACGTTCACCAACTTGGTCCCTCTACAGACAAGTTGGATCCTTGTGCCGTCAAACATATCTTTGTGCGCTACTCGCGCACTCAAAAGGGTTATGTGTGCTATTCGTCTGCTACCCGTAAGGTTACTGTCTCTGCAGATGTCACTTTCCGCGAAGATCTTCCCTTCTTCTCTGATTTGGATATCGCTCCTGTTCCAGACTCCGTCGTTCATCCTGTCATCCCTGCTCCCCGCTCCTCATCATCTCCTCCTCCTGTCATGCCTCCGGTCTGTCCACCGCCACCAGTTATCCGGGTCTATTCTCGTCGCTCTCCTCATCCTGTAGCCCCCCTGCAGTCGGCTTCGACCTCTGGTGCTCCGCTACCTGCTGCTCCGGCTCCCGCATCCACCGCTCATCCGATGGGGAATTACGTCTCTCTACATCGCCTTTCTCCACCTCTTCTTAACTTTGCCACAACATTATCCTCTGTTTCTGTACCTAACTCTCTGCAGGAGGCACTTCAACATCCAGGCTAGTGGGCTGCCATGGACGAAGAAATGACGGCTCTTTGGGCCAACCAGACCTGGGTCCTGGTTCACTTACCTCCCGGTCAGCACCCTGTTGGGTGTAAATGGGTTTTTGTCATCAAGCATGCTCCGGATGGCACTATTGCCCGACTGAAGGCCCGTCTTCTGGCCCGTGGCTTCACTCAACAGGAGTGTCTCGATTATGAGGAAACCTTCTCTCTGGTGGCTAAGCTTAACATCGTCTGTATTCTTCTATCTGTGGCGGTGCACCGGCACTGGCCCCTTCATCAGCTCGATATCAAGAACACCTTTTTGAATGGCGATCTTCAGGAAACCGTCTATATGCGTCAACCTCCCGGGTTTGAGACCACGGGAGAGTCTCGTGTGTGTCTTCTCAAGGAATCCATCTATGGTCTCAAACAGTCCCCTCGGGCGTGGTTTGACAAGTTCAGCAAGGTGGTTCGGGACATGGGATTCACTCGGAGTTCTGCAGATTTCTCCCTATTCACCCGACACCGGGCCACTGGAACTGTCCTTCTGTTGGTTTATGTTGATGACATACTACTCACTGGGGATGACTCAAACGGAATTCAAAAGGTCAAACAGCATCTGAGCACTGTGTTTCAGACCAAAGACCTGGGGCATCTTCACTACTTCCTTGGTCTCGAGATCGCACGACGGCCGGACGGGCTTCTCCTCTCCCAACGGAAGTACTGTCTCGATCTTCTCAAAGATGCTGGTCAGTATGGTTGCAAGCCAGCTTGTACCCCGATGGACGCAAATCACAAACTATGTGTTCATGCCTCTGATGATGATTTGTTTCTTCAGAACCCGGAATACTATTGCTACCTTGTGGGAAAGTTGATCTATCTAACGGTCACGAGGCCTGATATATCGTTTGCAGTTGGGGTTGTCAGTCGGTTCATGCATGCCCCTCGGGTTTCTCATCTCCAGGCAGTTTAACGGATTCTCTGATACCTTAAAGGAGTTCCAGGTCAAGGACTGGTTTACAAAACCTCTGACTCGGCTCCCACATTGGTCGCTTATTCTGATGTCGATTATGCCGGTTCCCTGGACGATCGGAGGTCAACAAGTGGGTTCTGTATTTATTTTGGTGGTCATCTCATTACATGGAAAAGTAAGAAACAAGCCGTGGTCGCTCGTTCCTCCGCGGAAGCTGAATACCGATCGATGGCCTCGGTTGTCTCAGAACTCACATGGCTTGAAAGTCTCCTTACTGACTTGGGAGTAAAACTTCCTTCATCTGTTGTTCTATTCTGTGATAGTCAAGCCGCCATACACATAGCAAAGAATCCGGTGTTTCACGAGCGCACAAAACATATCAAATTCGGTTGTCACTTTATTCGAGAGAAAGTTCAATTGAAGAAACTTGAATTAAAGCATGTTCCGGGCACTGATCAAGTTGCTGACATTCTCACAAAGGCTTTATCAAGTACCTTGTTTTATCAATGTCTGTCCAAGCTGAGTGCATATGACCTATACGCTCCAGCTTGTGGGGGAGTGTTAGAAAAACTCATTTAGACTAGACTCATTATGTATCACTTATTGTTTTTCTCTCCCCTCTTTAGTCTCACATCATGTATAGGACCTTCTCCCTTTCTCTCATCTATATATTTGTACTCATTTTTTGTATTTTACACAAGTGAACATATATACAAGGTTGGTTTTTCCTTCTCTACACTTACCATAAGCAAAACTCCCCACTGAACCCCTTTAAATAAAATGTTTCAAGACGGGTCAGCCCAATTGGTGAGTAAGAAAGGCTACTCCCTGTAACACTACAACAACAACACTCAAGCCTTTATCCCACTATAGTGAGGTCGGCTATATGGATCCTTGGTCTCCATTGTGCCCTATCTTTTGCCATAATCTCACTAATGTCTTTCTTTATAGTTTCATTCCAAGTCTTTATTGGTCTACCCCTCACTCGTCTAACATGCCTAGTGAGTAGACTCTCACAACGCCTAACAGGTGCCTCTAATTGTCTCCTTTGTACGTGTCCAAACCATCTTAGACGAGCTTCTCGAATCTTCTCTAAAATTGGTGCTACTCATGTCTTATCCCTGATACTTTCATTCCTAATTTTATCCAATCTCGTGTGTCCACACATCCACCTAAGCATTCTCATCTCCGCAACTCCCATTGTTTGCTCATGTGCACAATTCACTGCCCAACACTCAGAACCATAAAGCAACGCGGGTCTAATTGCAGTACGGTAAAACTTGTCGTTAAGTTTTAGTGGTACTTTACGATCACATAAGATCTCTGACGCGCCTCTCCACTTCAACCAACCCGTTTGGATTCTATGTGTCATCTTTCTCAATACCTCCATCTTTTTGAACTATCAATCCAAAAAATTTAGAACACTCACTACGGGAAATATCTTGATCACCCAACTTAATAACGAAGTCATCTGTCCTTCTTGTACTGCGAAATTTAAGCTCCATATACTCCTCCATGTAACACTAAAAAAACTAATTAGTCTGTATATAAAAATAGGAGTTTTTGATTATAAATGTATGCTTCTGAATAATCTGCATTAAGTGTTTTAAGTTGTTATCTGCGATGATGCATTATAAATTCTGTCTTATTATCTGAGTTCTTGTATGTACTATGTTTTGGTACCTTAATTCTTTCTAAAGATTGAATAATCAAATATTATGTTTTATGATTTATTGCACTTATTCTGATTGTGAAACCCAAATGACGACTCAAAGATGCTCTGAACTGAAGTGCTCTCAAAGTGGAACACGGGCTCGTAACTGAAATTTTCCAAATCTGGAACTATGGTTGATGACCCCACATATGAAGCTCAGTAGACTGCATGATTTTACTTTTACGATTTATCGTACTTAATCTAATTATAGAGCTCACATGGCAACCTGAAGGTACCCTAAACGGGAGTGCTCTCTGAGTGGAACATGGACTCGCATCTGAAAAATCTCCAAGTCTGGAACTGTTGCTGACGACCCCACGTCTGAGGCTCGTGTGGACTGCTCGTTAGATGAGAATGAGGTCATTGATCTTAAGCTTATTACGTGTTTGAAGTTTTGGGGTTTTTTTGCTATAACTATGGATCCCTCTTCATTTATTTATTTTAAATACCTGGTGTTTCAACGCATTCGCTTTTGAGCCTCATAGACGTCGTGTCTCAACGTTACTTATTAAGTGACATTACAAAAGTGATCGCTTGACGAGATAAAATCAACCATATAGAGGATATTTACCTTGATTCGAAGTTGTCGCCGATCATGGTCCTACACGAACAGGACCTACAATCACGAGAGGTAACACGTAAATTCTTTTTGGGTGTTACAACTTGAACACCTCTAGCAATGTTGCTAAGGGGGCTTCCTACTGCATGATTGCACACTCCCACTTTGCATACTTGTCCTTTGGCCTAATGCCTAGAATAATTGCTTAATATGTTGGACATACAACTTGGATGCATTCCACAGCAAAAATAGCATGACAAGGAACTCAAAAGGTCACATTATGCCAGCAAGCAATCTTTGATTTATCTTCTTCAGCTATGCACGACTAATAGTAGCCAAACTGCAAGTCTAACTTCATGAATCCCCTTAAACTCCCTAGCTAATCAAAAAAATAGCTATTAGTAGTCCACTCTTGTACATTACTTTCATCTAAATAATTGATTGATAATTTTTGTGCAAGTGAAGTAACCATCGGGTTTCTTTTAGAATAATATTGGAGCACCATATGGCACCTTTGATGGTGTTATATAGCAGTAATAGGTAACTCTTGAGTTATATCCACAACTACAACTTTTGGGTCGATGTATGTTAAGAAGCCATTGTAGACGGTAGAGTATCTTGCACAAGCTTCTCATCGAAGTATTTTTGGATTTTGGGTTTAGAATGATGAAATAAGATGAAATGTCATCACAGAGGTCAAGCATCTAACAAAAGCTTTATCGTGTGATTCACTCCTTCCTCTGTGTTGGATCACTAAAAGCATCCTCAGGGCTCATCTCGATACTCTCCCCATCAGGACTCTACATTGGCAAAGAGCTTCAGGCACTCATATGCAATCGAAACATGGTAACAAAGTGAATCTGATCAAGAAACTCCAATTTGATAACAATATCATAGTCATCAAGAGGTATTACATCAATAGTCAAACCCATGTGCACATTCACAACACTTGCTCCAAAAATCATTGGGAAGACAGCTTCATGCTCCATAACGTGTTCACCTCTTGTGCTACCCTTATTTCTCTGAACTCTTTTTGCTTAGGAACAGCCATGTGTAGAGCAGAATGCACAGAAACCATCCACTTCCAAATGTTGTCTTCATTACCATAACCTTCACCTTAAACTACTCCATTGCTCGGTATATTGTCTCATTCAAAACTCCCTGTGTCACCCCTTGCAGTCCCTCTAACACTGAGTTCTACTCCTTTTTGTGTTCGAATGTCCCATCATCCTTGTCTTGGACATCCGTCATGACTACTTACGCCTTATCCATGCGGCCCTACAATGTCGACATCAAATACCTAAAACTTTCGAGAAGCCACTTGTCCTTCATATATAGTGCATGGTAATCATTGACATGCTTTATAATTGATGAGCCCACGATCACAACTTGATCGACTTGCTTTGGTACCACTTCTCACGGGCTTATATATCTCTAGCTCTCTCAATTGTGTGGCCTTGGGGTTCCTTGCTCCTAACTCAATCTTCACTTGTTTTATCCCATAAGAATACAAGAAAACAAGAAATATCTCAAGAACTCTATGCTTCGATTTCCAAACTTGGGTGATTAAAAAATGGTTGTATGTCCTTCATAGCCCTCAAAGGCTCTCTCTAAATATGGTTCTAGAATACACCATAGATAAATTATTCTCATAACATTCGATACAACCTCTAAATCTAGTTACAATACTCATGAGATATCTAGACATTTGAAGAATACTTTATACATCTTCAAAATTTTCCCTATAAAGATCCTAGAAATCTCATTATCCTTCTAAAATCTTCATTACATTCTGTATAATTTTATGGACTGAAGAATAAAATGATCATGTGGAGCAATGTCTTGCCATCCGTGACATATAATGGCATTCAGAATTACATTCCTACATTGGGGAAGTGTAACCTTTAGGTTAGATACCTTAAAAAAAGTTCTTTGTAAGTTACAGTATTTCAAAGGAATTGGTACTCCAAAAACATTCCCCGGGGCTGATATGGAACATAATCTTAAAAGTGGGATATTTGCTACTTGTTAGAAGACTTAAGGACAAATGATGTAAAGGCCCATTTATAGGCCCCTTTCTTCCTTCCCCTTTAGTCCCACATCTATTGTATAGGATTCTTCCTTCCTCTCTTCTCTTATATATTTGTATTCTCTCTTGTATTTGACATATGAAAGAAGTATATACAAGGTTCGCACTTTGTTTTCTACATGGTATCAGAGGGAACCGGTCCGGTCGGTTTTCTATCTGCTCGGTTTCTCTTCTTGACCGGGCGGCTTGGTCTTCCGCATGGCTCTCCTTTTTAACCGGGTGGTTTGTTCTTGCGGCCTTTCATGCTTCTAATTGCGGCTTCCCACGCGGTCTATTGTTTTTATGACCGCTCATCTTCCTCTCTCTTGTGGCCTCCACCTCGTCTTCCTCTTTTCCTCTCTCGTACCCCCTCCCCCTTTATAACCCTCTCGGTCTGGTGGGTATTTCCCCCTAACCGACCGGTTTCTTCTTTCTTCCCGTCCGGCTTCTCACCATCTCGCTGCGGTTTCTTCCTCTACCCGCAATCTCTCCTTCTCTAATCTTATCGTGTGACTTTGTTCCTTGTCGCTGCGACTTCTTTTCTCGCTACGAGTTCTTTCAAACCGCTGTGAACACCGTGTCTGGTCGCGGCACCGTTATGTGTCGTTGGTGCTATCACCGAAACCGCGTGGTTTTCATTACTGATGTTGCTCTACTACCCGCTGCGGTCTCCCTTCTTCAATCTACGTGAGCATCCCGCTTGACGCTCTCATGTCGCTAGCGGCCTCTCCTCTCTGTCGTGGGCTCCTCATTCGGTCGCGGCATCCTCCATGCTGCTGGTGTGTTATCACTGTGACCGTGCGGCTTCTTCTCGTGTCTCGGCGTGGCGGCTTCTTCCAACTAACCACTCCGCATCTTGGTCGCGGCCACTTGCCGCTGGTGTGTTGACATCGAGACTGTGCGGCTTCTCTTGCTCTCTAGTCGTGGCGACTTCTCTTATCTTACCACTCCGGATCTTGGTGCGGTCTGTCTCTCCCGCCCAGTCTTGTGCCTATTCGCTGGCCTCTGTTCTTTCTACCCGCTGCCGCTCACGGTTCTACCCGTCGCGGCCTGTTTCTTTTCGTTAAGGGCTCCCTTCTACTCGCTACCTCTCACGCGATCTCCTCTAGTCGCGTGCGACCTCGTCTTACCGCTGGTGCCCGCGCGACTTCGTTTCTCGCTGTCCTCATCGTTCTTCTGTAGTAGCCGCTGGTTCTGTCTGGCAAGCCGCCTGCCTCCTTGCCGCCCGGCTTCTGTGCCTATTCGCAGCTCGGGATTATGGCATCTGGTTCCACCACTACTGATGATATTGCTGCGTTGCGTGCTCAACTCCATCAGCTTCAATAGGTGGTTTGTCGCTCATCTGGCTTTGTGGCATCGATCTTCAAGGACGGTATATCATGCTTCTCACACAGCTCTCCCTGCATTGTGGACTCGGGTGCTACACATCATCTCACTCTGTACCAGCCGCTCAAATACTTAGATACTTCTTACCCCAAGCACATCACTGTGGTCAATGGTGACAGGATCCCGGTTTCTGGCGTTGCTCATCTGCCTCTTACTCTCTCTCTCTCTCCTTATCATCGGTCCTACATATTCCGGGCTCTCCTTTTAATCTCCTTTCTGTTAGCCGTCTTACACAAGACCTTGATTGATGTGTTACTTTATCACGCTCTTCCTTTGTGATGCAAGATTGTCTAACGCAGAATATACTTGGTAGAGGGTGACTGTCTAACGGGCTATGTCTTCTTGATGTTCATCCTGCTGCTCTCACTACTGTCTCCATAACTGATTGGCATCGTCGTCTTAGGAATGTCTATCTTCCAATTCTCAAGAAAGCTCTTCTTACTGTCTCTCTTCAAGAGTTCTTTTGTGAATCATGTATTTTCGGCAAACAACATCATGTCTCTTTTTCTTCTTCATGTACCCGGAGCGATGCTCCTTTATCTGTAGTACATTCTGATATCTGGAGGCCCTATAAGGTCCCTAGTGTCTTTGGGTATCGATACTTTGTTACCTTTATCGATGATTACTCACGGGTAATCTGGTTATATTTACTTCGTGATCGTACCGAACTCTCAACCACGTTCCGTACGTTTCTTACGGAAACTCGCACTCAGTTCTCTACTTGTGTCAAAATTCTTCGTACAGACAATGCTCGTGAATATACAGGTCTCACCTTCTCCAATCTATGTGATGAGTTCGGTATTATACATCAGACTTCATGTGCTAACACCCCTCAACAAAATGGCATCACGGAAAGAAAAAATCGTCACCTCCTTGATGCGGCTAGATCTCTTATGATCCAAATGCAGGTCCCCCCCCTCTATTGGAACTTTACAGTCTCTACTATTTGTCACCTCATCAATCTCATGTCTTCGTCTGTCCTCAACTTTGTGGCACTCATTACTCTCCTTTGCTCATCCACGAATCTCTTCTCTCTCACACCTCGTGTCTTTGGGTGTACCTGTTATGTCCATCATTTTGGTCCTTCCACTGACAAACTTGCCCCTCGTGCTACCAAAGCTATGTTTGTTGGGTACTCACGCACTCAGAAGGGGTATGTCTGCTTTAATCCTATCACTAGAAAGGTGATTGTGTCTGTTGATGTCTCCTTTCATGAAGACCAACCATATCACGTCAGTCCTTCTGATCCCCTTCTTTCTCCTCCGCTACCTCGACCCATCATTCTCATAACGTCTCTGCTTCCACCACTTCTCCCTACTCCTCTGCTTCTGATTCCTACACCGCCACCAGTACCCTCCAAACTCGTCCCCTCCAAACCTCCAATCATTGAATTTTGCATTCGTCGTCCTCCACGTCAAGCTGCCCAGCAAGAACTTCCCTCTAACGGTGAGACCTCGCGGCCTGTTGATCCGGCATCCTCCTCGACGGCTCATCCCTTGGCCAATTATGTCTCTCTACATCGTCTCTCTCCACCTCTTCATACCTTTGCTCTCTCTCCCCTCTATTTCTATACCAAACTCTGTGCACGAAGCTCTCCAGCATCCGGCGTGGCGTGTCGCCATGGATGAAGAAATGACTGCTCTGTGGGGTAATCATACTTGGGATCTTGTGTCTCCTCCTCCTAGCCACAGTTGTGTTAGCTGCAAGTGGATCTTTACTATCAAAAATGTCGTGGATGGGACAGTTGATCGCTTAAAGGCTCGTCTTGTGGCATGTGGTTTTACACAACAGAACGGGCTTGATCATGAGGAAACATTCTCCCCAGTTGCGAAATTAAATATGCTTCGGGTCTTGCTCTCCTTGGCTGTTCATCGCCACTGGCCCATCCACCAGCTGGATGTCAAGAATGTCTTTTTGAATGGCGATCTTCTTGAAACTGTCTATATGCAACAATCGCCCGGGTTTGAGACCACGGGGGAGTCTGGTGTCTGTTTAAATCGCAAATCCATTTATGGTCTCAAACAGTCTCCACGGACGTGGCTTGGAAAATTCAGCAAGGCGGTTTGTAAGGTTGGCTTCAAACAAAGCTCGGCAGATTCCTCTCTCTTCACTCGTCACCAATCAACGGGGACTATAATACTTCTGGTTTATGTGGACGATATTCTGATCACTGGTGATGACTCCGTTGGGATACAACATGGTAAGCGGCATTTAAATTCTATCTTTCAAATCAAAGATCTGGGAAATCTTCGATATTTTATTGAATTAGAGATAACATGACGACCTGATGCTCTTGTCTTATCTCAACGTAAGTATTGCATTGACCTTCTGAAAGATGCTGGTCTCTCGGGTTGCAAACCAGCAGAAACCCCAATGGAAGTCAACTATATGTTGTGTGCTCAGGGATCTAAGGTTGATTCTCTACTTCCAAATCCAGAATACTATCGTCGTCTAGTGGGAAAACTGATACACCTAACCGTTACGAGACCAGATATATCATTTGTGGTTGGAGTGGTTAGTCGGTTTATGCATACCCCACAGGTTTCTCACATTCAGGCAGTGGAACGGATTCTCAGATATTTGAAGACTGCTCCGAGACAAGGACTTGTGTATAAGACATCTTCCTCCCTTTCTCTTATTGCATTCTGATGCGGATTATGTGGGCTCGTTGGATGATCGACGTTCGACTACTAATTTTTGTACTTACTTTGGAGGAAATCTTATCATATGGCGGAGTAAGCAGACGGTGGTTGCTCGCTCGTCTGCTGAGGCTAAGTACCATGCGATAGAAGTCGTTACATCAGAACTAACCTGGCTGGAAAGTCTTCTAATGGATTTGGGAGTTAGGTTGTCCTCACCTATGACGCACGGGGATGGAAACGGGATACGGGATACGAAACGAAACGGATACGGGAAACGTCATTTTAAAAAAATATGGATACGGAAAACGTTTTAAATTATTTTTAATTATTTTAATATAAGTACTAATTAATATAAGAATAAGACAACTAATAAACTATTTGTACATATAACGAAAAAATTAAATAAGACTATATTATATATCATTGACATTTCATATAATGTTATAAATAATATTCAAGGAAACAAACACCGTAAAAAACAATCTATCACATGTCAACATCAATATATCATTACATCAATTGATCATTGTTTTGTTACATTCACATGCAAAATATCAAGTTTAAAAATTAAACATTCTCTCCAATAGTATCAAGTATCAATTTCATCATCTTCTTCAATAATCGAGAGCTCCAACCTTGGTTCATCAAGGGATAAATTAGCTATCTCAAGTGTACCTACATCTTCGAATGACTCAAAGTCATCGCTTGCAATATCTCATAATGTAGACTCTCCTTCATTGTATTTTTGATCTCTTTTAGAAAGAAGTCGAATATTGCTATGAATATTTATTAAATCTTTTGCACGCTGTGGTGTCATTCTATTCTTTTTCATTGGATGAATAAAAGAGTAAGTGCTCCAATTTCTCTCGGCGCATGAAGAAGATGATGGTTGTACTAATAATTTTAATGCAATGGTTTGAAGTGAAGGGGCCGGCGATCCATGATTTAGCCACCAAGTTTTCGGATCTAAGAGATAACGATTTTGAATTAAATCATAATCATTAAAATCCCCTGATTTATCAATGAATTCCGCATACTCTTTGGCAAGCACATTGCGCTCCATTAAGCTTGGAAAATACTTTTTCAAGCATTTAATTCTTTTCTTGCTAAATTCCGGATCTTTATGAGCAACTCTATTTGAATCCTCTGCTAACCATTGTTCACTATAATATCTAGTGAAATAAAAAAATTTGAGTTAAAAATTAATAAAACAAAAGACATTAAGACAAAATATAAATTTATAATTAAAAAATAAGTACCTTAGATTCAATGAATGTGCAAAGCAATGAAACGGAGTCTTATTTTTGTTCCAACGATCCACAAGGATAGCATGTACTACATCAAAAAAGGTAGACACATCTTCTTCTCTTTTCCTCATGAGAGTAGATAGCTTTCATCACTCTTTCAATCATTGTATCTCACATATCATATATTAGATGAAGACGAGACTTATCTGTATCGCAAAAGCGTATCATGTCATAGATCGGAGCAGTGAATCAAAGAATATACTTAATGGAAGTCCATCAATCATCATCTAAGACTTTCTCTTTCACATGTTTTGCCTTTTCCATATCATCATCACGATATAAAAGCCAATGATCACTAATAACCATTCTTTGGAGTCTATTCTTTATAAGCTTGAATCGTTTTAACATGATGATCATTGAAGCAAAACTAGTTTCAGCAATAGATAATAATTTCAAACTAACAAACTCATTAAACATTGTCATTCTCATGTAATGATTCATTATATAATTTTTAATAAACATGACAGCATCACCAATACGAGTAATCCACAAACATTCTTCATACGTAACCTCATTATTCTCTGAATTCTTAGCGGCACATATATTCTTCAAAGCAGGATTGAGAGTGTGCACCACACAAGAAGTCCAAAATATTGATGGAAACTCACTCTCAATTAGTTGTCACGCCCCCTTGCAATTCGCCGCATTATCTGTTATAATCTGAACAACCTTTTCATATCCAATTTCTAAAATGACCCTTCGCTCAATAAGCTCTTGAGCATCTTTATCTTCCTTCAACATGTGCTTAAAAGAAGAAAAAGAAGAAGAAGAGGAAGAAGAAGAAGAGGAATAAAAAGGAGGAAGAAGAGGAGGAGGAGGAGGAGGAGAGGAGGAGGAGGAGTAGGAAGAGGTGCGGAAGAAGAAGAAGGTGCAGAAGGAGGAGGAGGAGGAGGAGGAGGAGAGGAGGAGGAGGTGCGGAAGAAGAAGAAGGTGCGGAAGAAGAAGAAGGTGCAGAAGAAGAAATACGCTTACCACAGTCGGGATCGGGATCGCACCAGAGTCAGGCGCAGAGTGGGGCGCTGGAGCAGCGCCGGGATCGGGAGAGTGGAGCGGCGTGGGATTGAAAACCTAATGAAAATGAAATACGCTCGAGCCTCCTATATCGTGAGATTCGTGTATCCCCCTAGCGGGATACGCGAATCTGAAATATCTTTTATTTTTTATTTTTTATTTTTAAGTGTGTTTCCTGCAGTTTCGGAAAGGCGTTTCCGCGCGTTTCCGTGTGTTTCATGTATCTGATACGCGTTCGAGTCGATATGTTGCTCATTTTTAAGTATATGTGCTCCATAGGTCCTCACCATCGACATTGTTTTGTGACAGTCAAGCTGCCAATATATATTGCGAAAAATTCTGTGTTCCATGAGTGGACTAAACATACTGAGGTTGATTGTCACTTTGTTCGGGAAAAGGTTCAATCAAAGGTGCTAAAGCTTGAACATGTTTCTGCGTCTGGGCAAGTTGTTGACATCCTTACCAAGGCATTACCTCGCAAATTGTTTTACCAGTTCTTGTCCAAGCTTGGTGCCTACGACTTGTACGCTCCAGCTTGTGGGGGAGTGTTAGAAGGCCTACGGACAAATGATGCAAAGGCTTATTTATAGGCCTCTTTCTTCCTTCTCCTTTAGGATTCTTCCTTCCTCTCTTCTCTTATATATTTGTATTCTCACGTGTATTTGACATATGAAAGAAGTATATACAAGGTTCTCCCTTTGTTTTCTACACTTACTAAACATTGTAATTAATTGTATGATCAAGTTATGGACTTTATACATGTGACTAGTACATTTGAGTATTATATAAGATTTATTGATCTTGTACCCTATGTTGTCAAGGCGCGCGCTTTGGCGGGCCTGAGGCGCCAGGCGCAGCCCGCCGCGCCTCAGCATGGCATAGGCGGGCGACGTGCCCCGGGCGCGCCTTACCAGCTCCCAGATGCACTAAAGGCGCGCCTGGGGTTTTCAATGTGTTTTCTTCAACCTGTTTTTTGGGAGATGGACAAAAACATGATCTCAGACACACTCATGGATGCACTTAGGCGCTCAAGTCGCTGAAATTGAGTAAATTAGGTGCCCAATTCGCCAAATTCGCTGAAATTGATTGAATTAGGCCCCTAATTCGCCCAACTCGTTGAAATTGAGTTGGGGACCAATTCGCTCAATTTCAGCAAATTGGGCGCCCAATTTGCTCAATTTCCTTTTTTTTCTCATTTTTGCGTTTCACGTGTCTCGGGCGCGCGCCTACGCCTTGCGCCTAGGCTCCAAGTACTCTTTGCGCCTCGATGTGCCTTGCAACTTTAATAACATAGCATATACCCAAAATATTAATTCCTATGGATTGTGTTTTTATTATGTATTTCGACAAAGGACTACCGTAAGATTTAAAATTGAATTAAGTAGTGTGCAACAAAAAACACTACACGAGGCTTTACACATATTTTTAAGAAAAGAAGCCCTAAAACATAATCTGAATCAGTGTTGTGGATATCGGCCGACGACCGACATGAAGGTTTAGGAGTTAAAACACCACGAAGCCGTTTTAAAATTTGGTAGTGGCGTTTTGAAAAATAATGGGTCGATATGTCGGTTTTAACCAACATACCGGCCCCAAAAACGGTCATATTGCAAGTTTTTTAAATTAATTTTTTATTATTTTTTTAATTAACCATGGCAGCTGTTTTAACTCCCCCCCCCCCAATCCCGCACATTTCATTTCACTCCGCCGCTCCTGCCCTAGCTCTCCTGCGAGCTCTCTGCTGGTGTTCTCGCACGCTCTCTCGCGTGTTATCGGCACTCTATCTCTCTGGTTCCTTCTTCTACCTGCTCGATGGTGCTCTCTAGTTCTCTGGTTCTTCGGTGTTCTCTAGCTCGTTGGTGCTTTCGATCTCGGCACTCTCTCAGCTGGGGCATTCTTCTCTCTACCTCGCCCTCTCATTCTCTCGCTCTGCATTTTTGTTTTTTGTGATGGTTGTTGTGTTAGCTGCTGGCATGCAACCTTGTTGTCTTACGCCCTGCTGCCTTATTGGTCAGCTGCCCTACTGCCTTACTCCATGCTGCCTTATTTGCTGGCTAACTTGTTGGTTTTATAGCATGGTGGTTGCCTTGTGGGTTGTTACCTTAATGATTACTTCATGTTGTCTTATTAGTTGCTGCCTTTTTTTATTTGACTTGTTTATTAGTCAACAAATGATTTGAAATAGCCCTATTACTAGTTATTTATCCCACTTCATTTTGCAATTGATGATGCATATATATCCAATCTCGTTTTAGTTGTCTTGCTGCTTTGTGTTTTTTGATAAATAAAATGTGGGACGCTTTGAAAGTTTGAATGATACTTGAATATTTTGTTCCTTTTGTTAGATACTTTGAAAGTTCGAATGATAGTAGTATACTACTGATGATAAATAAAATGTGGGATAGTGATGATAAATAAAATATGGGATACTTTGAAAGTTTGAATGATATTAGTATACCACTGATAATGCAAAATATTATTGAATAAATAAAATATTACGTGGATAATATGAAAGGTGACTGAAGATCTAAGGATCTAATGAAGTTAGGGGGCTTTACTGATGTTGATTTTTTAACTAATATTTTCTTTCGTGACGTAGTTATGTTATTTTATTTCATCTAATTAATATTACTTTCATTTCATATTTCATAAAATGACTTCTTCTATTGGATCAAGTGAGGTGCATGTATCACTGGTACCAACCGATAGAGATCCGTTTCTGGGCATTTGGTGAGAAATTGGTTGCAAACGACACCAACCGAATCAAATGCAACTATTGCAAGCAGACAGTGAATAGTGGAATTACATGTTTCAAGCATCACTTGGCTGGGTGGAAGGGTAATGTTAATCCATGCCCTTAGATTCCCGCCGACGTTAAGGCGAAGGCGGTGTCGGCTCTAAACTCAAATTTAGAGAGCTAAGAGTGCAAACTTTCAAGCAGCCTTGAATGAAGTGATTGTTGGAGGAGTCCATAATGATGAATTAGAGGAGACTGTCATACATAGGATCACAGGTTCGAAGGGTCCAATGGACCAATTTGTTCATTCAACTATTGAGTTTAGCAAGGTAAAAGATTCTCAACAGAGCACGACAGAGCAAAAGATTGAACGATTTAGTATTTGTAAAGTTCAATGCTTTGTTGAAGTCAAAATATTCAGAGACATCTCGGGATACATTGGCAGCTAAGAATGTTGATTTTGGAATGGTACAAGAGTGGATGGTGAATGTTGATCCTGAGGAGGATGAAAATGAAGATGGTGATGATGAATTCTTTCCAACAGAGGGCTGACATGGGCGCAAATTGATAATATAGTCGACACTAATCATGATGAAAGGTCACCAAGACTAGCTACAAGCAAAGAAGTGACAATTAATTATCAAAAAAGGACAAAGAGAAAAGCATCTGAGGTAGACGAGGGAGATCTAGAAGGTTCATCAGATGAAGATCACATTCTATCTACTCTGCCGACTATAGATGAGTCTTTAAGTAATGAAGAATGAGGTATTTTTGAAATTTAATTTTTGAAATTTTGATTAAATAAAAAAGATATATAGTTGCAAGTTTCTTAAAATCACTAGTTTTATAAATTTTTATCTTTAAAGTGTGTGTTAAATGTTACATATAGCTTTTAATATTTAAAAATTTAATATGTTGTAAAATAAGTAGTACTGTGACATTTTTTAAGAAATAACAATTAATTACATACATAATTAATTAATTATTAAAATCTGATATATGAAATATCTCTAATATATAAAAAAACTGACATGAAAACTCCAACCGACACGACATCCGACATCCGCAACATTGATTTGAATATGTGACCATATCTAAGTCTAAACTTCTAATAGAAATGTAAAGAAAAAT
Source organism: Platanthera guangdongensis (assembly GCA_039583875.1). Classification (NCBI taxonomy): domain Eukaryota; kingdom Viridiplantae; phylum Streptophyta; class Magnoliopsida; order Asparagales; family Orchidaceae; genus Platanthera; species Platanthera guangdongensis. Next base: position 260,824,099 of record CM077153.1, on the reverse strand, counting down.
CAAACAAGCATGTTAAGGTAAATAAATCAATCAACGCTTATAACGATAATCAGGAGAAAGTATGTAATGATTTTATTAAGCTCATGTTTTCTTCACTTACATTTTATGAGATTTGTCAATTTGACAAGAGAACATGAAATTTAAAATTATACCTACCTGGTTTCACGACCAAAATTTAAGAAATTTTGATTAGGATTGGTATTTTCCTTGTATGGGGTTGAGATATGAGCTATCTGATTGTGACTTATATTATTGGCATCTCACCATTCTCTATTTTCAATTTTAAGTTACTTTCATCATCTTGTCATCCCAATATTTTGATACTTTATCTATTTCAGCGAATTAAGGTATTTCCAAAAAAAAACTTTATTGTGGCGTACTGCAATTAGACCAGCAATACTCTACAGTTTTGAGTGTTGGGAAGTGAATTGTGTATGTAGAAATGGAGAAAGCCAACCTTGTATATATGTCCACTTGGTACAAAAACAAAGAATGAGTACATATATATAGAGGAGAGAAAGAGGGAGAAAAGTCCTATACACAATGTGGGACTAAAGAGAGGAGAGAAAAACAATAAATGCTATACAAATGGGCCTAGTTTAAGTGGGCTTTTCCAACACTCCCCCGCAAGCTGGAGCGTATAGGTCATATGCACCCAGCTTGGACAAACACTGGTAGAACAGGGTGCTTGATAATGCCTTTGTGAGGATGTCGGCAACTTGATCAGTTCCTGGAACATGCTTCAATTCAAGTTTCTTCAATTGAACCTTCTCACGAACAAAGTGACAGTCAACCTCGATATGTTTTGTGCGCTCATGAAACACCGGATTCTTTGCGATGTGAATGGCGGCTTGACTATCACAAAATAGAACAGCAGAGGAGGGGAGTTTTACTCCCAGGTCAGTAAGGAGACTTTCAAGCCATGTGAGTTCTGAGACAACCGAGGTCATCGATCGGTATTCAGCTTCTGCAGAGGAACGGGCTACCACAGCCTGTTTCTTACTCTTCCATGTAATAAGATGACCACCAAAATAAGTACAGAACCCACTAGTTGACCTTCGATCGTCCAGAGAACCCGCATAGTCGGCATCAGAATAGGCAACCAATGCGGGAGCAGAGTCAGAGGTTTTGTAAACCAGCCCTTGACCCGGAGCTCCCTTAAGGTATCGAAGAATCCGTTCAAACCGCTTGAAGATGAGAAGCCCGGGGGGCATGCATGAACCGACTGACAACCCCAACTGCAAATGATATATCTGGCCTCGTGACTGTTAGATAGATCAACTTTCCCACAAGGCGTCGATAGTATTCCGGGTTCGGAAGCAGCAAATCGTCATCCGAAGCATGAGCGCATAGTTTGTGATTTGCCTCCATCGGGGTACAAGCTGGCTTGCAACCAGACTGACCAACATCTTTGAGAAGATCGAGACAGTACTTTCGTTGGGAGAGCACCAACCCGTCCGGTCGCCGGGCAATCTCGAGACCCAGGAAGTAGCGAAGGTTCCCCAGGTCTTTAGTTTGAAAAACAGTGCTCAGATGTTGTTTGACGTCTTGAATCCCCTTTGAGCCATCCCCAGTGAGAAGGATGTCATCAACATAAACCAACAGAAGGACGGTGTCAGTGGCACGGTGTCGGGTAAAAAGGGAGAAATCTGCAGAACTCCGAGTGAATCTCATGTCCCGAACCACCTTGCTAAACCTGTCAAACCACGCCCGAGGGGACTGTTTGAGACCATAAATTGACTTCTTGAGAAGACATACCCGAGACTCCCCCGTGGTCTCAAACCCGGACGGTTGGCGCATGTAGATGGTTTCCTGAAGGTCACCATTTAAAAAGGCGTTCTTGATGTCGAGCTGATGAAGGGGCCAGTGGCGGTGCACCGCGACGGAGAGAAGAACGCGGACAGTGTTGAGCATGGCCACCGGAGAGAAGGTTTCCTCATAATCGAGGCCCTCCTGTTGTGTGAAGCCACGGGCCACAAGACGGGCCTTCAGTCGGGCAATAGTGCCATCCGGAGCATGCTTGATGACGAACACCCATTTACACCCAACAGGGTGCTGACCGGGAGGTAAGGGAACCAAGTCCCAGGTCTGGTTGGCCCAGAGGGCCGTCATTTCTTCGTCCATGGCAGCCCGCCAGCCAGGATGGTGAAGCGTCTCCTGCAAAGAGTTAGGGACCGAAACAGAGGATAATGAGGTGGCAAAGTGAAGAAGAGAGGGAGAGAGGCGATGGAGAGAGACGTAATTCGCCATTGGATGAGCGGTAGAGACGAGAGCCGGAGCAGCAGGGAGCAGAGCACCAGAGGGCGAAGCCGACTGCAGAGGGGCTACAGGATGAGTAGAGCGACGAGAGTAGACCCGGATAACCGGGGGTGGTGGACGAACAGGAGGTAGAGAAGGCAGAGAGGAGGAGGAGTGAGGAGCAGGAATGACAGGACGAACAACGGGAGCTGGACTCAGAGCGTCATCGAGAGCAGGGAAGAATGGAATATCTTCACGAAAAGTTACGTCAGCCGAGACAGTAACCTTGCGGGTAGCAGGCGAATAACAGACATAACCCTTCTGAGTGCGCGAGTACCCCACAAAGATATGCTTGGTGGCACGAGGGTCCAATTTGTCTGTGGAGGGACCGAGGTGGTGAACGTAGCAGGTACACCCGAACACCCGGGGAGGAACGGGAAAAGGTGGAGTTGTGGGAAAGAGGAGGCTGAAGGGAGTAGCATACTGGAGGACGGAAGACGGGAGACGGTTGATGAGGAAGCAAGCCGTGCAGAGCGCGTAGTTCCAGTATGGTTTGGGAACCTGCATTTGAAGCATAAGGGAGCGAGCGACATCAAGAAGATGACGATTCTTGCGCTCGGCGACACCATTCTGTTGTGGAGTGTATGGACACGATGTTTGGTGAAGAATGCCGAACTCAGAGCAGAGAGTGGCAAAAGTATGGCTGGTGTACTCCCGCGCATTGTCAGTACGAATAGTGCGAATAGGCGCAGAGAACTGAGTGCGAGTCTCAAGTATGAAGGCCCGGAATACGCGGGGAAGTTCAGAGCGATCCCTAAGGAGATATAACCACGTCATGCGAGAGTAATCATCAATAAAAGTAACAAAATACCGATAGCCAGAAATACTAGTAAATTTATACGGACCCCATATATCGGAGTGAACTAAAATAAAAGGAGCAGACCTCCGAGTACAATGAGGAGGAAATGATGAACGGGGCTGTTTGCCCAAAATACATGTGTCGCAGCGAAAAGCGGGAAGATGAACATCAGGAAGAGCCTTCCGGAGGACTGGAAGAGGAGCATGTCCCAGACGGCGATGCCAATCCGAAGAGGAGAGAGAGGCGAGGACAGTGGGAGAGTCGTCAAGAAGATAGAGCTCATTCTGCAGCCGTCCTCTACCAATGATAGTCCGCGTCTGCTGATCCTGTATGAGAAAAGAAGAAGAAGTAAATGTCACGGAATAATTAGAATCAGTAGTAAGGCGACCAACAGAGAGTAAATTGAAAGGAGAGCCCGGAACATGTAGAGCCGAGCGCAGGAGGAGAGAAGAGGTGAGAGAAATATCAGCACATCCAGAGACGGGAACTGATGCCCCATTAGCGACAGTAATGTACTTCGGGTGAGGTGAAGACAAGTACTGAGGTGGCCTAACAGAGGTGATATGATGAGTGGCACCAGAATCAAGGATCCAGCGCGTGCCAGAGGATAGGCAGGCGATACCTTCATTGGAGATAGAGGCAGCAGAGGCAACCGAGGCAGGCGGACGGCTGAGCAAGCCATGAAGATGCTGGAGCTGAAGACGAACCTCGTCGAGATCAGTACGAGAGGAGGCAGAGTCGGTAGTAGCAGCAGAGGCATGCGGACGAGGAGGTCGGTCATGTTTGCGATAGCAGGTGGCCTCAAGATGGCCATCTTTACCGCAGAACGAGCATTTAAGCCTAGACCGGCCACCGCGACCCCGGCCGCGAGAGTCAGAGCGGCCACCACGGGCAGAAGGGGGAAGAGGCAATAAGGGAGCTGGTGCCTGTTGAACAAGGGCCGGAGAAGGAAGACCGGGAACATCCGGAGGCGGGGAGACTTTGAGAAGCATTGAGCACACATCGGAAAAAGATGGTGTAACGATAGAGGAGAGGATGTGAGCCCGGACACTGTGAAGATGAGGTGGTACCCGGGCCATCATCATGGCGATACCCACAGCTTCCTTTTGGGTACGTTGAGCAGCGAGATCCAAAGTGGGAGGCTGATGGTGGATCCAAGCCTCAACCAGAGACCGGGCCTGAGCAACAAAGGACGTCAGGTCGGTTGCGCCACTGCTATCAAGGGTCTGGAGAGCAGTGATGATATCATATAGATGGTGGAGACTATCCTTGCCAGAGTAGAGGGTGTGGAGCTCGTCCCACATGCCTTTGGCCGTCTCATGATACATGGTCAGGCGATAAGATTCGCCATCAAGAGAGTTGAGAAGCCAAGTCTGCACACGCCCATCATTGTGTAACCATTCCTCAGTAGGGACACCAATAACGGTCTGAGTCAGGTGATGCAGAAATCCCTTTGACTGAAGGACACGGCGAACCGAGTGTGCCCATTCCACAAAGTTCTTGCCAGTGAGCGAAATTGTAGTGATCCGAAGCTCGTCGCGGACTTCCTGGATAGAGGCCGGGCGTTCAGGAGGAGGAACAGCCGTCCCGACTGAGTCTGCAGATGTAGACATGGGGGAGACCTGGATGAGGTCGCGGCGAGCTGGCGGAGGTCGCGGCGGACTGGAGGCGGCAGATAGAGGAAGCGGAAGACTGCGGACTGGATGAGGTTGCGGCGAGCTGGAGGAGGTCGCGGCGAGCTGGAGGAGGTCGCGGCGAGCTGGAGGAGACCGCGGCGGACTGGAGGAGGCAGCGGCGGACTGGAGGAAGCCGCGTTGTGCACAGACGCTCAACAAGGAGCGGACCAAGAGAGGCCGCAGCGGATTGAAGAGGCCGAGGCGGACTGGATCAGATCGCGGCGGGCTGGATCAGACCGCGGCTGACTGGAGCGAGCTGAGAAGAGCAGACAAGCCAGGGAAGCGAGAGAGCAACCGCAGCGGGCTGGACCAGTCCGCAAGGCTGAAAGAACGCAGAGAGGCGAGCCCGCGGCGGTCAGGGAAAAGAACTTGGCTGCCTGAAGAGGAAGGAGAGCAGCCGCAAGCAGGGGAGAAGTGCGGACAGGAGGAGGACGCTGCGCTTACGGCGGACAAAGGAGACCAAGAGGAGGCGAATACTGAGGTCGCAGCGGACAGAAGAAGACCGATGGATTGAGGTCGCCGAGGTCGCGCCGGACAAGAAGAGGCCGCAGCGGACAAGGGGAAGCAGTGGACCCCACAGGATGGCTATAAAGAGCGGGCCAGAGGAGGAAGGAAGAGGAGGGAAGAGAAGTGGATCCACGGGAGGAGAGGAAGCGGGCTGGACAAGGGAGGCCGCAGGAGAGAAGCGACTAGAAGGTGCGGACACACACACGCAGGCCGCAGAGATCGCAGGCCGCAGGGCGGACAGAAAAGGGAGTCCGCAGGAGTCCGGAACCTGGCTCTGATACCATGTAGAAATGGAGAAAGCCAACCTTGTATATATGTCCACTTGGTACAAAAACAAAGAATGAGTACATATATATAGAGGAGAGAAAGAGGGAGAAAAGTCCTATACACAATGTGGGACTAAAGAGAGGAGAGAAAAACAATAAATGCTATACAAATGGGCCTAGTTTAAGTGGGCTTTTCCAACAGTGTACATGAGCAGAAAATGGAATTTGCGGTGAGAATGCTTAGGTGAATGTGTTGACACACGAGATTAGATAAAATTAGGAATGAATGTATCAGAGATAAGACGAGAGTGGCGCCAATTGAATAGAAGATGAGAGAAGTTCGATTAAGATGGTTCGGACATGTACAAAGGAAACCATTAGAGGCACCTGTTAGGCGTTGTGAGAGTTTAGCCAATAAGCATGTTCAATGTTTTAAATGTCCTCTGACATGTCGTTTTAAAGGACAAAATGATATTTTTTCTAAAAATAGATTTGTCCTTTTGTAAAATATAAGCCGACATATCCAATTTTTTTTGATATATCGGCTGAAACAACTTTTAAATATATTGTCGGTTATTTTATTTTAGATTAGCAAATTAGTATATGTTTAAATCACATATATGTATTATATTATGAATGTTTAAATCAATAATATTTATTGTTTTAATTTTTTAACGTTTTATTCTTCTAATCAATTTTGCATAATTATTTCACAATTTTATATTTCATATTACAAAAAATGTGAAAAAGTATAACATGATGTACTTAGGCATTTGATTATGACCAAAGATAGGGGCAATGGCGACAAAGGACCCACTACGGTGGGATAAAGACTTGAGTGTTGTTGTTATTGTGTATTATATTGTATTATTTTTTTATCCTTTGAGCTCCAGATTAAAGTAGAGGATGTACTAGTAGTTCATTTTTAAACCCACATGTGATGGGGCTTGAGGACGCAGACCGGCGCCCGGCGGTGGAGCACGAGTTTTGGGCCCGTTTGGGGCCGATTTGTCACATGTCACATTTGGCTTCTCCGGATCGAAGATCCAACTCCACAGATGCATACGAATTTTCGTTTAATTACGATTTCATATATCATAGTGTTGTTCTCAAATGTTTTTTATGTAATCGGGTCCTTACAATAATGACCAATCATAGTCGAGTAAAACGGCATTGTCAAGATATTGCAGAGTTTGGAGAAGAATCCAATGAATCTAGCAATCCTTTCTTGATGACGATTCTGTGAGACAATAGATGATGGCTTCTGGGTTTGTTATTGTATACCCTTGCATCCATCTCTACCACTGCACAATCCCCTTCCCAAAGACCAAAGAATACCTTGAGTTTTTTTCCCAGGAAACCCACATTTCAGCCAACTGAAGCTGAAGCTGTTTTGTATTTTTTTCCAATTTACCCTCCAAGAAACCACGCCTCAATTGATTTTTTTCCCTCCTATGAACAGTCTGCTCACTCCATCTATCCCAAGCTACACAGTCCAGGATACATCCTTCTGCCCCCCCCCCCCCCCCCCCCCTCCGCTTAATAGATTTCCAGATCCCATCAACCGATCTCAACCATTTAGCCTTCAAACAGTCCCCCCCCCCCCCATCTTCCAAAGTCCCCCTTCAAAACCTGGAGCAACCGTTCCCAGTCGCACAACCCCTGTCTTTCTGCCACCATCATCTTATGACCACTGATACCTCGGGGACAGTAGCCCCCACATCTCCATCTACCAAATCTTCATCTCACAATAATATTGCCTTATTCTGTGAGTCTCTTAATTGGCATATGGAACTTTTTTTCAATATTAAAATATGGTGATATTATATTATGTTCTTTACGATTGTAGCATTGTGGAATTTTTGTTCGAGATTATTTTTTGATTTGCAGGAATTATCATCGTGCGCACATGCTTTGGCCCTTCACACGAAGAAAAGCCTAAACTCACTTGTCTAAAGAATTATTTTGTCTTGCTTAAAATATGTGTGACTTAATTATTAATTGTTTTGTTTGATTTCTCCATCGGGTCTTGCATATGTTACATATAGTATTCAAGGATAATAAAATTATCTATCCGCACCTCACTTAAGATTACATTTTAGTCGCGCAACCACGTAGCCTGCCCTACATCAGCTGGTATCAGAGCCCAAGGATTGGGCAACATTTATGTTCCGTAGTGGTAGGCCTTATAAAGTTGATAGGTTGTCCATTGCTAGTAATAATGGTTGTCCTTATACATAATAGTATGGTTATGGAGAAAAATGATATGAACACATGATTCAAGATATCATATATGATGTAAAGATTATGATTTTAATCATCTTATCACGATAATACGAACGATGTATGCATAAGTATAAGAAGTCCTATTATGACTTATACATACCACGTATTTGATTATATACTTTCCCTATGTATGCATACAAGTAAATATGAACCTATGAGATTAATTAATGCATAAATAGAAACAAATAAAGGTGTATGGTTTCAGGTATGAAATCTACCTTGGTACAAAAATTTTATAAATGTGAATATATGAAAATTGTATCTTTAGAAAGGCGGAATTTGCAAATATTGAATATCAATTATCACCTTATTACAAACAACTTATTTTAAGACAAAAGAAACACTTTAAGAATTTCCCATATGCATGCTTGCAAATAAGTAAGAAAAATATGAGTACATGGAATAGGGTGATCAAAGAATTAGATTTTTTTGTAATAGAAAAGCCAAATTATGATAGATTCATCGCATTAACTCCAGTAACTCCAAGTCAAGAAATAGATTGTAAGGGTGACGAGATACGTAATTTAATATGGAGCATAATGTGAATATTCTACTAAGAATAGTCTTACAGACCATTAGTAAGAAAGTAAAAATTAATGGAACATCTAACCTAGATTTTTGGCTTTAAGCAGATGTTCTTTTCTATGTTCATGTCGGCCACTAAGAGACAATTATTAGAAGGCACAATCGGGATTTTTTCTTGTGATAGAGGCACTCTATCTTACTCGTATGGCTTAGCAATCCTTATGAGGCTCATGTTGGAGAGTCGACCCTCGGTACTAGATTTGAGTATGTGTCCGGGACCGGGAGACACTAGAACACCTATGTTCATTAGTAGAGACTCGAATCATTAGTTTGTGCATAAGAATCTACACAACCAGAAATAAGAAGAAAAAAGTATATAAGTCTCATTCACTTGAAATATGAAGTCGGATCCTAGAACCAAACACATCAATAATCCAGACTCAAAGAAGATTAAGAATAAGAATTAATCACATAAAAGATGATACATATTCAATTGCACCTTCTTAGAAAAACATGCATGGAACTATATTGCATTTTCCTTGGTATAAAACATAATTTTAAAATGTGCATATTTAATTCATTATTTTTAGTGTCACTGGAGAGAAAATGTTTTTTTGCTCGCCAGTTGGTTGATCTGTTTTTGGAATTTTTCTTTACAAGGAATATGGGTCAGCTTGATCGCATTTAGATGGCTCTGTGTTTCAAACTTTGAGGTACTCTATTAATTTTAATTAAATTCATTTGCTTCCATTGTAAGCTTTATTTATTCATGTTATGATATTAATTTTATATAATGTTGCTTAGTTTGCTTCATAGTATTAGTGTCAGCAAAAACTATGAATTAATGTTAAACTAGGTGGGGGTCTTACAGAAAAGAGGTACTATGATGGCAGATACACTCATGGAATTCCAGGTGCACGATTGGTTGTGGTTAAAATTTCAGTCCTAGAGACAGTTGATGATCGCAATTGAACAGATCGAGCAAGTTTGAATTGACGTAACATGAAACCTATTAGGTCGAAAGCACCACGATGATTGAGCAACAAGCTCTAACCACAGTGTTGTTGGCCCTTCCAGATACTAGAGAATATGAGGGTGGTGACATATTGCCTGGTACTATAGGGGAAATCGAGAATACATGGCATCTTCCACATGTTACTATTCAAGACATTTAGAGGAAAGACCTCTGCAAACATTCCAGAATTACCATCAGTATTTGATGGGCAACTATTACCGTGACCACTGGAGGCCATTCAGGGAATTGCGAGATCCTCATTCGTTGGCAGACCACTACAAAACGAGACTTGTGAGACACTAGATGACTTCGGAAAAGCATAATCCAACTTCGAGCTCGAAGACAAGCTCAATTTGAAGGAGGGGAGTGATGTAATAGACGTTTATTTCAGACACAAATATAAGAGAGGGCAGAAAAGCGGGGTGTGACTTCACCAAGGTATGATTTCTTTATTTGCATTTATTTCTAATTGTCGCATTTTTGTTATTTTGTCAAATTCACATATATTTGCGACACACCACATGAGCTTGGGTTATGTGGAACTTTGTATTTATATTTGAGATCACGTTAGAACTTGTATGGTAGAGTAATAATATGGATTTGGGCATCTAGGGTACCACCAAACTCTACTTTCCATGCTATCTCCATTCAGCTGACCAGTGCTCGGAAGCATTGCATGCCCTTTCGTTGCAAGCGGATGCACTCCAAGAAACATCTCGGATGAGTGAAAGCTATAGGTAGCAGCCATCGTAAGTCCACCACATGACTAGGGTTGAACAGTTGTGATTGTTCACACGTCATTGGCTTCTACTGCACGCAAAAAATTAGGTGGTTCCTCCTCTAGTCAAGCGTCATTCCCTCCCCGCGCACTGCTTCCACTTTCAAATCTGTTCATTAACGCCCCCTCTTAGGATGCACTCCAAGAAACATCCGAAGGAGCGAAGGCTACAGGTAGCAGCCACTGTAAGTCCACCACACGACCAGGGTTGAATAGTTGTGCTTGTTTACGCGTCTTTGGCTTCTACTGCACGAGGAAATTTAGGTGGTTCCTCCTCTAGTCAAGCGCCACTCCGCCCGCACACTGCATCCACTTTTAGATCCATTCATTGACGCCCGAGCTTAGGATGCACTCGCTTTGAACGCTACGGAAAGACTTCACCCTTCGACCCTACCATAGGTCATCAACGAGTCAAGTAAAGAACCACTCCCATTCAACCATATCTCCATCCTCCAACGCATCTCATCTTGTTACCCGATCATACGCTCTGACATATGACAGTTGTTAGCATTTGAACTAGTGCACAGCCTAAATAATCACGTGCACAGCTTAAAGTAGTTTTAATACATATTAAAAATAGGGTGTTTATATTGGCAGCCCAAAGATAATAGCAGCCCAAAAAATGATTATTGGCAGCCCGATGGATATTGGCAGCCCAAAAATTAAGCTTTTAAAAGACATTTTTAGAAAAAGCGTTCAGCATGAAAGTTGTAAATCTCGACGAGATCTACAACTTTCATGTTGAACACTTTTTCTAAAAATGTCATATAGTAGGCATATTTTCAAAAGGCGCGGAATCCGGGCGGAACTCGCATAATTCCACCTGAATTCCGCTACTTTTGAAAATAAGTCTGTTATATATCATTTTTAGAAAAAGTGTTCAACATAAAAGTTATAGATCTCATCGAGATCTACAACTTTCATGTTGAACACTTTTTCTAAAAATGTAATATAATAGAACTTTTTTCAAAAGACGCATGTTTCACGTTTTGGGCTGCTATTAGCGGCCAGATTATGTGTTTTTTATTATTTTGTAGGGCTGCAAATAGCCAAAGCTGGGCTGCCAATATAAATGACCTAAAAATATTAAAGAGTCAAGGAATAAACTCCAATTATGCCCAATCAAGCCACATTATTGTCAACACTATACACCTGAACATCATAAAAGACAACCACAAAATTTTGGCCACTTAATATGACATTCATGTTAAGTAAATCCATCTTAAACTTTTAAAAAATATATCTAATTTCCTCCTGAGATACCAGAAATTGGTGATACAACAAATATTTCAATCTAAGCATTACATCTAATAAAAAGGAGACTAATGTAAGTACATGCTCCTAGATTGTAAAGAATAACAATTTGACATAAAAATACAGTTAATTTCAACCAGAAGACAAGGGAAAAGTAGGAAACCTGTGTATCTTTGATGCCTTGCTCTTGAGTGTCATGAATTTGCTGCTCAAGATATCTAGCACGTTTCCTCATTTTCAAGATCAAAGAATCGACTCGAGAATACTCTGCTTCACGTTCAGCTCTCTCCTTTTTAGCCTATATATGGCAAGAAAATTGACAGAATAAAATTTCATAAATTAAAAGTACTCCTATTTAAATTTCCAGAGTGCTACATCTGACGGAAGAAAAGTCGCCATATTTATGGCAAAAAGTTCGATGTACTTCAAAGCCTTTCAGAATCGAAAATCTATCGGTATAAAGAAATGTGGGAATCATTAAGCTAACAATTAACCAAGCTTATGTCGGCAACATCTCTATGAAGTGTAAAAAGGTTATATCTCCTCAAGCTTAAGGCGCAATCAATTCATCAGAGGTTACTGCAGCAGAATAACAAGGCTTGTCTGATTTTAGCAGCCATATTATCTGGAAAATAGTTTCTGAAGGTCTACACAAGAATAAATCTTGTTGGGAATGTTCAATCGGTCGACAACCAGTTGTTTGGAGCACTTGAATTTGATCTGATTTGATCCATTCTAAAATGAGACTTCATGTTTGCAAGGTATTAATGGTGTTCCAATGGATGACAGATTTCAGAAGATTGGCGTGAATCTTGCAAAAAAATGTGCATGTTGTATTACAAATCCAAGGACTAAAGAAATTAAGCATCTCACGAAAGAGTGAATTGTCGCAAATTGTTTGGAAAGATTTTGAGAGCCTGCTTACATAAGATACAAATTACTGTTGGGAGCTCAAAAGTGATAGGAAAAGGGGTTTTCTCACTATTCACAATTGAACAAAGTAATACATATACATGAATAACGGAGGGTGATCCTAACACCCGAGGTAACTCTAAGCTAACACTACTACTCATAATATACATCATATCTAACACCCACCCACCCACCCACCCACAAACTCACGGGGGATCATACACCGAGAGTTTGAACAGAAGATAGGCATGTTGGGTCCTCATCTGCGGCTTTGTCATCAAATCTGCAATCTGCTACTCGGAGGGAATAAAGGAAGGAGCAAGAGTTCCACGACCATAGTCCTCACGCAAGAAAAAAGAATCCACCCTGATATGCTTGGAGAGAGAATGTTTCACCAGGTTTAGAGTAATCTGAATGGCATCAATGTTTCACTAGGTTTAGAGTAATCTGAATGGCACCCGTGTTATCACAGTAGAGGGACTGGGAGCAGGAGAAGAGATGTCAAGATCCTCAAGAGGCCAACAAAGCAAATAATATTCTCAGCGGTGGTAGTCATGGATCGAAGCTCAGCCTCAGTGCTAAAATGAGAAACACCAAACTGTTTCTTGAACTTCCATGCAATAAGAGAACTCAAGAATAGACAGAAACCAGCGACAGAACGAAGGTCAACGGGATCACTAGCCAAGGTAGAATCTGAGTAAGCACGGACTTGTAGAGAACTGTTGCTGGAGAAGAAGAGACCACGAGAAGTCGTCGCTCGGAGACAGCGCAGGAGTCGCAGCAGATGACCATAATGAACATAGGTAGGTGCACTAACAAATTGGCTCAGCACATGAACAGCATGGGCAATGTCGGGATGAGTAATGGTGAGGTAGACGAGACTCCCCACGAGGTGGCGGTATCGAGTAAGGTCAGAGAGTGAAACCCCATCATCCGGACGTAGCTGAAGGTGGAGCTCCACGGGGTGTCCACTGTGCGAGAGTCGGAGAGAGCAGCCCGAGCAAGGAGATCTGATATGTAGCGCAGCGAGAGAGCTGAAACTCGTGATCTGTAAAGCTGACCTCAAGACCCAAAAAGTAGCTCAGTTATCCAAGATCAATCATCTGAAACTGTTGTTGAAGGTGGTGGTTGACGAAAGCCACATAAGAAGGATCATCACCAGTAATAATCATATCATCCAAGTAAAGTAACAAAAGGGTCTGGCCACGAGAGGAGTGCACGAACAGAGCTGGATCATGTGGACATAGCTAGAAACCGGCGGATGTAATGGCTGAACTGAAACGTGCAAACCACGCGCGGGGCGCTTGCTTGAGCCCAAAAAGAGCTCGCCTCAAGCGGCATTCAAGACCTGGAGGAGAGGATAGACCAGGAGGAGGAAGCATGTATACCTCTTGCTGAAGATCACCGTGAAGAAAGGCATTCTTCACGTCGAATTGTGACAGGGACGAGTGGCGAACAGCTCCCACTGCAATAAGAGTCTGAACCGTGGTCATGTGAGCAACTAGAGCAAAGGTTTCGCCATAGTCTTTCCCCTGCTCCTGCTGAAAACCACGAGCAACTAGTCGAGGCTTATACCTCTCGACAGAGCCATCGGAGCAAGTCTTGACCTTAAAGACCCACTTGCAAGTAATAGGAATAGCACCAGGTGGAAGAGGAACAAGCTCTCATGTACGAGTGTGCTCAAGCGCCTCCAACTCATTAGACATGACAACCTGCCACTCATTTATCTAGGCAGCCTCACGATAGGAAGTCGGCTCTGGAGTACTGCAGGCAGTAGCAGGAAGGGCAGGTAGGTCCGGCGATAAGGTAGCAAGGCTAAGGCGGTCTGGAGGGCGCCTCTCACGAGGTGGGTTGCGGCGCGCAGGAGGATCATCCACAGGGCACCCGCTGGAGGACGTAGGCACTGAGTCTGGGGGCACTGGAGGCGAGGAGATAGGATGAGTACTAGTGTAGTGATAAGGAAGAGGAGATACACGGTCCCAAATGTACAGCTCATCAGAGGGAGAAGTGTGTGACGGAGGAGAGGAGTGAGGAGGTGATGGAGTAGACTGTGGAAAGGAAAGAGAAGGATACAAAGTGGACTGCGGTAAGGGAGTAGGTGACGGAGTAGACTGTGGCAAGGGAAGAGGAGGTGGACATGCCGGAGGGGAGGATACAAGAGGCGAAGAGATGAGAAGAGTGAGAAACTAAGCATCAGAGGGAGTAACGGACGAGTTTGAGGTCGAGTGGATAGAGGGCACAAAGAAAGGGTGAGATTTGTCAAAGGCAACATCGCGTGAGAGGCGAAGTCGGCGTGCAACAGGGTCATAGCATCGATAGTCTTTATGTTCAGTATTGTATCCAAGAAAGACACAAGGAACAGACTGAGCAGGGAGCTTAGTACGCTCACATGGAGAGAATAGAATATAACATTGACAACAAAAACACGAAGATAAGTGTAACATGGGAGTCGAGAGTACAGACACTCATCAAGGCATTGATCCTGAAAGAAAGTGGAGGGTTGTAGATTAATGAGATAGACAGCGGTGGAAACAGCCTCAGCCCAGAAATGAGGAGGAACGTGAGAGGAGATAAGAAGGGTGAGAGTTGTATCAATAATATGACGATGCTTCCTTTCAGCGGTGTCATTCTGAGCGTGTGCACCGGGACAGGCAAGTTGAGGGAGAGTGTCGTGGATAGCTAGCAGATCTTGAAAATCATGAGAGAGATATACCCCCCAGAGTCAGAACGGAAAATGCGTATGGACGCAAAGAACTGTGTGCGCACCATAGCAGAAAAAGTAGCATAGATCAGAAAAAATTCAGATCGAGAGTGCATAAAAAAACTCAACAATAATGAGAATAGTCATCAACAAAAAGAACATAGTATCGGTGTCCACCCTTGGATACAAAAGGTGCGGGTCCTCATACATCAAAATGAACTAAATCAAAAGGACACTGAGACCTGGACACACTAGACGGATAGGGGAGCTGTATCTATTTATCGAGCTTACAACCCGAACATGAGTGAGACCGATCAACAAAAACTAGACGTGAACCACTGGGATGACCAAGACAATGATGTCAAAGAGCGAAACCCACTGAAGGAAGACAAAGGGAAAAAGCTGCAGGTGACGATAAAGTGGATGGGAGGTGGAGACGATCAAGTACATACACCCCGCAACGATGACGACCAGCCCCAAGAAATGCCCCAGTCAGATGATCCTGTGCATGGCATGTAAACTCATCAAAGGTAACCAGAACACCATGGGATGTGCGCAGGCTGGCAGATATAAGGTTCATAGATAACTTAAGTATGTAGGCAACATCGGGAATATGAAAATGGCTGGTATGAAGGAGGACATGACTGGTGATGGGGTGAATGGTGTCATCTGCGACCAAGATGCTAAGGTCAGGGGAGATGGGCTGACAGCACAAAAGGTGTATAGCATAATAGGTCATGTGAAAAGACGCTCCAGAGTCAAGCAACCAATCGAAGGTGGAGATACCTATAGGGGCGGAGGTAGCCGGCTGAGAGACAGAGGCAGAAGAGCGGGGTAGTGAAGACTGTTGGAAGAACTGTTGGGCAATCAGCTGCGCAAGCTCAGATACCGAGAGAGACTCCGCTGGAGCCAAAAAATGAACGGAAGGAACACCAGGAGAACGTTATTGACCAGACTATTGATCCCTATGAAGCTTCGGCACTCAGAGTTGATGTGTCCAAGACACAGACAGTAGTGATAGCGAACCGGCTGGCGACGAGGAGCACCATACTGAGTAGTGGAGGGTGTCGGATGACGAGGAACAGGGCCTCCAACTCTCTATTTTTATCTATGGTCACACTATTTCTCTCGACATGTTTAGAGAGTCAATGAAGGACTTGGACTCTCATGAGCAATTTCGCCCAGGTATGACTAGATTCGCTACAGCGTTTCTATTTTTTGAGAGTATCTTAGAGAAGAAGAATCAATTGAGGAGCCTATTAACAACTGCAAAGTGGGTTGCAACAAAGTTGGTCAATAATGTCATGGGAAAGTAGGTAAAACTATTGCATTTTTATTCATTTCATTTAAAATATAAGTTTGCAGCTGACGCTATAGAGTATTTTCTTATTAATTTATTTTGCATATGGTAGGTTGTAATGATAATGATGAGCGCTAGATTTTTGGCGAATGTCGAGCTAGATGTTGGTATATTCACACCATTTATGATGGTTTTGAGAAGAGTCGAAGAGTATACACCTTCCATATGGTGGTTATATGGGGATATAAAAAAAGCTAGGGAAGAGGTTGTTGTTGTTCTCGATCACCAAGAGAACAAATATCTTCTTATATGGAAGTTGATTAATAGCAGATGGGACTTACGAGAAGAAGATGGGGAGCCATTTGCACCTTACATGTTATTACTTAACCCATATCTTCATTATTCCCATCGAGTGGAGATTGAGCAGCCCTTCGCACCTTACAAGTTATTGCTAAAACCCATATTTTTACTATTCTCATCGAGTGGAGATTGAGGCTGACGGAAGATTTACGAGTGATTTTGTTGAGTGTCTCTCAAGGATATATAGGAAAGATACTTCTACACGGGATCGCATCAGTGCTGAGCTTAATGTTTATCAATACCAACAAGGGTTATTTGGTAAAGACATGGCAAATAGATAGCTACAAAATCTCAACTTAAATCCAAATACATTTTAATATATATTTTTATTAACTTTAATTTTTAATGATGTATTATGTATATATGAATTGTGTTGTCATTTTAATTTTCATAAAACATTAGTAGAGGATTAACAGTATTGATAGGCCACACCTTAAAACTATGGCTATGAAGATTTTAAGTTTGACTACTTCATCCTCTGAATGTGAGAGGACCTAGAACAATTTTGAGATAGTATGCATTAATTTAGTTATTTAGTTAAACATAAATATCTTATTATAAGATTGTATGCATTATTTAACATTTTTTAAAATTTTGTAGATACATTTTAAGAAGAAGAATAAACTCGAGGGCAAAAAATTGAACGATCTAGCATTTGTAAAGTTTAATGTATTGTTGAAGTTAAAATATTTAAAGACATCTCGAGATCCATTGGCAGTTAAGAATGTCAATTCTGAAAAGGTACAAAAGCGAATGGTGAATGTTAAGCCTGAGGAGGATGAAAATGAAGATGGTGATGATGAAGTCTTTCCTGGAGAGCGGTTGACATGGACGTAAATTAGCAATATAGTCGACGTTGATCATGACGAAAGGAGACCTCCGAGACTGGCTAAAATCAAAGAAGTTATAATTAGTTATCAGAAAAAGGAAAAGAGAAAAATATTTGAGGTGGACGAGACAGATCGAGAGTGTTCATTAAATGAAGATCATATTCTATCTACTATACCGACTATAAATGAGTCTATAAGTGATGAACAATGAGGTATGTTTGAAATTTAATTTTAAAAATTTTAATCTCATAAAAGAATATATAGTTGCAAGTTTCTTAAAATTATTAGTTTTAAAAATTTTCTACCATTAAAATATTGTATGTTAAATGTTACATATAGCTTTTAATATTTAGAAGTTCAATAGGATGTAAAATAATTAGTACTGTGACATGTATAAAAAATAATATTTAATTGCATATATAATTAATTAAATATTAAATTTGATATATGAAATATCTCTGATATATAAAAAATCGTCATAAGAACCCAAACCAACATGCCCCTGACATTCGACATCTGCAACCTTGCTCGCCACTCATTAACCACCTCCGGACTACTTCATAACCCCCACTACACCCACTATCCATAATTTTAGGGATCTCACATAAATTAAAGGAGAACCACTCTCCACTCCCTCAAACGCCTCAAATGGCCGCCCACTATATCACAACTTCCCCCACGTTCCCTCTTTCACATGGAGCCACCCCTATCTAACATACCCAACCCCAACATCCCCCACTCCCTTCAACTTAGGAACGAACTCCTAAGTCTCAGATTATCTATTCCTCAAAGTCACCCCCACCGTTCCCCTTCCCCAAACACATGTGAAGCCTCAAATGTCTTCTTGAAGCAGCCAAAATTCCCTTTTTTCCCCACTGGAATAGCAGTTGGGCATGCTTTCCCCATCCAATCCAACATGTGGAGCCACCTTCCACATCTTACCAAGGTGCTGGGATCCCCTACAGTCATCAGCTTCCACAAGACTTGTTAACATCATTTCCCCTCCCAGCAAAGCTTGGGTTGTCGTCCTTTTCTATGGACAGCCACCTCATTCCACAGATTGTTGAATGTTGCCTCTCTGCACAGTCCAAAGTTTATGTCCCATTTTCTGGACAACCACATGCAGCATATGTGTGCTGAAATCAGTCCCGGATAGCCCTCTAAAAGCATCTTCAGCCCTCCCCACTTCTTTATTTTACAAAGTTCAAGGCATGTTATTATTTCGATTAGCATTGAATCTTGTGTTTGTTCTCTGTTTGTAGAGATATTGGTCTAGAAGCTTTGAATTTCAATTGTTTGAGTTTTAAGAATTTCACATTTATCTAGTTATTTGATTTTCTGGCACTCTTGCATTTGTACCATCTCACATGTTTTCATATTTGAAAGTATTAACTCTTTGTGCCCAATCAAATTAATATTATTTTATAAATATCAATTGCTGCAAGAAAACCGTCGGATTCGTGCATATGGTTGCTTGCACGTAAGAATTGTTAAGAAACAAGTTAAACTACACTCACCGGGTGGTGATGGTATCTGTTCGCTTGTCTGCCGGTTGTGTCCTTTTGCTTTTATTGTTTCCTTCGGGCTTGTTCCGCGGTTTCGCTTCCTGCAGCCCAGTTGTCGGAGTTGTTGTGTTCCCTGTGTGAGATTGTTGTTGTTTGGGTCGTCTAGGCTGGTAGATTAGGTTCTCTGTTGCCCTTGCCTTGTGGTGCCGCCTCAAATTTTGTGTGAGGGCACCACCTTTTGTATGTTCCTATGGAGGATAAATTGAAAAATGTTAATGCCTCTTAAGGGGTCGTTGATCAACCTAAAAACTATAGTGGAGGAAGTTCTAACATAGACTTCAATCAGGATGTGACTCACATCAAGCTGAATGGGAGAAACTAGCTCATGTGAGCTCAGTCTATGCGGATATTCATTGGGAGTCGTCGAAGATTTGGGTTTATCACCGGATCCAAGCCGCCCCCAAGCAAGACTGATCTCATATATGAGGAATGGAAAAGTGAGAATCTTACTGTGATTAATTGGCATGTCAACTCTATGAAACTCAAGATTGCAAGTCAGTTTCTTTTCAATCAAACTGCTAAAGAGATATGGAAGCTAATTGAACGAAATTATTCAAAAAAGAAAGACTTGGCAAGGATATATTAACTCCAGACTAAACAGATGCACATGACATGAATGAGTGATTTCGAAGAATATTATAGCAAACTGACTTACAAGTCAACATAAAATAATCAATACTCTCTTATCCAGACAATTAAAGACCACAAGATTGAACTTATGCAACGGAGGATGTTTGAAATGTTTTCTAGTCTTCCTTCTAAACTTGAATTTCAGAGAGTTCAGATGTTAAGAAGAGATTTTGTGCCTGATTTGGAGACTGTGGCTCACTATATTCAAGAGGAGGCAAGTCGTATCAACTATTTTCGTACGGCTAGTCATATTGGTCATGATAAATTTTCCCTCGTTGCTGAACAGAAGAAGTAGCATTCAAGAAATATAAGACAAGAAGATAGAAGTAAAATGAAGTGCCCTCCCTGTGAGAAGAAAGGAAATGGAAAAGAGAAATGTTGGGACTTACATCCTAACTTGGTTCCTTCGGATTGGATTCGTGGCACTGATGGGAAGTATGTGAGATCTCAAGCTACTATGTATGGTAATTTAGATAACATTGGTTACCTTCTTGCGAAAAATGAAAGTTTGACAAGAGAACTCAAGGCCTGAAAGCTAGTGATGCTGGAAGACCTCTCGCTACAGACTTGGTTGTTATAGCGGCACATGTTCGCACTACCTTTGTATCTTCTAAAGGGTCCTCATCTTCTTGAATCATTGACTCAGGAACATTTGACCATATGACAGGATCTTCTATGGGTATTTTTTATGTTTCTTCTTCATCTGGCAGTGTGAGACTAGTAAAGAGATTATTCAATTTTCTCCTTCTATTTCCCTCAATTTTATTATAGTTGTTCCTTCATTCCACACAAATCTGTTGTCTGTGAGCAGTTTAACTAAACAACTTAACTGTGTTAACACCTTTTTTCTCTTCTTATTGTGTTTTTCAGGATGTGGCGAGTGGGAAGACGATTGGTGGTGGACATGAGTCTGTTGGTGTGTATGTCATAGACACGGGTCATTCTTTTGGTGCACAAAAGTCTTCCAATCCTGATCAGTTGATATAATGGGATAAGAGATTTGGGCATGCTCGCTTTCAGACATTAAATGTTATCTTTCCGAGTTTTTTTGATGTAGCTAAATCTATCTTGAACTGACAATATTGTGAATTTTGTAAACACTGTTGAACCAATTATGCTCCTAGCAGGAGCCGAAGTGTGAGGTGCTTTGATTTGATACATTTTGATGTCATCTCCTATTTGTTTTGTGAGTGGATTTCAATATTTTGTTTTATTCATTGATGATTACTCATGTTTTACTTGGGTATAGCTTATGAAAAGGAAAAAATGAGGTCTCTGAAATATTTCAACTATTTTTTCATCATGTGCAAACTCAGTTTGAAGTTAAGATTAAAATTCTTAAGAGTGATAATGGAGGTGAATTCACATTTGGTGATCTTCAAAGGTTCTTGGAAGATCATGGCATTATTTTCCAAACTTCTTGTCCTGTGACCACTCAGCAGAATGGGATGGCCAAAATGAAGAACCGCCATATCATTGAGACTATTTGTTGCTTATTGCAAGAGATGCATGTCCCTAAGGGACTGTGGGATGACGGTGTCCTCACGTCCGATTAATCGGATGGTCACTAATACTTTAGAGGGAAAGTATACCCTAAAACTTCTTTGCTCAAGCATGTCATTATTTAATCTTCCTCCTAAGATATTGGGATGTGTTACATTTGTTCATATTGTAAGACCTCATAAAGATAAATTAAGTACTCAAGCGATCAAATGTATGTTTGTTGGATATGCTTTCAATCAAAAGGGGTATAAATGTTACTCTCCAGCACTTCGGAGAAGGTTTATATCAAAAGATGTTACCTTTTTTGAACACACTCCTTGTTACTCCGAAGAAGGCAAAATTGTTACTTATCAGGAGAAGTCTAAAGAGGAGAGTGATATGTTGTCACCCCTACCTGTGCTGGTAGATGTGTTTACTCCGGGTAGCGTTGATGTTCCGATTAGGAAGGAGCTAATGACCTACATGTGTATAAAAGAAGGAAGAATATTCAAGACTACCGGAGAAGACAAAACAAAAATATCGGGCAAGAAAGTCATACTCATGCTCCATCATCCACCACAACTCCGCCAGATCCAAACACAAGCATTATTCAGGAGACCGTATCTGCTCTTAAAATTCATAGTGGTCGTACTAGATATCTCATTGATAAAAATGTCGGGTATCACTCTATCCCTCATTCCTTGAAGCTTATCTTGCAGCAGTTTCTTCTATTTCTCTTCCTAAACGTTTTTCAGAAGCTAGTTTAAATCCCCATTGGATGAAGGTTATGGAGGAGAATCAAGTGAGAGAAAAGTAAAATTGAATTCATCCACAAAGGAGAAATAGGTATATATAGATACAAGAGGCACATATAGAATAACACGTCAATAATAAATAACACATCAATACTCCCCCTCAAGCTGGCGCGAAAAGGTCAAGCAAGCCCAGCTTGCCACATGTAGAGAGAAGTTTGGAAGGTCCACCGCCTTGGTGAAGGCATAGGCAGTCTACTCTGCGGAAGGAACATAGGACGCTTTAAGTGTCCCTGAATGGATGTTCTTCATGAGAAAGTGAATATCAACCTGAATATGCTTAATCCGCTCGTGCAGAATTGAGTCGGAGGCAAGCATGAGAGCGGACTGGTTGTCGCGCACAAGAGTCGAAGAACAAGGAGGAGAGTCAAGCTCGGTCAAGAGGGTACGCAGCCAAAGGAGCTCAGTAGCGTCGTGGGTCATAGCCCGGTACTTAGCCTCAGCAGACGAGCGGGAGACAACATTCTGCTTCTTGCTCTTCCAAGAAACAAGATTGTCATCATAGAAAGTGCACATCCCCGAGGTAGAACGTAGATCAGTAAGGGAACCAGCATAGTCAGAATCCGAGTAACAAGTCAGATCAAGGATCGGAGATGAACGGTAAAAGAGCCTTAAGACAGAAGAACCCTTCAAGTAGTGGAGGATCCGAAATGCTGCTTCTAGGTGAGAAGTCCGGGGAGCATACATAAACTGACTGATCACACTCACAGCAAAGCTAATGTCAGGACGAGTGTTGGTCAAGTAGATAAGTCTGCCAACAAAATGTTGATATCTGCCCGGTTCAGGGAGAGGATCGCCAGAATCGACATGAAGGCGGTGGTTCGAATCCATGGGTGTAGACACAGGAAAGCACCGAAGAAAGCCAGTATCACTTAAGAGGTCAAGTGTATACTTGCGCTGAGACAAAGAGATCCCATGCTGAGATCTGGCAACCTCAATCCCGAGAAAGTAATTCAGATGCATCAAATCTTTCACTTCAAATGATTTCTGAAAAACCCCCTTGATCTGAAGTATCCCCGAGCTATCGTCAACGGTAAGAATGATATCATCCACATAGACAAGAATAATGACCCTACGTCCATCCACAGCAATCTGAACAAAGCATGTGTGGTCGGCATGAGATCTGGTGAACTCACTCTGAAGCACAACAATACCAAACCGCTCAAACCACGCACGAGGAGACTGCTTCAGCTTATACAAGAACTTCTATAAACGGCAAACACGGCCCAAATACTCCCCCTGAAGCATGTAACCGGGGGGCGGATCCATATAAACTTTCTCGGCAAGGTCGACACTGATGAAGAGGTCACCCATGGCGGCAGCAAGAGAGACAAGCAGACGGACAGTAGATAGCTTGGCCACTGGGGCAAAGATCAAGCCGTAATCCCCAGGAGTCTGAGTGAAGCCCTTCACGATAAGACGGGTGTTGTAGCGGTCAAGAGAACCATCGGCGTTATACTTGACAGTGTAAACCCAACGGCAGCCAACAGTTTTCTGACCTGCAGGAAGAGGGACCAAATGTCAGGAGCCCGTCTTCTGTAGTGTTGACATATCATCCACCATGGCCGCCACCCACTCAGGGTGTTGGAACGCCTCAGTCATCGAACTCGGAACTCTGATCTGGTCGGTAGCAGTCAGGAAAGCCCGGTAACCCAGAGAAAGACGCTGGTAGGACACTAGCTTGCCACAGGTTGGTCAGTAACACAAGAACGCTTACCTTTACGAAGTGCAATGGGTAAGTCAGATGAGGGAAGAATATCACCTGCCAGAGGATGTGGCACAAGGTCCTGTGAGCTGGGCGTAACCAGTGGATCCCGAAGAATGGGGTGGACATGGAAGGGCCCGCGTGGGCCACGAGTGTATGTCTGCAACGGAAGAGAGTCGTGCAGCGCAGCAAGGGCAACCGGAGCCGGCTGTGGCGGAGTAGAATGAGCAACAGGGACAGAGGAGGTATCATAGAAGGGGACATCCTCAAAGAACGTAACATCCAAGGAGTGAAAAGTCCTGCGAGTAGAGGGGTCAAAACACCTATAGCCCTTGGAAGAGGACGAATACCCCAAAAATAAGCATCGGATAGCTTTGTCATGAAGCTTTGTCTGAGTCGGACGACGGTCCTAGACAAAACACACACACCCAAACACCTGGAGAGGGACAGGAAACAGAGGGCGGTGGGGGGATAAAAGACTAAGGGATATCCGACCCGTGAAAGGCTGACAAGGTAGACGATTGACCAAGAAGATCCCCGTAAGAAGGGCGACACTCCAAAACGACTTAGGGACATGAGACCCACAAAGAAGAGACCGGGTCACATTCAAGAGATGACGATTCTTGCGTTCTGACACACCATTTTGTTCTGATGTATAGGTATAGGAGAAGTGATGAAGGGTTCCTTGGGTAGTAAGGAAAGCAGTGAAAGAGGAAAAAAGTATACTTCCCCCCCTTCCCCCCCCCCCCCCGTTATCGGAGCGAAGGACCCGAATACGAGAGGAAAACTGAATCGTAACCATATTAGTAAACTGGGTATATAAATCAAAGACATCAGATTTGGCAGGCATAAGATAGACCCAACAGCAACGAGTAAAATCATCTATAAAAGTAACAAAATATCAAAAACCATCATAAGAAACAACCGGGGCGGGTCCCCAAACATCTGAATGAATAATATCAAACGGTGCAGAACTACGAGAAACAGAAACAGGATAGGTAATGTGTGTATGTTTACTAAGCTGACACACATCACATTGAAAAGAGTTCTCAAACGAGACACTCGGAAAAAGCGACGACACGATCTGAGGACTCGCATGTCTCAGTCTAGCATGCCAAAGAGTAGGCAAAGTAGTAGCAGCAGCGATGGATGGGGGTGAGAGACAGGGCGACGGAGGTGGAAGATACAGCTGGTATAGCCCGTCGCGCTCACGGCCGTAGCCAAAAGTCCTCCTCGTGGTCAGGTCCTGAAAAACACAGCCAGAAGGAAAAAATATCACCGAGCAGCACAACGAACGAGTCAATTGAGTAACAGAAAGAAAATTTAAAGCAAGTTTGGGAACATGAAGAATTGAACCCAAGGAGAAGGAGGGAGTCAGAGGAACTGAGCCTCGTGAAAGATGGGGTCACAGAGCCATCAGCAAGGCGAACCTGTCGATGGACGCTCAGAGACTCAAGAGAAGAGAACAAGCGTGTCTCACCAGTCATGTGATCAATGGCCCCAGAGTCAATCACCCAGGGAGAAGAGTACCCCTCTTGAGTGACATGAAACGCCATCGGGGTACCTGACGCAGACGTTGAAGTCGACGAGAACGACGAGGAGACGGGTAGCGGCTGAGCAGGAAGAGGCTGGTGTGGAATCTGAAACGGAGAGTGCAGTTGAAGCTGAGACTGCAGCGGCTGCACTTGAGCCATAAGCTGACTCCAGTCGGCGGAAGGAGCCCCGAAAGAGGCACCGGAATCAGGTTGGCCCCCAAAGTCGGAAGAAGTAGCAGCGGCAGCATGTGTGGCGGGGGACTGCTGATATAGGTGAGGAAAGAGCAGCCAGCATCGGGCCTTCTCATGACCAGTCCGGAGGCAGTGCTGACACTGAACAAAGGCAAATGGGCTGTCGCGGCCACCCCCGCGACCCTTAGAGGTAGAAGTACGCCTCCCGCGCGTAGAAGAAGGACGACCTGAAGTCAGGGCCATTTGGTCTGGAATAAGAACAGAAGTTGGAATGGGCAAAAGAGCAGTCAAACGGGCACAGCGCTCATGCTCCTCCACCATGGAATAAGTATCCAAGATATCAGGAAGAGGGTTCATGCTGACAATCTGAACCCTAACCTGCTCAAACTCGGGCCTCAAGCCCATCAGGAACTGATAGGTTTCCCGCTTCTCCTGCCGCCACTTGGCAACAAGTAGATCCTCTGGATGTGGAAAAGCACTGAGCGGCTCAAGGTCAGAAAGCTACTGGAATCTCCCTGAGAGAAAGGTAAAGTACTCGTGCACAGAACGGTCCCCCTGACGAGCAGTAGAAATCTCCTAGAAGACATAATAAATCTGTGCATCAACGCGTGTGTGACCGTAGGTACGCGTCAAGGCAGCCCAAAGAGACGGCACTGAATCGAATCGAATGAACTGCTCGTAAATGCGAGGCTCCATAGAGCACTGAAGCCACCCGAGAATCTTGAAATTTTTTGTGCGTCGTTGATGGATGTCTTTTCATCGGAAGGCTTGGGAACATCATTAGGTTCAAGCCAATCAAGCTTGTCATGTCCGGCAAGATGGACTCACGCGGAGTTGGACCAAGTAATAAAGTTTTTTCCTTGAGAAGGGCGGTAGTAATGCGCTGAGCAAATCCATCATTCGAACCAAAGAGGGAGGAATCCATGAGATGGGAAGAAGAGAAACCCTTAAACAAAAGAAGAAAAAACCATCCCAAAAAAGGAAGGAAGACCGTAGATCACAGATTTAGGTCATGAGAAGAAAAGAAGTGAGGGAAGGGGCGATAAACAACAACCAAATCGGCGGTGGAAGAAACAATCGAAGGGAAAAAAGGAAAGAGGAAGTCGGCTGTAGCAGAGGAGAACGGAGGGAGAAGGCGGAGGTCACGGTCAGGCGGACGGCCGTAGCAGCAGGTGGACGGCGGCAGCAGCAGGAGGACGGTGTCCGCAGCGGGATCCGTGATGCCCTCACATCGCGCGGAGAACGGCGTCGAACGATGCGGGAAGAAAACGCAAGGGAGATCGGCGAAGCAGGGTCGGGGTTAGGACGAAGCGGGGTCGAGGTCGTTTTCCGCCTCTGATACTAAATCAAGTGAGGGAAAAGTAAAATTTCATTCATCCACAAAGGGAAAATAGGTATATATAGTTTTTAAGCCCATATAGAATAACACAATAATAAATAACACGCCGATAAGGAGGAGATGGATGCTCTCCAACGTCAAAAAACTTGAGAAATTGTCCCTATCCTGCATGGGCGTCATCCTGTTAGGTGCAAATGGATACATACTACTAAATTTCTTCAAGATGGAACTTTTAATAGATATAAATCTAGATTTGTTGCTAAAGACTTTACTCGGATTGATAGAGTTGACTTCCAAGAGACATTTGCTCCCATTGCAAAATTGAATTTTGTTAGAATTTTGTTGTCTATTGCGGCTCATAAGTCTTGGCCTTTACACCAGCTTGATGTGAAAAATGTCTTCCTTCGTGGTGAATTGGAAGAAGAAATATATATGACTCCTCCACCAGGTATGGATGTTCCTAAAGAACATGGGTGTCGTACTAAGAAAGCCTCGTATGTTATCAAGTAATCACCTTGTGTCTGGTTTGGCAAGTAAAGTGAGAAATTCAAGAATCTAAATTTCTTTTGTTGAACGTCTGATCACTCGGTCTTTTTCTACAAGAAGGAAAAATGTATCAATATCATCATAGTTTATGTGGATTATATCATTAGTATAGGAACTAATAATCATCACATTACTCTTATAAAAGGAGAATTGTCATTTGCCTTTGAAATCAAGGACTTGGGTCTTCTTCGATACTTTCCCGGGACTGAGATTGTTCGATCTGCCAGGAAGATTATGATCTCTCAGCGCAAATATATCTTAAATCTTCTCAGTGACAATGGATATTTGGGGGTCAAACCTGTGGACCCTAATTATGATATTCACAAGAATACCTCTCTGAATCTTGAGAGAAAGTTGGAATTTCAACGCGTCGTGGGGAAATTTATCTATCTATTACCAGACTCGACATCTCCTTTGTTGTTGATTTAGTTAGTCAATTCATGCATAGTCCTAAAGTTCATCACTATCAAGCAATTTTTCGGATTCTTAAATACTTTAAAAAAACCCTGAAAAAAGGCATTATTTATCAAGGTCATGGACATCTTAAGGTTCACGGGTACTGCAGTGCTGATTGGGTTGATTCCACCCTGGACAGGAGATCTATGAGTGGATATTCTATCTTTGTTGGTGGCAATCTTGTTTCTTGAAGTAAAAAAACAAAATGTGGTTGTTTGTTCCCCCACCGAAGTAGAATATCGTGTAATTGGCGTCACTACATGTGAACTGATTTAGGTAAAATCTATCTTGAGAGAAATGAGCTTCCCTGACCTTGAGGTCATGCACCGTCACTGTGATAATCAAGTTGTTATTCACATCGCCAACAACTCTTTCTTCCATGAGAGGACAAAACAAATTGAAATCGATTGTCACTTCGTGCGAGACAAAATTCAGGATCAAACTATTACTACGGTATTTGTGTCAACTGAAGATCAACTTGATGGCATACTCACCAAAGCAATCTCTAGTAAATCTCTTCATTATACTCTGTCAAGCTTGGGATGCTAGATGCTTACGGTGTTAGCTTGAGGGGAGGTGTTAAGAAGCAAGCTAACCTATGCTCACCAGGTGATGATGGTATCTCAAAGTGTGGCTGAAGGGGCTTAAATTGTTTTGGCCCGTACGGGATCGGCAGAGAAGATGAAAACCTAAAGGTATGCCTCTTCTCTCACGCTACAGGAGTTTCACTCACTATTTCCTCGTCATATAGGACTGTCATGTGTCAATTATACTATTAGGTCAACTTGTTTATTAACCACAATGAGAGTGATGAGCCAATCTATGCATTCACCAGGAAGAAAGCATTTTGAAGTTGTCTGCGGAATACTAAGATATCCAAAAGAAACATCCAGAAGGGTGTTGGTATTTAGAAAAATAAGAACACCTGCAAATTGAACTTACTGAGGTTGACTGACCTAGAAATGTAATGGTTCATGTCAGGCTACAATCATGTTATCCATGACAAAATAAAAGTACGTTGAAATTGACAAACATTTCATCAAAAAAATAACATTCGTTTATTTTGTATGTCATTAATTCAAACAATTAATCAATTTGCGGGCATTTTCACCAAAGGGTTGCATAAGAATTAATTAAAGAACCATATTGGCAAGCTTTTTATGGAAAATAAATTCAGACTAGCTTGAAGGGGTATGAAAAAGGAGAATAAGAATAGTATTTTATTTAAAGCATCTAGGAGCATTGCTAAAACCTAACAAAGTGAGCAGTGCAAACAAGCCAGATTTTTGTAGCTATGTAGTGGTTGCCGGTGCAGAATAAGTAAAATAACTATGAGAGTTTCTCACAATAACTTTACCAAGTACTTAGACTAGGGAAATAAGATTTTCTACTAATGTTAGCAGGTTAAGTATGGAAACTACTCATCCTGACTGAGGGGGCTGTTAGATCATATTACTCAGTATGCATGGTCTTATAAATAGAAGCTGTCTACTAATCAAACACAAAAGCTCGTGAACTGCCATCCACTAGGGTTCGCACAATAATCCTTTCATCATTTTTGGTGTCACCATCCTCCATCTAAAGGCACTTCAAGTTTTGGAGTGCTCTACAACGAGCTAAATCATGACTGGCTGAACTACAAGCACCAAAAAAAGAACGATGGCCCATATAAAATCCACTACCATGATGACTTCGGGCATATATGTAAAATTAACAACAATCACTACGGGAGAAAAAAAGGTTGAAAGTAAAATACCAATAAGAGATTGTTCTGCAATTCTTCCTTCATTCTCCTAACTTCAGAGGTTTTCTCCATCAAAGATGTAATTTTGGCCTGTTTATCACTAAGTAATATCTTCAGTTCATTCACCCTATCCTGTATATAAAACAAGGAATACCATTACATTCAAATAGAACCGCACAATCTATATGGTAAATGGAAAATACTATAAAATAAGCAATGTCGGAATTTCATAAACTTCTATGTTCTATGAAGCCCGTGTATTTTTTTAAATAAACTGAAAGAAAAACAAGCACGGTGAAGTTTATAAACTCCAACCACCAAGACATGATGAAGTTCAGTAAAAATTTCCTTTAACTAACTGAAAGAGCTAAAATGCGAGATGAATCCACAAGGAAAACAAAGGAATAAATAAAATGAAGATGATGTACTTAACTTCAAATGTTTGTATGCAAAAGGACAATTATGAAAAAAATCATAATTGATGCAAAAGTAACCAAAAATTATTGGGGTAGGGCAAAGCTAAATTTAAGGGCTGTCCACAACTAAATTTATGACACTTCATTCAGCTTTTAGCACAAAACCAAAATAAGATGTATTAAGATATAGGTTGTATCTATGTCATTAAAGGCGCGCCTAAGGCTCCAGGCTCACCAGGCTCAGAGGTTTGCGCCTCTGTGCACCTTATTTGCGTCTTTAGAATATTAAAGGCACGTCTGAGTGAAAAATTTTGTCTTCAAAAATTAAGAAAAAAATAATGCAAGAACTCAATAATTTTTATTTATTTTGCGTTTGTGAAAAATAATTGTGCGTTGAGTCTTAGATATGATATAAGTAATCACATTGATTCTATTTTTTAAGAAATATAAATGATAATAATGAATATTAATTTGTAAACTAGATGAAGAATTTGATCAAGAAGCTGAAATGATGTTTGATGCTGATTATTTAAAATGGATGCAGTTGCGTCTTGCCTTCGTCAGGCGCGCGCCTGCGCCTTGAGCCTTGCTTCTAGGCTTCAATATCATTTTGCTTCTTGCGCCTTTAATAACTAAGGGTTGTATTATGACTTAAATTTTAGTACAAATTCAATTTTAAGCTAACCACATCAAAAAACTTAGAAAACATAGGTTATTACATAGATCTTTGAAGAAGAGAAGGATACTAAGTGGTCACATAAAAGTCAGTACAAACTCAATCCACATCAACAAATTAAGTAATGATTACATGCACATCTAAATATTTGAAATTAGTGAACTTAAATTGTGATCCAAAATGTATAAGAAAATTTGTCAGCCAACTTCACTGCGCTTGTTTTTCTTCTAGTTACTTCGAAGGCAAAAAAAAATTACAATTAAAAATTTTAAACAAGAAATTAGAAAAGTTAGGATTGGAAAACAGTGATCATAGCTTCATCGTTACACCAAACAACACAGGTTGGTAACTGATGGAGGTTGTGCGCATTATTTATCTACTGTAGTGATCGACAATTTTGAAGTATTAAATGGACGAACAGAGTCCTCTATCAACTATGAGGCACGGATAGTTAAAATGCTCTGTGTATCGGCTCAGACGCGTATCGGATACAGGAAATATTCGAAAACGTGCGGAAACGTGTTTTCAAAACTCTATGAAGCGCATTTTTAAATAAAAAGGGAATTTTAATTCAGACATGATTCCAGTGCGGTAAAGTCCCACAGCTTATCTATTTCATTTCAAGCTTTAGGTTTACGCGATTCACGCACGTCGAAGCTGCATCGCTGCTCCAGATCCTACTCCATTGCCGCTCCAAATCCCACTCCCTGCTCTTGATCCCGCCTTGCTCGTAAGCTCTTCCTCCACCTCTTCTTCTTCCTCCTCTTCTACTTCTTCTTCCTCCTCCTCCTCCACCTCTTCTTCTTCCTCCTCTTTTTCTTCTTCTTCTTCTTCCTTTTCTTCGTCTTCCTCCTCCTCTTCCTCTTATTCATCTTCCTCTTCTTCTTCCTCCTCCGCCTCCTCTTCTTCTTCCTCTTCATCTTCTTCATGTCCTGTGTTAGAATCCTTGTTGCAAAAACAGTCTTGTTTTGGAGCCAATTAGTGCGTAGTATGGAATGATTTTTCACCTTACTACTAATGAGTAAGGCTAAGATAGGAGGGCTGGCTAATTGTTTTTGCAAGTTGGATATTGGTGGTTTTCCTATATAATGGTTGGTGTTAAAAGTTAGTAAATCTTCCAAAGATAGAACCATGTTATTATGTCTATTTAAAAAAGTGATGGGCTCTGGGATGTTATGGTGTTATCAAAATTTCTATTCACTATGTCCTCTTTTTAAGGTGCCATTGTGTGAACTAATATTGCAATATTAGATAAGAGCACATTTAAATGGTATCTTCTGTTCTTGTAACAATACAATGCAAGTGCAATCACAACTTGTTTCAAATAACGCATTATAATATTCTTGCATACTATTTTAAACATTTGATACTTAGTTGATGTGTAGAATGCTTATTTTCAAGCTTACATTAAGTAGAATACTTATTTTCATGCTTACATGTACTCCTATACATCTTAACACTCTTTTGTACATTACAGGCTAATTCGAGATTATTTGCTATTACATTATTTGATGTGTTTACATTATTTAGAACTTATTATTGAGATTATTTGTTGTTTAAATTAGGTCTTATCTTGCGTAACATGGATTCAAGTATTGGCTCATTGAAAATGATGAAAAGCCTCTTTGAAAATATGTGTCAAGAGGGAACAAGTTAATTGAAGAAGGTGCAAGTATAAGTTGAACATGTAATTTATGTGGTAAGACTTACAAAAGCTAATACACTCGTGGGAAGTGTCATTTATTGAGAATCAAGAATAGCATAATCGGAGCATGTAACAAGGTTCTGGTTTCCACATACAGGGAATGTTGAAGGAAGATAAAGATGCTCGAGAGCTTATTGGGCAACAACTTCCAAAATTTATACTGGTAGGTCCCAGTACTTCTTGAGTTGAAAGTGTTGGAAGTGTTAGTGATAAGCGGAGAATAAAATATGATTCACGCGATAGCGTAAAGAATCTAATTTCTAGTGCATTCAATAATAAGGATAGAGCTCATTTGGATGCATTAATTGCTAGGGCATTTTATTCGGCGGGGTTGTCTTTCAATATAGCAAGAAATCCTTATTGGAGTGAATCATATTCTTTTCCACTAGTCAAAACCCTGAGATATATGTACACCCAGATATAATTCACTAAGAACCACCTTGTTGTTGAAGGAGAAGATAGAAATAAAAAAAAGATTAGCTCTCATTCGAAGGATGTGAGTAGAGAAAGGAGTTAGTATTGTAAACGATGGATAGAGCAATCTACAAAAAAGACCACTCATTAATTTTATGCCAATAACCGATTCAAAAACAATGTTCTTGAAGGTGGTTAATTGTGAAGATCAAACCAAAAACAAGTACTTCATTGGCTCTTTGATCAAAGAGGTAATTTTAGAAATCGTATATGAAAAGGTTGTTCAAGTTATGATGGAAAATACGGTAAATTGCAAGGGGGAGGGCCAACTAATTGAAAGTGAGTTTCTATCAACTTTTTGGACTCCTTGTATGGTGCACACTCTCAAACTAGTTTTGAAGAACATATGTCCCGCTAAGCATTCGGAAAATAATGCAGTTACTTTTGAAGAATATTTGTGGATTACTCATGATGATGTCATATTCATTAAGAACTATATAATGAATCATTCTATTAGATTACCTATATTGAATGAGTTTGTGAGCTTAAAATTATTATCTATTGTCAAAACTCATTTTACATGAATTATTATCATGTTAAAATGATTCAAACTTATAAACAATGGACTTCAAAGAATGGTAATTAGTGATCGTTGGCTTCTATATCGTGGTGATGATATGGAAAAAGTGAGAAATGTGAATAAGGTCTTGGATGATGATTGATGGGATTTCATTGAGTATATTCTTTCATTCACGGCTCCAGTACATGGCATGATTCGCTTTTGCAATATGGATAAGCCTTGTCTGCATCAAGTATAAGATATGCAGGACACAATGATTGAAAGGTGAGGAAGGCTATCTATGCTCATGAGAGGAAAAGAGAAGATGTGTCTATCTTTCTGAGTTAGTACATGCTATTATTGTGGGTCGTTGGATCAAGAATAACACTCCGCTTCATTGTTTATGGCATTCATTGAATCCAAGGTACTTATTTTTTTAATTATAAATTTATATTTTATTTTTTGTATGATTGATTTTTAACCCAATAATTTTTTTTATTTTTTTCACTAGATATTATAGTGAACAATGGTTCGCGGAGGATCCAAATAGAGTTGCTCCTCATAAAGATCCGAAAGTTAGCAAAAAAAAGATTAAATGCTTGAAAAAGTATTTTCCAAGATTAATGAAGCGCAATGTGGTCGTCAAAGAGTATGCGGAGTTCATTGACAAATCGGGGGGATTTTAATGATAATGATTCAATTCAAAATCGTTATCCATTAGATCCAAAGACTTGGTAGATAAATCATGCCTCGTCGACCCCTTCACTTCAAACCATTGTAGTGAAGCTATTAGTACAACCATCATTTTCTTCATGCGGCAAGAGAAATTGGACTCTTAGATCCAAAGACTTGGTGGATAAATCATGTCTCGTCGGCCTCTACATTTCAAACTATTGCATTGAAGCTATTAGTACACCCATCATCTTCATCATGCACTGAGAGAAACTGGAGTACGTACTCCTTAATCCATTCAATGAAAAATAATAGAATGACACTGCAACTATGCATGTAAATGTAACGAAACAATGATCAATTGATGTAATGATGTGAACATGTAGTATATTGTTTTTTATGGTGCTTGTTTTCTTGAATCTTCCCTATATTTTTAAAGCATTTTATGAAATATTATTTATTAGCATTATATGAAATGTCAATAATGTATAATATAAGTTTGAAGTCCTAGTTTTCATATGTATGGTCTATATTGTAGTCTTATTAATTTTTTTTGTTAGAATTCAAGATATGTACAATTTGTTTGTTAGTTATCTTATTTTTATATTAATTAATACTTGTATTAAAATAATTAAAAATTTTAGAAATATTTTTTGCATCCTTGTTTTTTTTAAATCACATTTCTCGAATCCGTTTCATATTGTATCATGTATCCCGTTTTCATGCTCGTGCTACATAGTCTATCAGGATCAGTGTTATTTTTTTGTAGTTTTATGTATTTTTTATTTTATTTTTATGAATTTTATTTTAAAAGTTACATGCCATCAAATTTGTTTAACCTAACCCCTTTATATATCGTGTGTGTTTTCATAGAGCAGGGATCGAGAGTTGCCATTTTGGAAATAGCCTCTCAATCCTTCCTCGGCGCGAAGCCAAAACTCACGGTGTCGACGTTGTGGGTTGACTTGATGCCCCACCTCTCCCGATTCTAATTCCAGGAGACACTGAAGCAGACCACGGTAACTACTAAAGTTATGTCTCTTCTTCTACCACCTCTCCTACTTTGTATCGCACCGGATCCCTTTCTCCGACCTTTGGTCACATCCGCAACCCCGTCCAAATCTCCAGCAACTCATCTTACCCCATCCCCACTTAGCCCTAGCCATAAGCCTCCTTCCTAGACAAATCAAGACCCATCATCACAAACCAGCTATATTTTCCCCACAATCTGACCCCTCCTGCAATCTAGCCACCTCTCCGAGAGGCTAAAACAAGCTTAGTTTAGGACTTGGTTGAGTCATTTCTCCGCATTTGAAGCCCGACAATCCATCTCCTGCTCCCTTGCTTGGTACAGCCCAACACCCCTCCTGCAATCCAAAAACAAGCGTATATCCTCTCTAACAGACAACCTAGCCACCTCTCCGAATTTCCACCACCACTCCGAGAGGCGCCGAATTTCCTCACCTACGCCAATGGTTCTCACTTGGTGAGTCATTAAATTTAGTTTTTATTTTCTTTGCATTGTAGGTATGTTCCTGGTTATTTCTAGTTGTATTTGGCTCAATTTATTTACCAAGTTTCTTTCATATGTTTTATTCACTTGATGCTCAATATCTTGGCACTCTATTATACGCAAGCATTACTTATGCCTGGTTAGAATCAATTGTAATCAATTGTGGTTTTTTGTGCGAGTTTTCTTATTTAATTAATCATGTCTGAGCAATTGCATGATTGAATCATTTACATTTGCATCACATTAGACTTTATATCGTGAGCATCATCTTCATTAGTTGCATGTACACATTAGGTTGTACCCTAAATTCAGTAGGCCTGTAGTTATATTTGCAATGGTCGAATGCTTGCTTGCATCTCGTTTTGGGTTCGGGAATCGCATCGCGGCATCTTATAAATTTTTCTTGCGTCAGTAATAGTTTATTAGCACAATCACCTAATAACCAACATAATAGTAGTGAACCGATCAGCACAGCTAATGGCATGTGTTGACATAAATTATTATAAAAATGCTAGAACATGACAGTCACGAATACAACAATTAAACATGAACAGGAAATAGAAATATTTTTAACATTCATACTGGCATCACATCAAAAAATAGCCTGAATGAAATAATATATTCAAGGCTAGCTTTCTTACTGATAACTGGTCAATTCTAGCTTGGCAAGTAGGAACACGATCCTTAAGTTTTTCAAACTTAATATTGTGTTCTTCAATCTGTCTATCAACGTCATACACCCATGACCAAGCCAATTTTCTCTTCAAATTTTGCACGTCCTGAGCTATTTCTTCGACATGTTCCATGTTTTTGATTTTCTCATGCAATTCTTTCAGTTCCTCAACAATAGGGCTTATTGATGATTCTAATTCAGTAAGAACAGCATTAGATGCATCCAAGTGACTTTTAATACCCTCTAGTAGTTCCCTGACTTGCTGAAGAAGAGTGGCCTTGAAGAAAAACTGCAGTAAGTAAAAATCCATTAATATAGATAAATAAATAAATCACAAGGGACAAAGAGAAGTGTCAATAAACAGTATGTGCTGCTTTCCTGGGTGAGTGGGGGATGGGCGGCGGTCTGAATCGGGAAGAGGGAGAGAGGAAGAGTAAGAGAGGGAGGGTAGAGAGAGAGAAAGGTTAGGGTTAGAGATTTAGAGGAAGAGGGAAAACATTCATTCATCCGAGATACCGAACACAAGGTTCAACGCGCCCTCTTATAGAGGCAAGGGAGAATACAAAAGGAAAACTGAAATAGGGAAAACAACAAATTACTAAAAGTGCGATAGCCAAACATAAAACATAATAATTATTAATTATCCTCCGCAGTCTCGGTGGGTTCCAGTGATATACGCGTCCGGCGCGTGTAGACTTGTCATTTGGGCTCGCCGTCGTGGAGATCCGTAACAATGCCGTCATCTGAAAAATGTGTCTTGTCCTCAAGGCAGTAATCGGCGAACTGACGGCGAAAGTCATCCCGAGGAAACCACGTCGCGTCTGAGTCGGGGCGACCGGTCCAAGCCACAAGAACCTCTTCTGATGTACGGTCCCCCGGAATGTGGCATCGGCGATCGAGGATCAAGGCGGGATAGCAGGGCGCCTCTCCTGAAAGGTCGAGATCGGCCGGAAGGTGAACCGTGGTGGTGTGCTCGCCCACCACTCGCCGTAGCTGCGAAACATGGAAGACTTGGTGGATGCGGCTCCCGCTTGGGAGGCGAAGGTGGTAAGCAACTGCCACGATGAGGGTGAGGATCTCAAATGGCCCGAAGAATCGTGGGGCCAATTTTGGGCATGGTCGGCGGGCCACCGAAAGCTGACGGTAGGGATGGAGCTTCACGAAGACCTTTTCTGCTACTTTGAAGGTGAGGTTCCGACATTTCCTGTTGGCGAAGGTCATCTTCTGTTGGGCCCGTTGGAGGTGATGCTTCAGATGATCCAAAATAGTGTCCCTGTCGCGAAGAGCGATGGACAGGCTTTCCACCTAGCATTTCCCTGATAGGTGGCGGATGATGGACGGGGGAGGCCGGTCGTAGACGTCCTCAAACGGAGTAGTGTCGGTCGCTTGATTGTGGGCGGTGTTATACGAGTACTCGGATCACCCGAGCCACTTGGCCCAATTACGCGGCTGCTCCCCCACGATGCAGCAAAGGTAAGTCTCCAAGCACCGGTTGAGAACCTCTGACTGGCCATCGGTCTGAGGATGATATGTTGTGCTCATGTGTAGTCGGGTGCCCTGGAGGCGGAACAATGTCATCCAAAAGGTACTCAGGAATAGCGGATCTCGGTTGCTGACGATCGATCGAGGGAACCTGTGGAGGCGCACGACACCCTGGATGAAGCTGTCGGCGACGATGGCTGTCGTGTATGGATGGCGGAGGGGAATGAAATGGGCGTACTTCGAGAGTCGGTCCACTACAACCAGGATGCAGTCATTACCTTGAGAGAGGGGCAGTTGTGTGATGAAATCCATGGCGATGTCGTCCCACACGCGGTCCGGGATCGGAAGGGGCTGAAATCAACCACTCATAAAAACGGCTTCGTACTTGGCCATCTGGCAGATGAGGCAGACGGCTACAAATGCTTTGACCTGTCGGAACATGTGCGGCTAATAGAGAGAGGTTGCTAGCCGTCGGTATGTATGGTAGACACTGGCGTGTCCCGCGTCGGAGAGTCATGAAACTCGGCCAATAACCGGGGAATGCTGGGGGAGGAGGTGGCGAGTAACAGGCGTCCCTTGAAGAGTAGGCGGCCGTCCACTAAGGAGTACGGTGGGTGGGCTGTGGCGTCCGCTAGGAGTGTCGTACGGATCTCGTTGAGCAACGGGAGAGAGCGTCGGCTGCGCGGTTCGCCTTCCCCGGCCGGAACTCAATGTTGAAGTCGTAGCCCAGCAGCTTGGTCACTCATACCTGCTGGGCGGGTGTAGCAATCTTCTGCTGCAGGAGGTAGCAGAGGCTATGGTGGTCGGTGCGGACCACGAATCGTCGACCCAGGAGGTAGGGCCGCCAGTGTTGAACGGCGAGGACGAGCCTCATGAGCTCGTTCTCATACGACGATCAGTTGCGTATGGTGTCCGAGAAAGCAACGGCTGAAATAGGCCATCGGGCGGACGGCTTGCATGAGTAAAGCCCACACGCCGACGCTCGACGCCCGACGCGTCGCATTCCACGAGGAAGGGCTGGGAGAAATCTGGCACGGCTAACACCGGGGAGCGAACCAGAGCCTGCTGGAGGGCAATAAAATCAGCGGAGGTCGTTGCCGACCTCTCGAAAGGGCCTTCGGCCGACTTCTTCAAGAGCTAGGTGAGGGGACGGGCAATCGTGTCGTAGCCCTAGATGAACCTCCAGTAGTACCCTGTCAGGCCCAGGAATCCGCGAACCTCTCGGAGAGACGATGGGGTTGGCCATTGGAGGACCGCCCCGATCTTCTCTCTATCCATCGCGACTCCTGTAGCGGAAATGGTGTCCCAAGTAGCACACATGCGAGGCCCCAAAGGAGCACTTGGTTGGGTGGAGCTTGAGTTGGTGGTGCCGGAGAATAGCCAACGTCTAGCGGACGTGCTGTAAGTGCTCCTGCCAAGAAGAACTGTACACCAAGATGTAATCAAAAAAAACAAGTACATGTTGGCGAAGTACCGGGCGGAAGATGTCGTTCATCGTGGACAGGAAGATGGTCGGTGTGTTGGTCAGGCCGAAAGGCATAACTAATAACTCGTGGTGGTCATCATGTGTCCGGAAAGTCGTTTTGGCGACGTCGGCCGGTAGGACGTGAATCTGGTGGTAGCCCGCACGAAGGTCCAGATTGGTGAAAAAAACGGCGTCGTGGAGCGCGTCCAAAAGCTCCTGGATCACTGGAATCTGGTACCTATCTAGGATTGTGGCTTTATTGAGCTCCCGATAGTCTACACAGAAGCTCCAGCTGTCGTCCTTCCTGACCAGGAGGACCGGGCTGGATAAGGGGCTTGCACTAGGGCGTATAAGGCTCCCTATTAGCATATCGTGTACTAGCCTCTCGATCTCGCCTTTCTGCACGTGTCCGTAGCGGTATGGGCGGACCGAAACTGCGGTCACGCCGGGCTGAAGCGAAATGGCATGATCGTGTGGTTGGGCAGGTGGCAAGCCCGACGGTGCCGTGAAGAGGTCCGCAAATTCGGTCAGGAGGTTTTGCATGTCTGGTGGTGGTGATGGAGCCGGTGGCGCCGCATCCGAGATGGACGGTAAGCCTAGAACATGGGTGACGAGAGCCACGAATTCGTCAATGTAATCATCCAGCGCACCTTGTTGGCGTACCCCACACAACCGTTCGGTGCGGTGCAGGCAGTGGGTGACGAGAGCGTCGATTCCTCCTCCTCCTCCTCCTCCTTCTTCTTCTTCTTCTTCTGCTGTACATCATTAACCCCTAAGGCCCTAAATCATCATCCTGTACTGAAATATCCAGGACTGAATCCTGGACTGGAATGTCCAGGATTCAGTCCAGAATCCTGGACATTCCAGTCCAGGATCCTGGACTGAATCAGTCCAGATTTCTGGACTGAATCAGTCCAGATTTCTGGACTGATTCAGTCCACAGTTCCTGGACTGATCAGTCCAGAGTTCCTGGACTGAATCAGTCCAGATTAATCTGGACTGATTCAGTCCAGAATCCTGGACTGAATCAGTCCAGAATTCCTGGACTGATTCAGTCCAGAATTCCTGAACTGATTCAGTCCAGAGTTCCCAGATGCTATGGAAAGGGGAGGAATGCTCTAATAACTACACTTTTTATTATGGCAGTTATGTCCCAATCACACACTCTCAATAGTGTCACTGGTTCAACGTCTACATCAGTAACGAGTAGATTTATTTCTGATGACGCAAACAAGGATGATAATGCCCCACTCTGGGCTTATGTGTCTCTTATACATAGTAGAGAAGTTGGTGGGGGAAATAGAAAGTGGAAATGTAATTTTTGTGAGGTTGATTTCAGCGGCTCGTATTCTAGGGTAAAAAGTCACTTGCTAAAAATATCCGGGACCGGGATTAGGGTATGTGCAAAGGTGACCCCAGAGTATTTAAAAGAGCTTCAAAGAGTTGTTTTTATTTCAGAAGAAAAATGCAAACCAGCTTCCAAGATCATGACATTTTCCAATGCAAGTCCATCTTCTCAATTAGTTGGGGAAACCAAAAAAAAAAGAGGTGGACCTATTGATATGGTTTTTCAAAATAAAGCTAGAGATGAGTTGAGGAACCACAAAGAGCTGACGATTTGGTGTATGTGCATAACAATCTACGTCTATTATCGAGGAGAAATGAACTCTACAATCAAGGAAGGAGTAAGATGTGGGATATAGGAGGAGATGCTTGGGCAAATCCATTTGATGGAGTTGGCATGCTTACGATCGCCAACTTGTCTTTAGATGAGCCAGAAATTGAAGATGCTTTGATCTCCAACAATACGGAGGAAGATGAAGAAAATGAGTGATGAGCATCTTTAAATTTTAAATGTTTATGTTTATGTTTAAGAACTTCAATTTTAAATGTTTACATTTATGTTTATGAACTTCATGTTTATGTTTATGTTGACAATTGTTTAAGAACTTATCCTGAAATTCATAGATGTTTTGGCAAATGTTTATTTTTATGTTCAAGAACTTCATGTTAAATTTTAAATGTTCATGTTATATAATTGTATTTGTGATATATAAATATATAATTATTATATTTAATACAACGTATCCTACCGTACCCGTATCCTTGTTTTTTTAAAATTTGCCGTACCGCCGTATCGGATACGTATCGTACCCGGTACCCGTACCCGTACCGGTGCTTCGTAGACAAGATCTTTCTATACAGTTAGATTTGTGTACATTATCTTTTAGGTTTTAAACTTGAGTAGCAACAGTAATAATTGTTGAAACTATGTCTGCTTAAAATGTAAAGAAATGGCTGGAAGAGTACCTCATAGATGAAGGAAACAAAATGAAAATTGTAATATTTGAAAAAACAGTACCTTGAACTTATCCTTGTCATTCCCAGAATGCAAGAACTCCCTGCTTTTATCTTGAGACATTATAACACATGGATTCTCAACATCAATCTAAAAATAAAAGGTGTTGAAATTGTTAGAAGGAAAGCTTGGAGCTTAAATTCGAACAAAACATTTATATATAGGAAATAAGATACAATATACAAACGATGCAGGCTATCAACACAGCCATCAAACGTAAGTTTCTGTGAGAGAATAAAAAAAAAGCTTTCTATAACTGAAGATGGATATGATAAATGGTTATACTTGTAAAAGGATTGAAAATCAAGTACTTCTCTAAGGACTCGAAGTCGAATTTCCCTGAAACAAAGGTGAGGGAGTCTTTCATCAAAGAGTTACTGGTGACAATTGTCAGAGAAGAATAGATATAACAAAAAAAGAAATGATGGCGCCAATCGATATACATTATGGTTCATTACACAGGTATTATTAATACTTAAGCTGCGAGTAAAGCATAACAGATGCCAGTAACCCTTTTTATTTAACTACTTCAACAGCTTAAGTATTATTAATACTTAAGCTGTGATTTGGACTAGTCTCTAGTTCCTCTCTAGAACATATCATCACCCCCTTCTTTGAAATTATTAGAAAAGCCCATGTAAAAGGCTCATTTGGTGGCCCATTTTTCCTCTCCTTCTTTAGTCCCACATCATGTATAGGATTTATTCTTCTCTCTTCTCTCCTATATATTTGTATCCTCTCCTTGTATTTACATACTGAAATAATACATACAAGCTTTGGGCTCTTCCAACATGGTATCAGAGCCAGGTTGCGTCTAGCCGCGGACTGCC
Organism: Platanthera guangdongensis; assembly: GCA_039583875.1. Taxonomy (NCBI): domain Eukaryota; kingdom Viridiplantae; phylum Streptophyta; class Magnoliopsida; order Asparagales; family Orchidaceae; genus Platanthera; species Platanthera guangdongensis. The sequence goes on along the minus strand of CM077153.1, from coordinate 260,781,822 downwards.
CTTTCTCTGTCCGCCCGGTCTCCTGCGGACTGCCCCTCTGCTGTCCGCCCGGCTACCCTGCGGACTGCATTCCTGTCCGCTCCGGTCTCGTGCGGACTGCCTTCCTGCGTCCGCTCCGGTCTCGTGCGGACTGCCCTTCTGATTTCGCTCCCCTTCTCTCCCTCCGTAGTTCCACCCTCCTCAGGCTTCTTATAGCCATCTTCTGCTCTGGCTCGTGGGGCCCACCTCTCTATCCGCTCCGGACGATCATTCCTGTCCGCTGCGGGCTCTGCTTGTATCCGCTCGAGCCTCTTTGCTCGCGGACTGCTCCCTCTAGCTTCTCTCTCTCTCTCGCTGCGGGCTCTGCTTGTATCCGCTCGAGCCTCTTTGCTCGCGGACTGCTCCCTCTAGCTTCTCTCTCTCTCGCTGCGGGCTCTGCTTGTATCCGCTTGAGCCTCTTTGCTCGCGGACTGCTCCCTCTAGCTCGCTCTTTCTCTGTCCGCTCGAGCCTCTGTGCTCGCGGACTCTCTCTCTCCGCCTTCTCTTGCGGACTGCTCCTGTCCGCTGCGGGCTCTGCTTGTATCCACTGTGCTCCTCTTCCAGCGACCTGCCCACAGTTCGCCGCGACCTCTGCCGCGACCTCTTGCGGACTGCTCCTGTCCGCTGCCGCGACCTGCCCCAGTTCGCCGCGGCCTCTGTCGTGAACTGCTCCAGCTCTGCTCTCACCAGCTGCGATCTGCTCCACTGAGCTGCGACCTCTTCCAACTCGCCGCGACCTCCAGACCGCCGTGACCTCCAGACCGCCGCGACCTCCAGACCGCCGCGACCTCCAGACCGCCGCGACCTCCAGACCGCTGCGGGCCCTCCTTTCTCTCCGAGCCCTGCTGTCTGCTGTTCTTCAGTCGCCATGTCCTCCAGCGACTCCACTACCGCTCAACCCTCTGCCGACCACGTGGATCCTCTCGAACTTCGAGATGAGCTTCGGATTACTACTATTTCTCTCTCTGGCAATGCCAACTTCATCCCCTGGGTCCACTCTGTCCGCCGGGTCCTACAGGCCAAGGGCCTTGCCCGTCACCTTACCCAGGGCCCACCAACTCCTTCTACTGATGATTGGCTCCGCAATGACGGTCGTGTCCAGACCTGGATCCTGAACTCGGTCGAGGGTGAGCCGTACCAGATGATCATGTATCATGAGACTGCTAAAGCCATGTGGGATGAACTTCATTCGCTGTACTCCGGGAAGGACAGCCTTCAACACCTTTTTGACATCCTCACTGATCTTCAAGCCTTGGATGTTGGCAAAGCTCTGGACATGACCTCCTTCGTGGCCCGTGCTAAAACTCTCACGGAAGCCTGGATTCAGCACCAGCCCGCGACTACTGATCTCGCTGCCCAACGCGCCCAGAAGGAGGCTGTTTGTATTGCTATGATTATGGCTCGCGTCCCGCCACACCTACACAGTATTCGGACCCAGGTTCTGGCTTCACCCACTACCCCTTCTTTCTCTGATGTCTGCTCGATGCTACTTCGCGTACCACCTCCACCGGAGGCTCCTGCACCACCCTCGCCGGCCCTTCTTCAGCAGGCCCTTCCTCCTTTACTCCCACAACCCTCCTTTCCTCGGGGTGGCCGTACGGGCTCCCGTGGGCGAGGCCGTGGTGGCCGCGGACGGCCCAAGTGCACCTACTGCGGCCGGGATGCCCATACTGAAGCCGTTTGTCACAAGAAACATGGCTACCCCCCTCGCCCGGCTACTGCTGCTGTTACCGATAGCTCTCCTCCGACTGGTACGGATCTTGAGGCTCTTCGCCTTCAGCTGCAACAACTCCAGGGGCTCCTCAACCCCCCTTCTGCTTCCCATGCCTCCACCTCCCATGCAGGTATTGTCTCCACCTCCGCTGCAGGTACTGCCTGTCTCTCTTCCAGCTCTCGCTGGATCCTGAACTCGGGAGCCACCCACCACATCACTTCCATACGGCCGCCCCAGTTCTCTGCTGCTGCTCACCCCCCGTCTATTACTGTGGCCAATGGTGCGCTTGTCCCGGTCTCCGGCTGCGCGGATCTCCTCCTTCCTCCCTCTCTCTCTCTTCGCTTCGTTCTTTATGTGCCAGCCTCACCTTTTAATTTACTCTCTGTTGGTCGTCTTACTACTGATATGAATTGCTTTATCACATTCACCTCTTCTGGTTTTTTGATACAGGATCGGCAGACGCGGATTACCATTGGTAGGGGTCGGCTGCAGAACGGGCTTTACCTCATCGATGTCTCTCCCACCTCCCTTTCCTCCGTTTTCTCGTCTGATTGGCATTGTCGGCTTGGGCATGCCCCTCTACCTATCCTGCAGAAGGCGCTTCCCGACCTTTCTCTTTCTGGTTTTAAATGTGATTCTTGTATTATTGGCAAACAGCCTCGCTCTTCTTATCCAGCTCATTGTACTAGGAGCTCTGCTCCATTTGATTTAATACATTCTGATATTTGGGGACCCTATAAAGTTTCTAGCATTTCTGGTTATCGTTATTTTCTAACATTTATTGATGATTACTCTCGTACTACTTGGTTGTATCTCCTGCATGATCGCTCTGAGCTTCCTCGTGTCTTTCAGGCGTTTGTGTTAGAGACTTGTACGCAATTCTCTACCACCATTAAAACTTTCCGCTCTGATAATGCACGGGAATATACTAGCCACGAGTTTGCCACTCTCTGCGCAAACTTCGGTATTGTTCACCAGACCTCTTGTCCCTACACCCCTCAACAAAACGGGGTCGCCGAACGCAAGAACCGCCACTTGCTCGATGTGGCTCGCTCTCTCATGCTTCACATGCACGTTCCCAAAGTCTTCTGGAACTTTGCGGTGTCCACAGCATGTTTCCTTATCAACCGTCTCCCCTCTCCCGTTCTCCAGAACACTACCCCCTTCAGCCTTCTTTTTCCCTCCACACCCGCCTTCCCCCTCACCCCCCGGGTTTTTGGATGTACCTGCTTTGTCCATAACCTGGGCCCCACTCTTGACAAACTGGATCCCCGTGCGGCCAAACACATTTTTGTCGGCTACTCCCGTACCCAAAAGGGCTATGTTTGCTACTCTCCGGTCACCCGGAAGGTTTCTGTTTCGGCTGATGTTACTTTCCGGGAGGATCAACCCTTCTTCCCTCCTCCTTTGCCACCACTTCTACCACCACCTCCTACAACACCCTCCCTTCCCCGGCCAGTGATCCACGTCCACTCACCTCCCACCATCCCTCCGCCTCCTCCCACCGTTGACCCTCCTCGACCCCCAGTTATTCGGGTCTATGCTCGTCGCCCTCTTCCTCCCGTTGCTCCTTTGCAGTCGGCTTCGACCTCGGCTTCTCCGTGTTCTGCTGCTCCGGTGTCGGCCTCTACCGCTCATCCAATGGCGGATTATGTTTCTCTCCATCGCCTCTCTCCACCTCTTCAGGCCTTGGCTACTTCGCTCTCCTCGGTCTCTATTCCTACTTCTGTCCAGGACGCTCTTCAACATCCTGGGTGGCGTGCGGCCATGGAAGAAGAGATGGCTGCTCTTTGGGCCAACCAGACCTGGACCCTGGTGCCCCTTCCTCCCGGCCAGAAACCCGTTGGGTGCAAATGGGTCATGCTCCTGATGGGACCATTGATCGCCTCAAAGCTCGGTTGGTTGCTCGTGGCTTCACCCAGCAACCGGGGCTGGACTATGACGAGACCTTCTCTCCGGTCGCTAAGCTCAACACGGTCCGCATTCTCCTCTCTGTGGCTGTCCATCGCCAGTGGCCCTTGTTTCAACTCGACGTCAAGAACGCTTTCCTGAACGGCGACCTTCAGGAAACGGTTTACATGCAACAACCTCCCGGGTTTGAGACCACGGGGGAGTCACGGGTTTGTCATCTTCTCAAATCTCTATATGGTCTCAAACAATCCCCTCGGGCATGGTTCGACAAGTTCAGCAAAGCTCTCCGGGACATTGGCTTCACTCGCAGCTCGGCTGACTTCTCATTGTTTACTCGTCACCAAGCCACTGGTACGGTTCTCCTGTTGGTATATGTCGACGACATCATTATTACTGGCAGTGACTTGGACGGCATACAGGCCGTTAAGCTACATCTGAGCTCCGTCTTCCAAACTAAAGATCTGGGTCCTCTTCGGTACTTCCTCGGTCTGGAAGTGGCCAGACGGTCAGATGGGTTGGTTCTCTCTCAGCGCAAATATTGCCTAGATCTTCTTCATGATGCAGGCTACTCTGGTTGCAAACCTATTAACACTCCCATGGATGCAAATCACAAAATATGTGCTCAGGGCTCAGATTCTGATTCGCTTCTACCAAATCCAGAATATTACCGTCGTCTCGTTGGGAAGCTTATCTACCTAACAGTTACAAGACCTGATATATCTTTCGCTGTGGGACTTGTGAGTCGCTATATGCACTCTCCTCGAAGCTCTCATCTCCAGGCTGTGGAACGCATTCTCAGATATCTTAAGACAGCTCCTGGCCAAGGACTTGTATACAAAACCTCATCTTCCATTCCTACACTAGTGGCATACTCTGATGCCGACTACGCTGGCTCCCTCGACGATCGACGATCTACTAGCGGGTTTTGCACTTATTTTGGAGGACATCTGATTACTTGGCGAAGCAAGAAACAAGCGGTGGTTGCTCGATCCTCAGCAGAAGCAGAATATCGGGCAATGGCTGCTGTGGTCTCTGAACTCACATGGATTGAGAGTCTCCTTACCGACCTTGGAGTTAAACTACCTTCACCAGCTCTCCTCCTTTGTGACAGTCAAGCTGTCATACATATTGCCAAAAACCCGGTCTTCCATGAAAGAACGAAGCATATTGAGGTAGATTGTCATTTCATCCGAGAGAAAGTCCACATGAAGAAGATCGAGCTCAAGCATGTTCCGGGTACTGAACAGGTTGCTGACATCCTCACCAAGGCTCTACCTAGTACCCTCTTCTATCAGTGCCTATCCAAGCTTGGCGCATACGACTTGTACGCTCCAGCTTGCGGGGGAGTATTAGAAAAGCCCATGTAAAAGGCCCATTTGGTGGCCCATTTTTCCTCTCCTTCTTTAGTCCCACATCATGTATAGGATTTATTCTTCTCTCTTCTCTCCTATATATTTGTATTCTCTCCTTGTATTTACATACTGAAATAATACATACAAGCTTTGGGCTCTTCCAACAGAAATAATCCTTATCTTCAAGGATTAAAGTTGGGGGAGTGCTCCTTCGGGTCATAATAGTTCTCTCATGTTGAGTCTTCAGTGACACAGTTTAATGTTAGGAGAAGACTAGAGAAGAGAAGGCTAAAGAGAAAGCTAAGAGAGATTACGGTTAGGGAGGGAAGAAGTACCTGAAATTACTCTTGTATGTGTGACAACCCAAAATTCGCAATTTAATTTATTTATTTTTTCCCCGATGATGAAAAAGGCAGTACGATAATTTTTTTCCTCGAGATTTATTGTTTTTGCGCATTTTCCGTTTCAATTGATTTTATTTTGGGGTGTCAATAACAATTTGTTAAGATAATAGTAATTGTAAGTAGGCTGGCCTTGTACTTTTGGGCTTTGTAATGGGCTGAAATGGTGGTGGGCTAGTATTATGTTGGTTGGCTGGAAATTAAGGTATGTTGGCTGGATGTGTGCTGGCTAGAGATATGTGCTGGCTGGATTTGTGTGTTGGCTGGAAATGGTGTGTTGGCTGGTATGTTGACACTTGTTGTTGAGGTTTGACACTTGGTATGTGTCTTGACACTTGGCTGTTGGCTAGTTTTGTTTTGGGATGCATGTGGTGACACCTAGTTGAGTTAACAGGTCCATTTTTGCCTCTTCACCACCCATATGCCTCTTTAAATACTTGTGGATTCTCCTTCTCCAACCACTTTTTCTCTTCACTGCTGCCCCAAACTATTGTTGGACTGCTGCCGGAGCTGCTGCTGCCTTCTTCTTCTTCTGCTAGGGCTGCTGCTGTCTTCTTCTTCTTACTGTTGTGCCGCCTCTGTTGGTTGGTTGTGCCGACCAGCCTTGCTGTGCTAAACTCCTGCACAGTCCCCATTTGCTTCTCTTTTCTGTTCCACGGTAAGCACTGGCTGATTCTTGCCCTGTTTAGCACTGGTTTAGGGCTTTATTATCATTAATTAATGACAGTTTTATCACTACTTTATGGCTGTTTTAGGCACTGTTTAGGATAAATATTTTTCACCTGTTTTGGGCTGATTTTTCACGGGTTTATATTTTAATTGTGGTGCTGTTTTATGCTGATTTTTATGACTATTTAGGGACTATTTTCTTGCTGATTTTTGAGCCATTTTTCATCAAGTTTTTAAGGGGTGATTTACCCATTTTGTTTGGCTTTACTGGACAGCAGTTTAAGAGAACGGGAAGTCCATTTTGGGGCTGGTTTTAGCCCATTTCGAGGCACAATTATGGTTGTCCAGCGAAGTATTCGAACTAAAATTATTTTTACGATCATGTTAAAGTATTTTGAGTTTTCCGGTTTATTATTTGGCTTTCCGACTTTTCCCTTATATATTGTAAGAGACGCAACCCAATTAAAAATGCATGTTATTACAATGGTTTCCGCAGCCAAGAATTTATCAAAGAAGGATGACGTCTCAGGATAATAATAAGGGCAAAGCTTCAGTGAGTTTCTTATTTCTTGAATTAGTTATTCACTTACTTTCCTATTCTGTTGCATTTTATGAAATACACAAGTGCATGTGCATATGAGTTTAACTCATTAAGATATCGTTGTGGGATAAAATGTGGGCAAGGGAAAAATATGAAAGCAATATATTTATTTCTGAGGGGATCAGTTTATTATAAACTCCTATTCATGACAAGATAAAATTCATTTAAAACTTTGCATGGGAAAATGTGATGGTTTCGAATCCAATGATGTGGAGGCATCCACTGATGGATTCACCAGTAGGGTTGAGCCTACAATTACATCCTTCGGGAGCGGGGCCCAATTCATATTTGCATCACCGGAGCATTTTCTATTTTATGTAACTCAAATTAAGGGGTAATGAAGATTTCAGCTTTAAGAAGGATATTAATCATTATTGTACTGTATGCATATTGATATACCTGTTCGTGATGTTATCAAGTTAGTTTTCGAGGACGAAAACTCCGTTAGTAGGGAAGATTTGTGACAACCCAAAATTCGCAATTTAATTTATTTATTTTTCCCCGATGATGAAAAAGGCAGTACGATAATTTTTTTATCGAAATTTATTGTTTTTGCGCATTTTTCGTTTCAATTGATTTTATTTTAGGGTGTCAATAACAATTTGTTAAGATAATAGTAATTGTAAATAGGTTGGTCTTGTACTTTTGGGCTTTGTAATGGGCTGAAATGATGGTGGGCTAGCTGCTATTATGTTGGTTGGCTGGAAATTAAGGTATGTTGGCTGGATATGTGTGCTGGCTAGAGATATGTGCTGGCTGGATTTGTGTGCTGGCTGGATTTGTGTGCTGGCTGGATTTGTGTGCTGGCTGGAAATGGTGTGTTGGCTGGTATGTTGACACTTGTTGTTGAGGTTTGACACTTGGTATGTGTCTTGACACTTGGCTGTTGGCTAGTTTTGTTTTGGGATGCATGTGGTGACACCAAGTTGAGTTAACAAGTCCATTTTTGCCTCTTCACCACCCATATGCCTCTTTAAATACTTGTGAATTTCTCTTCTCCAACCACTTTTTCTCTTCCCTGCTGCCCCAAACTATTGTTGGACTGCTGCCGGAGCTGTTGCTGCCTTCTTCTTCTTCTGCTAGGGTTGCGGCTGTCTTCTTCTTCTTACTGCTGCGCCGCCTCTGTTGGTTGGCTGTGCCGACCAGCCTTGCTGTGCTAAACTCCTGCACAGTCCCCCTTTGCTCCTCTCTTCTGTTCCACGGTAAGCACTGGCTGATTCTTGCCCTGCTTAGCACTGGTTTAGGGCTTTATTATCATTAATTTAGGACAGTTTTATCACTACTTTATGGCTGTTTTAGGTACTGTTTAGGACAGATATTTTTCATATGTTTTGGGCTGATTTTTCACGGGTTTATACTTTAATTGTGGGGATGTTTTATATTGATTTTTATGACTGTTTAGGAAGTATTTTCTTGCTGATTTTTGAGTCACTTTTCATCAAGTTTTTAAGGGGTGATTTACCCATTTTGTTTGGTTTTACTGGACAGCAGTTTAAGAGGACGGGAAGTCCATTTGGGGGATGGTTTTAGCCCATTTCGAGGCACAATTATGGTTGTCCAGCAAAGTATTCGAACTAAAATTATTTTTACGATCATGTTAAAGTATTTTGAGTTTTCCGGTTTATTATTTGGCTTTCCGACTTTTCCCTTATATATTGTAAGAGATGCAACCTAATTAAAAATGCATGCTATTACAATGGTTTCCGCAGCCAAGAATTTATCAAAGAAGGATGGCGTCTCAGGATAATAATAAGGGCAAAGCTTCAGTGAGTTTCTTATTTCTTGAATTAGTTATTCACTTACTTTCCTATTCTGTTGCATTTTATGAAATACACAAGTGCATGTACATATGAGTTTAACTCATTAAGATATCGCTGTGAGATAAAATGTGGGCAAGGAAAAAATATGAAAGCGATATATTTATTTCTGAGGGGATCAGTTTATTATAAACTCCTATTCATGACAAGATAAAATTCATTTAAAACTTTGCATGGGCAAATGTGATGGTTTCGAATCCAATGATATGGAGGCATCCACTGATGGATTCACCAGTAGGGGTGAGCCTACAATTACGTCCTTAGGGGCGGGGCCCAATTCATGTTTGCATCACCAGAGCATTTCCTATTTTATGTAACTCAAATTAAGGGGTAATGAAGATTTCAGCTTTAAGAAGGATATTAATCATTATTGTACTGTATGCATATTGATATACCTGTTCGTGATGTTATCAAGTTAGTTTTCGAGGACGAAAACTCCGTTAGTAGGAAAGATTTGTGACAACCCGAAATTCGCAATTTAATTTATTTATTTTTCCCCGATGATGAAAAAGGCAGTACGATAATTTTTTTATCGAGATTTATTGTTTTTGCGCATTTTCCGTTTCAATTGATTTTATTTTAGGGTGCCAATACCAATTTGTTAAGATAATAGTAATTGTAAGTAGGTTGGCCTTGTACTTTTGGGCTTTGTAATGAGCTGAAATGATGGTGGGCTAGCTGGTATTATGTTGGTTGGCTGGAAATTAAGGTTGGTTGGCTGGAAATTAATGTATGTTGGCTGGATATGTGTGCTGGCTAGAGATATGTGCTGGCTGGATTTGTGTGCTGGCTGGATTTGTGTGCTGGCTGGAAATGGTGTGTTGGCTGGTATGTTGACAATTGTTGTTGAGGTTTGACACTTGGTATGTGTCTTGACACTTGGCTGTTGGCTAGTTTTGTTTAGGGATGCATGTGGTGACACCAATTTGAGTTAACAAGTCCATTTTTGCCTCTTCACCACCCATATGCCTCTTTAAATACTTGTGAATTTCTCTTCTCCAACCACTTTTTCTCTTCACTGCTGCCCCAAACTATTGTTGGACTGTTGCCGGAGCTGCTGCTGCCTTCTTCTTCTTCTACTAGGGTTGCGGCTGTCTTCTTCTTCTTACTGCTGCGCCGCCTCTGTTGGTTGGTTATGCCGACCAGCCTTGCTGTGCTAAACTCCTGCACAGTCCCCCTTTGCTCCTCTCTTCTGTTCCACGGTAAGCACTGGCTGATTCTTGCCCTGCTTAGCACTGGTTTAGGGTTTTATTATCATTAATTTAGGACAGTTTTATCACTACTTTATGGCTTTTTTAGGTACTGTTTAGGACAGATATTTTTCACCTGTTTTGGGCTGATTTTTCACGGGTTTATACTTTAATTGTGGGGTTGTTTTATGCTGATTTTTATGACTATTTAGGAAGTATTTTCTTGCTGATTTTTGAGCCACTTTTCATCAAGTTTTTAAGGGGTGATTTACCCATTTTGTTTGGCTTTACTGGACAGCAGTTTAAGAGGACGGGAAGTCCATTTGGGGGCTGGTTTTAGCCCATTTCGAGGCACAATTATGGTTGTCCAGCAAAGTATTCGAATTAAAATTATTTTTACGATCATGTTAAAGTATTTTGAGTTTTCCGGTTTATTATTTGGCTTTCCGACTTTTCCCTTATATATTGTAAGAGACGCAACCCAATTAAAAATGCATGCTATTACAATGGTTTCCGCAGCCAAGAATTTATCAAAGAAGGATGGCGTCTCAGGATAATAATAAGGGCAAAGCTTCAATGAGTTTCTTATTTCTTGAATTAGTTATTCACTTACTTTCCTATTATGTTGCTGCATGTACATATGAGTTTAACTCATTAAGATATCACTGTGAGATAAAATGTGGGCAAAGAAAAAATATGAAAACGATATATTTATTTCTGAGGGGATCAGTTTATTATAAACTCTTATTCATGACAAGATAAAATTCATTTAAAACTCTGCATGGGAAAATGTGATGGTTTCGAATCCAATGATATGGAGGCATCCACTGATGGATTCACCAGTAGGGGTGAGCCTACAATTACGTCCTTAGGGGGCGGGGCCCAATTCATGTTTGCATCACCGGAGCATTTCCTATTTTATGTAACTCAAATTAAGGGGTAATGAAGATTTCAGCTTTAAGAAGGATATTATTTATTATTGTACTGTATGCATATTGATAGTATTCTCATTGTTTGCATGTACTACATTTCACGAAATATTTATCTCACCTAGTCATATTTTTATAACTAACCCATAGTGGATTCATTTGTTTTAGACAGCCGGACCAACGTCAAGCGGAACTCACAGGAGCCTAGCAACTGAACTGTCAAAGGCAATAATTGAAGCTCGGGATTGGCACAGAGCTCGTTGTACTGGACTTACGTGTATTTATTATAATAAGTCTATCTAGCATATGTTAATTGGTTTTCGTGTAATAATCATGTAACGAATAATGTAAATAAGGCAATAAAAGCTTGGTGAATGTTCTTTGTATTGTGCATGTGACGCTTTTATTCAAAACTGTTGTCCGATCCTTAATTTTGAAGAGCCCAGGATTTGGGTCTATACAGTATGCTCCACACCAAGGGGCCCAGGTATATATATATGCCCGGGCCAAGAGGGGCCGGCCGGCCCCTCCCACGCGGGGCTGAATCGGGGTGGTTCAGCCCCCCAATCCGCCACTTTAAAGAGTGGGGGCTGAACCGGTTGGTTCAACCCCGTTGTCGTCTGTCTTCGTCTTCTGCCTGCGAGCGTAAGTACGCCCAAAGAACCGAGTCATGTTCGGGGGCGTAACATTGAACCACTTGGGTTATTGCATCACCTGAACGGGGAACAATCTTCTGTCAAGAATGCTCTTAACCACTAGCAAAACACTAACATCCTCGATAAGATTTTAGGTAGTGTTGGTTGTACCAATAGAAATAAATGATGTCCTTCTCTAATTATGATATACGGGATGTGTAACACCCGTAGATTTTATAATGAAGATGATTGTTATTGCAGGGTCTTATCGCAAGCGAAATTGATCGAGCAGTGTCTAGTCGAGGTGCAACTTAGTTTATGATTGATTGTTACACGTTAATCATAATTGAATTTCAGTTACCAGAATTTGTTCGACGTATTTTAGTGCTTGTGCGAGAGCATGGGGCATGGATTTATATGAGTTAAGGAGGTATAACCTTACTGAAATAAAATTGAAGAGCTTATTTTCCCTCTCTTAATAAAGCATAGCCGCTATTTGACCCCCCCCCCCCCCCCACGTTTTCCTAACCACATTGGTTGTGCCTTCTGCGAGTCAAAATCGCCGCACATTCCTTTTATTTCCTCGACTTTCCTATTACTCGCATTGTGTTGTTTCTATTTAGTTGTAAGCCTTGTGATCTTTCCCTCCTGTGCCTTTTCCGCTCCCAGTCGCACACCATAAACAGGAGATCCAGCCACAGATCTCACCCATTCCCTCAATCGTTCTCCTTTCCCGTTCTAGTCGACGATTCGCACAGTGGTATCCGTCTTCTTTGTGGAAGTCAATAATCAGCAACAGTGGCACATAGTTCTCTGGTGCCCTAGACAGATTCCGAGCACCTTCTCCCACTGAAGAATCTCTCCCTCCACCGTTCCAAATAAGGCAAACGTCATTGTTAACCTTAGCCGACTCTTCTTTTGACGGGTTGTGGATTTCATGATGGTAAATGTTAAATGTACTTTCCTGCAATCCAGACTGAGGGCAAATCCCAGATTCAGAGGCAAGAGGTTGATTCCTGCAGTAAACTTAAGCATGTTCGGTGGTCTGCCCAATTTCTCCTTCCCTTTTCAGTAAGCTATCATTTGCCCTAGCTAGTTTTCCCCATTTATCAACTGAGATTTGGTAATAAAATTGGTTATAACAAGAATAGTAAATCCTAATTTTCCTGGAAGAACCGTCAATTTTGTAGTTGTTCACTACTGGGACGATGTAAAAGCCTCTTTTTTCTATCTCCTTCAAACCATCTTTTCCGTTTATTCTAGCACAAACTCAGTAGTCATGTATTTAAGGAAAACACTAAATGATTTATATTTAATTAGTTAAGAAATTATGTTGTATTTTAGATTTAGGGTGCGAGATGGTGTAGATTGGAGGAGGTATCTATTTGTCAAGCAATCCAGAGAAATCATGTCACCTCGCCGAGTTTATGAGTGTCGGAATACTGAGGTAAGAAATTTGATTTTTCTTGGCTAGACATATTATTGTTATAAAATTATTGTCTGCTTCACTCCAAAAAATCATGCAAAACAGCAGAATTTAAATTTCTTTTAAGTACATATCAACAGTAAGAAATATAAATATATATATACATAATACAAATCAGATCACGTTGCGTGCAGCTTATAGAGAAGTATTAACTGACAATTAATTTAATTGAAATTGTCATTAAGAATAGATCATATAAAACAAAATACTCTGGGCACAAGCATGATTAATTAAAAAGATTAATTGTGACTAGCCTAAATGCAAAAGTTCAGGACACAATAAGCTTCATATCAGTGATCTTATTCTCATCTGGCCAACAGTCCACATGAGCCTCAGAAATGGGGGCGTCAGCTTCAGTTCCAGACATGGAGATTTTAATATGCAAGTCTGTGTTCCACTCAGGGATCACTCAAGTTCATGGCACCTTTGGGTCATCACTTGGACTCCATAATGAGATTAAGTACAATAAATCATAAAAATGAAATTTTGCAATCCACATGAGCCTCAGACGTGGAGTCGCCGGGCACAGTTCTAGATTTGGAAATTTTCAATTATGAGCCTGTGTTCCACTCAGGGAGCACTTCAGTTTAGGGCGTCTTCGGGTCGTCATCTGGGCTCCATAATCAGAATAAGTGCAATAAATTATAAAATATGAAATTTGATTACTCAATCTTTAGAAAGAATTCAGGTAATAAGACAATTTATAATGCACAATTACAGATAACAACTTATAAGACTACAAACAGATTATCAAGAAGCATACATTAATAATCAAAATATCATATTTTTGTAAACAAACTAATTATGTATTTTTAGTGTTACTGAGAGTAGTCTTTCTTACTCACCAGTTGGGTTGACCCATCCTCGGACATTTTTTTACAGGGGTCACCAGTGGGGAGCTACACTTAGGATAAGCGTCACGGTTGTTCATTTTAAATTGTTTTTTTCTTCTCTTGTATTTCAATTCAATAGTTGTACTTTTTCTTTGAACTTCATGTACTGCAATTGTCTAATATTTTCAATGTAACAGACATTATGTAAGCCCACAGTGATTCTGATTTTAGAATTTTTTCCTTTATTAGTTGGCTCTGTATATCAAAATTAAGACCCATGTTTACCCATAACTGCTTATCTTACTTTCGTTGTAGGTTTCTTTTAATATGTTTATTTATGTCTTCTATGTAGCAGTTTTATTATCGTTGCTTAGTTTACTTATCACAGGACGACTGCTAATGTGTTTCTAAACTAGGTTGGGGTGTTGCAGGATGTGGTGAAAGCGTTGGTTGTAAGTGACTGCATTGATGTTTTCAGTATCTCAAGTCTAAAATATTTTGGGAACATGTAGCAGGTGTAAGCACGCATACTATTTTGCCAACATGGCTGCAACTTTAAATATATGTAATTTCCTTCTTGGAACTCCTTACTGATGCAGTGGCAGGTTGATGTACTTCGGGGGGGGCGGGGGGACTCTCTAGATGCAATCATAAATGCGATGAGGTGTAATACAAGTGCACACGAGATCCGCTATGAAAATTGCAATAAATAATTAACTACTATAAAATTTATCAGCAGGGCACGTGCAAGCACAATTAATTAATTAGAGAAGTACATAATATTAACTTAGCAAACGAAAGAGGCGCAATTTCTTTCAAGCAAGCGTAAAAGAAATTCTGCAAATCATGTGATGAATAATACTAATAACAATTAAAAGCGAACATCCACTATACAGTACAGGTGCCAAAATAAACAACAATAGAGGAAATGTCTTTTACCACAACTTAAACGTGCAGGCGGCAGCGGCAAAGGGTGTGAAAGGCATCTCAGGTCGAAGTATCATCGGAGAAGGCGGCTTTGAAGTGGGTCCACGACAGGGAGATTAGGGAGGAGGGAATTAGGGGTATAACAGGGTTGTAAAATGAAATAGTAGGACTGGGAAGTAGGAGGAGGGGCTTACGGCGGTTGGTCAAAGAGGAAGAGGGAGGTGGATGGCTTTCTCGGCGTCGCACCGGAAAGGGAAGGGGAGCGGGTCGGCGTCGCACCGAATGGTGACCGATGGTTCCAGGAAAATACTCCAAAAACCTTTGATGCCCCTTCATCCCTCCAAACCACCGGGTTATATATAACCCTAAATGAAAACTGTCTATCAACTACACAGTACAACAAGAAATAAAACCACCCCGATCGGACAACTAGGATTGTTTGGACCGATCGGCGGTTAAATACACCTCAGAATAAAAAATACCAAACACGAAATTGACTCGACACAAACATTCGGACGTGACTACAGACTCCGATTTTTCGTCCGGGAAGCGGCTCACCGCCTCCTGCGGGAATACACGAGAGTCGATCGAGGCGAATCGTCAACTCCCCCCGGCTTAAAGGCACTCAACTCTGATGAGTGAAGGCGGGCATACTCGTTGTAAAGTCGCGGGGCGAGTCTCTCAAACTCCTCTGAAGAAATCCAAGAATCGTCATGCAGGGACCGGTCGCTCCAACGGACAAGATAACGCACAATTACCCGTTCGTCCGCGGCGTAGAAGACGTGACCGATGATCTGAAGGACGTCATCTATAGAAGCAGGCGATACAAATGTATCTCTATCTGGCACTGATGTATCTCCATTTGGCGATGATGTATCTTCGTCTGGTAATGATGTGTCTCCGTCCGAAAGCTGTTTCGGTGGAACCACTAATGGTGCAATGTGATCTGCATGGCGCGACGTCGTTGGTGCAAACAAAGAGGGACTGGTGGAGGAAATAGGAGGTGAAGGCTCGGATAGAGGGGCTATGGGAGATGAAGACTCAGGTAGAGGTGTGGTAGAGGGGTACACGTGCTCCTCATAGTAAGGAGTCAAATCCTCTACGTTGAATACTCGGTTGATGCCCATACCATGCAGAATATCTACCTCATATGCGTTTGTACCAATCTGCCATACGACTGTATAGGGGCTCATTCTAAGTGTGCTTAGTTTATTTGTTGGCCCTGGTGGGATCCTCTCAGATCGAATGTGAATTAATACTTGTTCTCTCACCTCAAAGATTTGTTCCTGTCTGTGCCGATTTTCTTGATCCTTATAATAATCATTACTAGTTGCAATCTTCTTACGGACCGATTCGTGTAGTGCATGCACATGTTGTATGAAGGACTCGGCTGACTCACTGGGTCTCGCTCCTATGGAAATATCCACTAAGTCAATGGGTTTCCTAGGCCCGTATCATAACATAATATGAAACTAACTCAAACTCGTAGTCCTATTGACAGAACTATTATACGCAAACTCGGTTATAGGGACAACAGAATCCCAACTAGTCGGACTATCCCCAACGAGGCAACGAAGAAGTGTACCAAGACAACGGTTAACCACTTTGGTTTGTTCATACGTTTGCGGGTGGTAGGCGGAGGAAAACTTCAAGGTCGTGTGCGTCTTCTTCAATTAAGTCTTCTAGAAATAGCTCATAAATCGTACGTCGCGATCAGAGACCATGGAAGTGGGGAGACCATGATATTTAAACACTTCTCTAAAGAATAAAGCCGCCACGTGGGAGGCGTCAGCAGTCTTTCGGCAATGAATGAAATGCGTCATCTTAGAGAAACGATCCACCACAACAAAAATGGAATCAAGCTTCCGCATAGTGCGAGGGAGCCCGAGAATGAAATCCATACTAATATCAGACCATGTCTCTCAAGGACAGGTAGAGGAGTGTATAACCCAGTGGGTTGGCGAGACCCTATCGCGGTCTGACAGACTCGACAATGCCACACAACTCTAGTAACGTCTTTCTTCAGGCCGGGCCAGAAGAAGCGACCCTCAACCAACGCAATTGTCTTATCTCGACCAAAGTGGCCCGCTACTCGGCCTGCATAAAGCTCCAAAATAACGAAATCTCGGAGGGATGTCTAAGGTACATAAGGCGTTAACCCATAAATAAATACTCGTGAGAAATTGAATAACCCTCTCGATGATCGGGAGGGTCCCTCGAAAGTGTTGTGAAGATGTCCCCAAAATCTGGGCACTCCGGATAAGCGTAAACTAGCTGCTCAAATCCCACAACTCGGGTGGTCATGGTGTGGAGGATGCTGACTCGGCGACTCAAGTCGTCTGCCGGTTTGTTCTCAACACCCATCTGGTGCTTGAGAACATAGTGAAACTCCTGCATATACTTCACCCATTTGGCGTAACGGTGGCCCAATTTCTTCTGGGAGTCAAGATATCTCAGAGTCTGATGATTTGAATATAAAATGAACTCTTTGTGCAGGAGATAATGTCGCAAGTATCGCAACGCCTGCACAATAGCATAGAACTCCTGATCATAGCTTGAATATTTCTATCGGACCTCGTTCAACTTCTCGCTAAAGTAGGCAACCGGGTGGCCTTCCTGGCTAAGGACTACACTGATATAAACCCCTGATGCATCACAAGCTACCTCAAAGGCTTGGAGAAATCTGGTAAGCGTAAGACGGGAGCAGTAGACAGTCTCTCCTTGATCTTCACGAAGGCTTGAGTGGCAGCCTTTGGCCAAACGAAATCGCTCTTACGAAGGCAGCTCGTAATGGGAGCCATGATCGAACTGAAGGCACGGACAAACCTCCTATAAAAAGTGGCAAGTCCATGAAAACTACGAGCTTGGACCACTCTCGGATCGCCCTGACCTTGTCAGGATCGACAGAAATACCAAACGTTGATACTACATAACCCAAAAAATGAACAGATGTGGACATGAATGAACACTTCTTCAAGTTGATGTAAAGAAGCTCCTTTCGGAGGAGCTCGAACACAAGGCGAATATGACGTAAGTGTTCAGTGTGGCTCTGGCTGTATATCAATATATCATCAAAATATACTACAAAGAATTTGCTCATGTACGGCCGCAAGACCGGTGTCATCACCCTCGTAAATGTATTGGGCGAGTTCGATAATCCGAACGGCATCACCAACCACTTTTACAAACCGTCCGTCGTCTTGAAGATCGTCTTCCACTCATCCCCCTCTCTAACTCTAATCTGGAGGTACCCACTACGAAGGTTGATCTTCGAAAAGATCTGGGCACCCGTCATGGAGTCCAGAAGGTCATCGAGGCGGGGAATCGAAAAACGATACTTCACCATGATCTTATTTATGGCACAACTATCAATGCGCATGCGCCAGCTACCGTCCTTCGGGATCAGAAGGGATGGCACGGCGCACGAACTCAGACTCTCTCGTATAAACCCTTTTCGCAGAAGATCATCAACTTGTCGCTTTACCTTGGCATGCTCAGTTGGGTTTAAACGATAGTGCGGCAGATTGGCCAAAGATGCCCCTGGGATCAGATCAATCGCATGTTGGATGTCCATCAGCGGAGGAAGCTCATCGGGGAGCTCCTCGGGCATAATACTGTTATAGTCATCCAGCATCTGTTGAACAACTGGGTCAAAAATCTCAGCCTTGGTAGGGGTCTCGGCAGCCATCGTGGCCGCTACAATAAACATGACCCCAGTCTCTTGGCTCTCTCTCAAGAATTCACTCTTCCTCAAAACATGTAGGGGTCTCGATGACGCCGCACTAATTGACGAGTCAAGCCTGCCCTTGGGAGGATCCCTGGGCTGAGTCGGGGTGAGAGTAACCTTTCGACCCATGTCGAAAAATACGCACGTGTTGGATTGCCCATAACACGTGGCGTTACAATCATAAGGTCAGGGTCTCCCTAAAAGAACATGAGCGACATCCATAGGGATGACGTCGCACCAAACTTGTTCCTCAGTAGTTGCTAATCGTATCGGAACCAGGCATCGCTGCGTGACATGAATGGTGGGTTTATCAACCCACAAAACTCGGTATGGATGGGGATTGGACTCGAGTGTCAATCGCATTCTCTCAAGTCCTTTCTTCGCAATAATGTTGACGCAACTCCCACTATCAATTGCGAGCTTGCAGAGGCTTCCTGCGCTCGGGAAATATGTGAAAAAGACAGTGGTGTTGTGTCAATCCTCCTCGGCCCGCAGGGTGTGGAGGATGCGGCAAAGGACTCCGACTTCTAGCAATCGCTCAGCATCGCTCTCCCATCCTTCCTCCACAACGATCGTAACTTCCTCAACGTCGACATCCTCGGCCTCAGCGATGGGCTCGCCCGAACCCTCAATTAGCAAATTTCTAGTAGGGCATTGCACGACGAAATGCACTCTGCCAGAAAAACGATAACATTGGACACCCCCGGGCTTGGGGCCTCCTTGAAGCTTTTCCTGTCACATTTGCTGGAGCGCAAGGGGTGGTAGTAGTCGTGGAAGGAGAGGGTCTCCTAGCTGTGGTGGCATCGGGTCGTGTAGTGACCTGCCTCTGGCCAGCGTTACGCAAATATTACTCGTACTCTAGTGCAAGCTGGAAAACCTGCTCGATCGTCTCCATCCTATGGGGAATCAATTCCCTTCGGATATCCACTCTAAGGCCCGCGCGAAAGTATGAAGCAGTGGCGATGAGCTCCTCCCAGATGTCGCTACGAACTACAAATTTATCAAATCGTGACATATAATCAGCAACGGTGAGAGTCCACTGACGTAGCGCGTACAGCTGATTTAAGAGTTAGTTTCGATATGAAGCGGAGAGGTATTTATCATGTAAGCGCTGCTTCATCTCGTCCCATCTGGTGATGGGATAGTAACCATCCCGCTCAAGAGACCTCTCTAGACTTGACTAATAAATTTTCGCTTGGCCAACAAGGGCGGAACTGTTCACGGGCACACCCGGGCACGTGCCCGGGTCCAAAATTTCGGGAAAAAAATTAGAGGTATTGATTTGGGTCCAACCAAATACATTTGGGTCTAATTTATGCACACCCAAAGCAATGTTCGGGTTCTGAAATACACAAAAGTAAGTTAGCCATCAGCGAATCAGGTTTTATCGCATCTTTTCTTTCTGGATTTAGGGCTCACCGTCGGTCCGTCGCCATTTGTCAAACCCTCTTTCTCCGCTCTTCGGCTCTTCTTCACTAAGACGACGACAGTTTCACTTCCCCTCCCCCCGTTCTCCTCTCTTGCGGTGGGAACCTCGGCGAGTCAGCGAGGTCAACCATCGACGCCGCTCTTCACCTCTCCAACATCGCACGTAAGTTTTGATTCTAGCATTCTGCTGTTTTGCTTCATCTCCGTAGGGTTTTGCCGGTTGCCGATTCCGAGGGTAGTTGATTTTTTTCAAAGTAATTTTGTCTGTTAGGACGATCGAATGTGGTGCCATCCTCGTTATTTTCCTATCCATATCATCGTATGCCATCAGGATGTGAAAAATCAGATGTAAATATGTAATGCTTGATAACTTTCACAAATTCCCGAGCACACTCAAATTAGGTACCATCCTCATTATTTTCGGACTTATTTAAGCTTTTTGATTTAGTTTTTACTATTCAGATTTCAGAAAGTTTTGGTAAGGATACTAATTTCATTCACTATTTGTATTTTTTCCGGAATCACATGCTCTAACTCTAAGCCCCTAATCTGCTCTGGTGTCTTCATTTTTCACTAGATTGGATTTAGAATTTTTCAGGAATCAGTCATTCAGGTATTGAATTTCCCTTTTTTGATTAAATTTCACTTTTTAGCAATTCTTTTGGATAACACATAGATTTGAACATAATCAGTTGGCATATTTATTTTTATATCTTTCAATTGTAGTTGTAAGCATTGCCTACTGTATTCCCTTTTGATGGATAAATTTCTCTCAAGAACAACTCTGAAGGAAAAATTTGTTGAATTCGAAGAGACCAAGAGACCTCGATTAGAGTTTAAATTAGAGGACTTACCCGCTGATCCGGGATTGAGAAAACCAATAACAAGTTATGAAGTGAATGTTCAAGATTCAATACGAAGAAATTACTTACAAAATGCTCCTTGTCAGCTACATTTATTTAATTTTCCGCAAACATTAATGGGTCAAAAATCTCGAAGATTCAACAAGAACTGGTTTGGTGAATATAAGAGTTGGTTTGAGTACAGTCAACATAAGGATGCTGGATTTTGCTTGTACTGTTGTGTATTTTCCTCAAGCAAGTTGTGATCCAACTTTTGTAAGTCGTGGATTCAGATATTGGAAAGACATAACAATATTTGAAAAGCATATTGGTAAACATAATAGTGCACATAATCTAAAAAGATGTGTGAAACTTTGATGAATCAAAAGCAAAGCATTCAAAATGTACTTGTTACACATGAAGAAACACAAATTATAAAATATTGTGCACGTTTATGTGCATCCATTGATTGCATCTTTTTTCTTGTGTCAAGGAGTGTCTTTTCGTGGGCATGATAAGTCAAAGGAATCAACTAATAGAGGAAAGTTTCTTGCATTGTTAGACTTCCTTGCTACATACAACAATGATGTAAAGGCAGTTGTATTTGAAAACGCTCTAAGTAATTGTCAACTTACATCACCGAAAATTTAGAAGGAAATTGATTCGGCAATTGCAAGTCAGACAACATACAAAATTGTTACAGATATTGGCGAAGAATGTTTTGCTATTTCAGTGGATGAATCTCGAGATATTTCAGCAAAATAGCAAATGGCAGTTGTTTTGCGATACATTGATGCGAAGGGTTTCATTATTGAACGTCTCCTTGGTTTTGTTCATGTACAAGTCACGGTTGTTTTATCACTCAAAACTGTTATTGATAATATTTTTATGAAGCATGGACTTCACAGATCAAAATTGCGCAGGCAGGGCTATGATGGGCTAGCAACAAGACAGGCGAGTTTAAGGGTCTTAAAACATTGATTATTATTAGAAAAGCCCATGTAAAAAGGCTCATTTAATGGCCTATTTTTCTTCCTCCTTCTTTAGTCCCACATCATGTATAGGATTTATTCTTCTCTCTTCTCTCCTATATATTTGTATTCTCTCCTTGTATTTAGATACGGAAATAATACATACAAGCTTTGAGCTCTTTCAACATGGTATCAGAGCCAGGTTGCATCTAGACGCGGACTGCCCCTTCTCTGTCCGCTCGGTCTCCTGCGGACTGCCTCTTCTCTGTCCGCCCAGTCTCCTGCGGACTGCCCCCTCTCTGTCCGCCCGGTCTCCTGCGGACTGCCCTTCTGATTCCGCTCCTCTCCTCTCCCTCCGTGGTTCCACCCTCCCCAGGCTTCTTATAGCCATCTTCTGCTCTGACTCGTGGGGCCCACCTCTCTCCCTCCGCTCCGGACGATCTTCTTGTCCGCTGCGGGCTCCTCTTGTATCCGCTCGAGCCTCTTTGCTCGCGGACTGCTCCCTCTTGTCCGCTGCGGGCTCTGCTTGTATCCGCTCGAGCCTCCTTGCTCGCGGACTGCTCCCTCTAGCTCGCTCCTTCTTTGTCCGCTCGAGCCTCTGCTCGCGGACTCTCTCTCTCCGCCTTCCCTTGCGGACTGCCTCTGTCCGCTGCGGGCTCTGCTTGTATCCGCTGTGCGACCTGCCCATAGTTCGCCGCGACCTCTTGCGGACTGCTCCTGTCCGCTGCTGCGCCCTGCCCCCCGTTCGCCGCGGCCTCTGTCGCGGACTGCCCCCGTTCGCCGCGGCCTCTGTTGCGGACTGCCCCAGTTCGCCGCGACCTCTGTCGCGGACTGCCCCAGTTCGCCGCAACCTCTGACGCGGACTGCTCCTGTTCGCCGCGGCCTCTCTCTACTCGCCGCGGCCTCCAGTCCGCCGCGACCTCCATCCGCCGAGACAGCCAGACCGCTGCGGGTTGTTCTCTCCGAGCCCTGCTGCTCTTCCGTCGCCATGTCCTCCAGCGATTCCACTACCGCTCAACCCCCTGCCAGCCACGTAGCTCCTCTCGAACTCCGGGATGAGCTTCGGATTACTACTATTTCTCTCTCTGGCAAGGCTAATTTCATTCCCTGGGTCCACTCTGTCCGCCGGGTCTTACAGGCCAAGGGCCTTGCCCGTCACCTTACCCAGGGACCACCAACTCCGTCTACTGATGATTGGCTCCGCAATGACGGCCGTGTCCAGACCTGGATCCTAAACTCGGTCGAGGGTGAGCCGTACCAGATGATCATGTATCATGAGACTGCTAAAGCCATGTGGGATGAACTTCATTCGCTGTACTCCGACAAGGACAGCCTTCAACACCTTTTCGACATCCTCACTGATCTTCAAGCCTTGGATGTTGGCAAAGCACTAGACATGACCTCCTTCGTGGCCCGCGCTAAAACTCTCACGGAAGCCTGGATTCAGCACCAGCCCGCGACTACTGATCTCGCTGCCCAACGTGCCCAGAAGGAGGCTGTTTGTATTGCTATGATTATGGCTCGCGTCCCGCCACACCTACATAGTATTCGAGCTCAGGTTCTGGCTTCACCCGCTACCCCTTCTTTCTCTGATGTCTGCTCGATGTTACTTCGCGTACCACCTCCTCCGGAGGCTCCTGCACCACCCTCGCCGGCTCTTCTTCAGCAGGCCCTTCCTCCTTTACTCCCACAACCCTCCTTTCCTCGGGGTGGTCGTACGGGCTCCCGTGGGCGGGGCCGTGGCGGCCGCGGACGGCCCAAGTGCACCTACTGCGGCCGGGATGGCCATACTGAAGCCGTTTGTCACAAGAAACATGGCTACCCAACTCGCCCGCCTACTGCTGCTGTTACCGATAGCTCACCTCCGCCTGGTACGGATCTTGAGGCTCTTCGCCTACAGCTGCAACAACTCCAGGGGTTCCTCAACCCCCCTTCTGCTTCCCATGCCTCCACCTCACATGCAGGTATTGTCTCCACCTCCGCTACAGGTACTGCCTGTCTCTCTTCCAGCTCTCGCTGGATCCTGGACTCGGGAGCCACCCACCACATCACTTCCATACGGCCGCCCCGGTTCTCTGCTGCTGCTCACCCCCAGTCTATTACTGTGGCCAATGGTGCGCTTGTCCCGGTCTCCGGCTGCGCGGACCTCCTCCTTCCTCCCTCTCTCTCTCTACGCTCCGTTCTTTATGTGCCGGCCTCGCCTTTTAATTTACTCTCTGTTGGTCGTCTTACTACTGATATGAATTGCTTTATCACCTTCACCTCTTCTGGTTTTTTGATACAGGATCAGCAGACGCGGATTACCATTGGTAGGGGTCGGCTGCAGAACGGGCTCTACCTCCTCGATGTCTCTCCCACATCCCTTTCCTCCGTTTCCTCCACTGATTGGCACTGTCGGCTTGGGCATGCCCCTCTACCTATCCTCCAGAAGGCGCTTCCAGACATTTCTCTTCCTGCTTTTCAATGTGATTCTTGTATTATTGGCAAACAGCCTCGCTCATCTTTTCCAGCTAATTGTACTAGGAGCTCAGCTCCCTTTGATTTAATACATTCTGATATTTGGGGCCCCTATAAAGTTCCTAGCATTTCTGGTTATCGTTATTTTATAACCTTTATTGATGATTACTCTCGTACTACTTGGTTGTATCTCCTGCATGATCGCTCTGAGCTTCCGCGTGTCTTTCAGGCGTTTGTGTTAGAGACTCGTACGCAATTCTCTACCACCATTAAAACTTTCCGCTCTGATAATGCTCGGGAATACACTAGCCACGAGTTTGCCACTCTCTGCGCAAACTTCGGTATTGTTCACCAGACCTCTTGTCCCTACACCCCTCAACAAAACGGGGTCGCTGAACGCAAGAACCGCCACTTGCTCGATGTGGCTCGCTCTCTCATGCTTCACATGTATGTTCCCAAAGTCTTCTGGAACTTTGCGGTGTCCACAGCCTGTTTTCTTATCAACCGTCTCCCCTCTCCCGTTCTCCACAACGCTACCCCCTTCAGCCTTCTTTTTCCCTCCACACCCGCCTTCCCCCTCACCCCCCGGGTTTTCGGCTGTACCTGCTTTGTCCATAAACTGGGCCCCACTCTTGACAAACTGGATCCCCGTGCGGCCAAACACATGTTTGTCGGCTACTCACGTACCCAAAAGGGCTATGTTTGCTACTCCCCGCTCACCCGGAAGGTCTCTGTTTCGGCTGATGTTACTTTCCGGGAGGACCAACCCTTTTTCCCTCCTCCTTTGCCACCACTTCTACCACCACCTCCTCCAACACCCTCCCTTCCCCGGCCGGTGATCCACGTCCACTCACCGACCACCATCCCTCCGCCTCCTGCCACCATTGACCCTCCTCGACCCCCGGTTATTCGGGTCTATGCTCGTCGCCCTCCTCCTCCCGTTGCTCCTCTGCAGTCGGCTTCGACCTCGGCTTCTCCGTGTTCTGCTGCTCCGGTGTCGGCCTCTACCGCTCATCCAATGGCGGACTATGTTTCTCTCCACCGCCTCTCTCCGCCTCTACAGGCCTTGGCTACTTCGCTCTCCTCGGTCTCTATTCATACTTCTGTCCAGGACGCTCTTCAACATCCGGGGTGGCGTGCGGCCATGGAAGAAGAGATGGCTGCTCTTTGGGCCAACCAGACTTGGACCCTGGTGCCCCTTCCTCCCGGCCAGAAACCCGTTGGGTGCAAATGGGTTTTCGTCATTAAACATGCTCCTGATGGGACCATTGATCGCCTCAAAGCTCGGTTGGTTGCTCGTGGCTTCACCCAGCAACCAGGGCTGGACTATGACGAGACCTTCTCTCCGGTCGCTAAGCTTAACACGGTCTGCATTCTCCTCTCTGTGGCTGTCCATCGCCAGTGGCCCTTGTTTCAACTCGACGTCAAGAACGCTTTCCTGAACGGCGACCTTCAGGAAACGGTTTACATGCAACAACCTCCCGGGTTTGAGACCACGGGGGAGTCACGGGTTTGTCATCTTCTAAAATCTCTATATGGTCTCAAACAATCCCCTCGGGCATGGTTCGACAAGTTCAGCAAAGCTCTCCGGGATGTTGGCTTCACTCGCAGCTCGGCTGACTTCTCATTGTTTACTCGTCACCAGGCCACTGGTACGGTTCTCCTGTTGGTATATGTCGACGACATCATTATTACTGGCAGTGACTTGGACGGCATACAGGCCGTTAAGCTACATCTGAGCTCCGTCTTCCAAACTAAAGATCTGGGTCCTCTTCGGTACTTCCTCGGTCTGGAAGTGGCCAGACGGTCAGATGGATTGGTTCTCTCTCAGCGCAAATATTGCCTGGATCTCCTTCATGATGCAGGCTACTCTGGTTGCAAACCTATTAACACTCCCATGGATGCAAATCACAAAATATGTGCTCAGGGCTCAGATTCTGATTCGCTTCTACCAAATCCAGAATATTACCGTCGTCTAGTTGGGAAGCTCATCTACTTAACAGTTACAAGACCTGATATATCTTTCGCTGTGGGACTTGTGAGTCGCTATATGCACTCTCCTCGAAGCTCTCATCTCCAGGCTGTGGAACGCATTCTCAGATATCTTAAGACAGCTCCTGGCCAAGGACTTGTCTACAAAACATCATCCTCCAGTCCTACACTAGTGGCATACTCTGATGCCGACTACGCTGGCTCCCTCGACGATCGACGATCTACTAGCGGGTTTTGTACCTATTTTGGAGGACATCTGATTACTTGGCGAAGCAAGAAACAAGCGGTGGTTGCTCGATCCTCAGCAGAAGCAGAATATCGGGCAATGGCTGCTGTGGTCTCTGAACTCACATGGATTGAGAGTCTCCTTACCGACCTTCGAGTTAAACTACCTTCACCAGCTCTCCTCCTTTGTGACAGTCAAGCTGCCATACATATTGCCAAAAACCCGGTCTTCCATGAAAGAACGAAGCATATTGAGGTAGATTGTCATTTCATCCGAGAGAAAGTCCACATGAAGAAGATCGAGCTCAAGCACGTTCCGGGTACTGAACAGGTTGCTGACATCCTCACCAAAGCTCTTCCTAGTACCCTCTTCTATCAGTGCCTATCCAAGCTTGGATCATACGACTTGTACGCTCCAGCTTGCGGGGGAGTATTAGAAAAGCCCATGTAAAAAGGCTCATTTAATGGCCTATTTTTCTTCCTCCTTCTTTAGTCCCACATCATGTATAGGATTTATTCTTCTCTCTTCTCTCCTATATATTTGTATTCTCTCCTTGTATTTAGATACGGAAATAATACATACAAGCTTTGAGCTCTTTCAACAATTATGAAAGAGAATCTTTTTGCTTACTATATTCATTGTTTTCCTCATCAGTTATAGTTAATATTAGTTGCCATTGCAGAAGGTCATTCTGAAGTTGCAGGGATGTTCTCTTTTACTAATAGTGTACTGAATGTTGTAGGTGCCTCTTGTAAGCGTCGTGATAATATCAGAGCATTAGAAGTTGATAGAGTTGCCCAAGAACTTGGCTGCGGAGAGTTAGAAATTGGTCGGGAGTTAAATCAACCATTAGAAATCAAGAGAGTCGGGGACACACGGTGGGGTTCTCATTATGGTGATGTATTGAATTTCATACGTATGTTCTCATCAATTGTAGATGTTCTTGAAATCATTACAGAAGATGGAGTTGATGTTAATCAAAGAGAAACCGCTAGCAATTTTATCAAGAGTATATCAACATTTGAATTCGTATTTCAACTACACTTAATGAAAATTATTCTGACAAAGATAAATGCGTTATCACAGGCACTACAAAAGAAAGATCAAGAAATTATCAATGCAATGAATTTTGTGAAATTAACGAAGCAGTTGTTATTTAATTTGAGAAGCATTGAGCTTGAATGAGAGTTATTTATCACTGAAGTAACTAAATTTTGTGATAAACATATGATTGATGTTGCGAATATGGATAGTACATTTGTTCAACCTGGGAGATCAAGGCGTAAAACAAGAGATATCACAAATTTCCATCATTTTCAGGTTGAGCTATTTAATACAGTAATTGATTGGGTATTTAATGAGTTGAATGATCGTTTCAATGAAATAAATACTGAGTTGCTTATTTGTGTCTCATGTCTTGACCCAAATGACCATTTTGCTTCTTTTAATAAGCAAAACTTGATTCATCTAGCAGAATTCTATCCTTATGATTTCAGTACAATAGATTTGCAATTACTTAAAGGTCAACTGGATGTGTACATTCTGGATATGCGATCAACTAACACATTTTCTCATGTAAAAGGAATTAGCGGACTTGTTCAAAAATGGTGGAGACAAAAAATTAGCATGTCTTTTACCTGTTGCAACTGCTTCTGTTGAAAGAATGTTCTCGGCAAGGAAGATAATAAAAAGTCGTTTGTGGAACAGAATGGAAGATGAATGGATGAACGATTGCTTAATTGCTTATATTGAGGACATTGTAACAACCATAACTAATGAGGCAATCATCGCACGCTACCAAAATATGTGTGCCCAAAAGTAGTTTGTTAGTCGGTATGTAATTTGACTTTTATTTTAATTAACTAGCATTTTTTAAAATATTGCATTAAAAAATTGTATTATTAGTTATATTTGTATAGTGATCGGGTCCAACAGAAATCCTAGTTCCGCCACTGTTGGCCAACCAATTTCATTTTCGCGAACAGAATGTGCCTCTCATCACTCATGTCAAACCAGTCAAAATAATGATCCATATTCATGAGCCAATCACCAAATGTCTTCGGGTCCAGGTGACCATCGAAGGTGGGAGCATTAATACGGATCCGTCGGGTGATGTCATCCTCCTCTGGGTCATCCCACGACGGGGCTCACGGAAGTCACCGTACTCGTCATCATCGTCATAATCATATCGAGGTTTATCTCTACGACGAGGTGGGGGAGGACGGGGTTCATCCGGAGTACGATGATCCCTTCCTGGATCTCTCCGAAACTCGTAACCACGACAATAATTCGCTCTTGGTGGGGGTGGGAGATCTCGACGAGTGTCGTCTCTATCACGTCTCCCGGGAGGTAGTGTAGCATCTCGAAGGTCCTCGAGAGGCTCCTCATCAGGTGGAGGGATCGCTCGATCTCTAGGTGTCTCTAACTGGTCTACGCTCATGCTAACCCTTGCAATATCACCTCTAAGAGTTTCGAATTGGGTTCTCACCGATCAAATCGGTCGAGAACCAATCGTTGAAACTCAGCGAGTGTCATGTCCGTTTGTGAACTAGCGGTCCTATCGTCGGTGTGGTTGTGACTCGACATGGATTGACGATACTCCCTACCATAATGTAACATGCAAATGACCCTAACCTAGGCCCGCTGATACCATTTTGATGCAGAGCAGGTCGATTGACTTGGGGGGGGGGGGGGGGGAGGGGCTCTCTACATGCAATCCTAAATGCGATGAGGTGTAATACAAGTGAACAAGAGATCCGCTATGAAAATTGCAATAAATAATTAACTATTATAAAATTTATCGACAAGGCACGTGCGAGCACAATTAATTAATTAGAAGAGTACAAAATATTAACTTAGCCAACGAAAGAGGCGCAATTTCTATCAAACAAGCGCAGAAGAAACCCTGCAAATCATGTGACAAATAATATTAATAACAATTAAAAGCGAACATCCACTACACAATAAAGGTGCCAAAATAAACAACAATAAAGGAAATGTATTTTACCACAACTTAAACGTGCAGGCGACAGCGGTGAAGGGTGTGAAAGGCATCCCAGGTCGAAGTATCGTCGGAGCCGGCGGCTTTGAAGTGGGTCCACGGCGGGGAGATTAGGGAGGAGGGAATTAGGGTTTAACAGGATTATAAAATGAAATAGTAGCAGGGTGGAGTAGGTTGTGGGATGAGAACTGCGGTGGAAGATGTCGGCGGGGAAATGACGTGGGGGAGAGATGTGAATACCCAAATTTTTGGGCTTCCCAAATGATTTCAAGGATCGAACCGTATTTCAATAAAAAAAGCTCGCAGCATTGAAACACAGTACAAAGATCATCTTTTATGCATCCATTAATTATTTACATTGTTTGATCAAGAACTTAAGAGTATATTTATTTATACTCAATACAAAAGTCACAATAAGGGTCTCTACAAGAGGTTTTATGCATTTCCTGAGCTTCACCAATGCCTACAAATATCTTTAGTCATACTTTCGCCAATTCTTCCGGTAGAATTCTTTTTGGTGCGCGGGGAGAAGCTCCTGATGCTTTTAAAAAAATAAATCCACGAAGGGTTAGTCATAAAAATTATGACTATGTGAGAAAAATATTTCGTGAATAGTCATACATGCAAACAAGGGGAGAATAATATGCATACATTACAATAAAATAGTTATTTTATTTACTCTTAATACTCACCCTTAAATTACCCATTAATTTTAGTTACATAAAATAGGAAATGCTCAGGTATGCAAACTTGAATTGGCCACACCCCCGAAGGGCGAAATTATAGGATCACCCCTACTGGTGAATCCATCAATAGATGCATCTACATCATAGGATTCAAATCTTTCACATTTCTCTATGCAGAGTTTTAAATTTATTGTTATCTTAATCGTAATTTTCGTGAAAACGGAAGTTTTTAATAAAATAATTCCTTCAGAAATATGTATCGCGTTTATGTTTTTCCTTCGCCCACATTTACTTCATAGCGATATATCATTGAATTAAACTCATATGCACAGGCAATTTTTATTTCAAAAACTAAAACAGAAATAAGAAATTATGTGAATTAAAACTTAATTCAAGAAATAAGAATCTCACAACGGCATTGCCTTTATCCAAGTTCTTGTTCGCATTGCCGCCTCGGTTATCTTGTGACGCCATCCTTTTATTTCTGGGCCTCGGAAACCATTAAAATTGTACGCACTTTTATTTGGATTGTGTCACTTACTATTCGTAGCATTAATATTTTTTTTAGAAGGCGTTTAGAATTCGTTAAAATCTGAACGTCAAAATAAATGACAAAAGAAATGTCAATAAGAGCTATAAAACCAAAACAGTCCTCAACCGAGACTGTGAATCTCAACCTTAGCCGTCCAAACGGTACAAAATAGCCAAAACGGCTCTTAAATCGCTCTTAAATTAGTCTCCACAATATGCAAATCAGGACCAAAATGAAACAAATCTCTTTTGCCCAAAACAAACCCTGAATATGGCTAACCAACATAAAATCGGCATAAAACGGCTTTCATAAGGACTATTATCAGCAAATAAATAAAAATATGGTTGTCCAGCATAAAAATCCAGCTCCCAAAATTTGTATCCAGCAAATAAAGAAATAAAATCAGCACCCCAATACCCAAAGAGCACAAAAGAGTAAGTAAAATAGCCAATTAGAGAAATAATAACCAAACCAGAAAGGGGGGAAAAAGAGAAGGGCAGCTCACAGCACAGCAGCTACACAGAAGTAGCTCGGGAGCAGCAGCAGCTCAAGAACAGCTGTAGCTCGGGAGTAGCAGAGGGAAGCAGTAGCAGCAGGGAGTACCAAAGGGAAGTAGTATCAGCAGGGAATAATAGCAAGCCCTAAGCGGAACAGCAGAATCGGCGGCATAGCAGAGACACCGACGCAGCAGAATCGGTGGCACAGCAGTGACACCTCAGAAGTAGTGACGACTCAGAAGCACGGAGAGAAAGCCAGGGCGAAAAAGAAGAAGGAGAAGCAGGTAGTCGCAGAAGCAGAATAGCAGCAGGAAAAAATAATTGCAGGAGCAGAGCAGCAGTAGAGCTGAAAGTGCGGGAGAGGCAAAAGCTCGGGCTCACTTTTATAACAGAGGGGTAAGCGGTCAGCGGCAAGAAAAGGCCACGATGTGAACAAGGTACCACCCAAACTAACCCCAAGAGCCAACATGTGGTATAGCCAAGTGGCAAATCCAACTAACACCACACCAACCAGCACACCAAACTCAAACCAGTCGGCCCAAAAATTTCAGCCAGCAATCAAGCCAACCAGCCCAATAAAATCAGCAGCCCACCTCCAAAGGCAGCCCACTACCCAATATAGTCAAGCCCACATAAAAATTTATAATGTTTTGGTTATTGGCACCCACAAAAAAAATTAAAGCCAATTTAACAAATATAATGAAACTGAAAAACACAAAATTATCCGAAAAAATTTTGATTTGTCTTTTGTTCATCATCGGGGAAATATTTAAATTTAGTTGGCGTAATTGAGATCGTCAAAATTTTTCCCTTTTTCAAAGAATTTTCATCCTCGAAAACAAATTGTTTATTTATATACACGAAGAGTAAAATACATCTGTATTCGTTATAATTTATTTCTTGAGATACGGTTCTAAATTGAACGCTCGCGGCGGGATCACTCTTCAGAAATTTCTGGAGGAAGATTTGAAGCAGGGACAGGAGCAGGCACTGGTGCAAGTGCCGAAGCTAATGATTCAACATACATTTGATATATTTGGGGTTTTTGTAAAGGAGGCTGTCCGCGAGAGTTAATTTCTTTGTTCAGAAGTTTCGGACACTTTTTCTCTGTATGGTCAGGTTGACGGCAATAATAACATGCTCCAATTAAACATTCTCCTCGATGAAATCGGTCACATTTGGCGCACTTCATCGAAGTTGTTTGGGATGCATTACCGGTTGATGGGTCAGTCTGGAAAGTCTTAGCATCTTTACTTTGGGGTTCCTCTTATGTCTGCGTTTCAGGTATTTTTATTTTACCACTCTCTCGACGTTTTTGAGATTTTTCTTGATCAATCTTCACCAATCGCACCCTCTCGACCCACTTTCTGTATTCCAAAATATCAAGAGGTTGTTATTATTGTCGTCAATCGGCATAAAACGGCTTTCATAAGGACTGTTATCAACAAATACATAAAATTATGGTTGTCCAGCATAAAAATCCAGCTCCCAAAATTTGTATCCAGCAAATAAATAAATAAAATCAACACCCCAATACCCAAAGAGCCCAAAAGAGTAAGTAAAATAGCCAATTAGATAAGTAATAATCAAACCAGAAAGGGGGGAAAGAGAAGGGCAGCTCACAGCACAGCAGTACACAGAAGTAGCTCGGGAGCAACAGCAAGTAGCAGCAACAACTCGGGAACAGCAGTAGCTCGGGAGTAGCAGAGGGAAGCAGTAGCAGCAGAGGGAAGCAGTAGCAGTAGAGAGTAGCAGAGGGAAGTAGTAGCAATAGGGAGTAGTAGCAAGCCCTAAGCAGCACAGCAGAATCGGCGGCACAGCAGAGTCGCCGACGCAGCAGAATCGACGGCACAGCAGTGATAGCTCAGAAGTAGTAACGACTCAGAAGCACAGAGAGAAAGCCAGGGAGAAAAAGAAGAAGGAGAAGCAGGTAGTCGCAGAAGCAGAATAACAGCATGAAGAAATAATCGCAGGAGCAGAGTAACGATAGAGATGAAAGTGCGGGAGAAGCAAAAGCTCGGGCTCACTTTTATAACAGAGGGGTAAGCGGTCAGCGGCAAGAAAAGGCAACGGAGTGAACCAGGTGCCACCCAAACTAACCCCAAGAGCCAACATGTGGCATAGCCAAGTGGCAAATCCAGCTAACACCACACCAACCAGCACACCAAACTCAAACCAGTTGGCCCAAAAATTTCAGCCAGCAACCAAGCCAGCCAGCCCAATAAAATCAGCCAGCCGACCTCCAAAGACAGACCACTACTCAATATATTCAAGCCCACATAATAATTTATAATGTTTTGGCTATTGGCACCCACAAAAAGAAATTAAAGCCAATTTAACAAATATAATGAAACGGAAAAACGCGAAAATTATTCAAAAAAATTGAGATTTGCCTTTTGTTCACCATCGGGGAAAATTTTAAATTTAGTTGGCGTAATTGGGATCGTCATAGGAGATGAAGAAATAGATTGGTGGAGGCCTACCGGAAGTGGTGGAAGGAGAGGAGGAAGGCGGGAATAGGGGCGGAGTGGTAGGTTGCAACCGGCGGAGTAGTGGCGGCGTCGGGTTATCGGGAGAGAAGGTCGACGGGATCTGCGGAAGCGGAAGGCTGTGGCTTTGATTACAGGGGAGTGGACGGGGAAGTAGGAGGAGGGGCTTACGGCGGTTGGTCGGAGAGGAAGAGGGAGGCGGATGTCTTTCTCGACGTCGCACCGGAAAGAGAAGAGGAGGAGCGGGTCGGCGTCGCACCGAATGATGATCGACAGTTCCAGGAAAATACTCCAAAAACCTTTGATGCCCCTCCATCCTCCAAACCACCGGGTTATATATAACCCTAAATGAAAACCGCCCATTAACTACACAGTACAGCAAGAAATAAAACCACCCCGACCGGACGGCTAGGATTGTTTGGATCGATCGAGGGTTAAATACACTTCAGAATAAAAAACACCAGACACGAAATTGACTCGACTCGAACAACTGGACATGACTACGGACAACGATTTTTAGTCCAGGAAGCGGTTCACCTCCCCCTGCGGGAATACACGCGAGTCGATTGAGGCGCGCCGTCACTTACCCTCCCTCTTCTTATTTGCAATAACTTTCATTCCATTATTTGTCTTAGCTAATTTTTCTTTTAGTTGAGTGGTAGATGCGGGGGGTCCAATTGGAGGGTACTATGGAAGGTATCAATTGTTGGGTAATATGGAGAATCATTGTGATAAAGCCAACAACTGGTAACATTTTTGGGCCTGATATTTTGGTCCGCTGCCCGGTTGAAACAAGGCCAATAATAGCGCACCACATGTAAAGTGCATTTTAGATGAACAAACTCGATTTATCGGGCACCATTCCCAATATATATTAATGGCGTGGAAGTCTCCTGGTTACAACCAGGCTCCTGAACGAAACATATCTCATCTGGATAGGTCAGATGCCATACATCTTAGAAAATGCTCCAAACAATGGTACAATGCCTATGTATATCTATCAGCCTGGGCAGATAGGTCGTAGATAGACTAATTGAGCATTCTGAAGACGGATATATTCTTGCTAAAACCCACACATAAACACTAACTACAATCACTCACAAAAGGACTCCATGAAGTAAAAAAACGGTATACAAAAACACGAGCTACCATGCAGACTGTATAAGGGAGCTCTAGTGCAATAAATTGTGCACATTTGATCAATCTATCACCTACAGATCACCTTTTCCATTCTATTTCGGCAGACCTTAAATAAAATTCAGAGAACTTTAACCCAAATTTGGTCATGAATTGGCAGTGGTTATAATAGTCCCATACCATTGGTATGGTCTTAACTGTTTTACATTGGTGACATATGTTGCATTACTAATGTAATCATGGATGTATGGTTCATGTGCTTCCAGAACAAAAATGTTTCGAGCTTTCTAAATTTGCATGAGTACCTGAATGTCCTCTTGTGCAGCACCAGAATATAATTTTAGAATAATTCCCTAACTATTTAAACTGCTCCTATTACTACACCCTTATTTTCGTTTCAAAATGTTGTTATTCCAACTGTAGTTGGCTAGCTTACTAAATCCAACTTATTGGCTTTGGTGATGTTCTCAATGTGAGTATATCCAGAATCCATTGATTTGCTTAAGTAAATTATGAGTGAAAGTTATCATTACTGCTACCACTCCACCTGGCGTTTGCATTATTACTACATCTTCCTCTGGATTTTCATATTTACGTAATAAAGAATTCGCACAAACATTTTGTATTCCTTTTTAAACGGGATAGTAATCAAATCTCATCAATTCGGCAATATATTTTTTGTTGCCTAGAAGACAATGTTCCGTCAGAACTTTAAACTCTGATGGTCTGTACATATTATAAAAAGATTCTCAATGAACTAACTTTGTACTGCAAGTACTATAGCCACGATTTTCATTCTCACATACAAATAAGGCAGCATTTTAGTCCTAATCACTAAAAATACAATTATGTACACCTCTTGAAGGGGAACTGATGGAGCGCCACGCCAGACACAAGTCTATTCCCGTAGGAGGCAGTGAACCGCTATCCGTTCGGGCGATCCGAATCCAAAATTGCGCTCGGATGGTCATTCCGAAGAAAGTTTGATGTATTATTTTATTCATTTTGAGTTGTATTTGACACTCGATTGGACCGGACGATATGAGTCGTCTGATTCTGATGCCCTAAGTTTTTTTAAGTATAAATAACTGTGTGTTTCACAGTTTGGAAAACTAAGGTTGGTTGCTATCACACAACCGCAGATCGCGATACCTGGTGTGACGTCAAACTTCTCCTCCATGGTGCGACTCCAAGATAATCTACCCCCTTATCCTGCCTCCCCTTTTCCACCCGCACCCCACTGTCTTCCCAACCGCCAACCCAACCTACCTCCTCCACACAAGTGCCAACGGTTTCAACCCATCCCAAACCTTTCCCCCACATCAAATCCTTGCCCAACCCAACAGCTGGACGCTCCCTCCACCGAGCCCCTTTCCAACAAAAAACCCCGGCCAGACTCCTACAGCCCCCCCCCCCCCCCTAACAGAGCCCCATCATTCGTGTAGCCTCTCACCGCCACTTGGACCCTTCCCCTCCACGTCATGTAGCCTTTCACCACGTCCAATTCCCCTAAGTTTCTTGTCGTGAACCTTCAGCCAATCTAGATGCCCTCTACAGACCAGTGTTATTCCGCTACCTGCACAAGTCACTGGTAATTTGGAGTTGGTATTTTTTTTATTGTGAGTGTTAGAGATATTAATATTTTAGTATCTTAATGTTTAGTCTCACACCGCCTATCGGTGTTATGAGTCCTGTTGTAGTTCTTATATAAAGCCCTTTGTGGATGAATATATTGCACTTTCCATTTCCTATTACTTTCTACATGGTATCAGAGCCAGGTTCTGAAGACCCAAATAAAAAAATTTTTCCCTCCCCCGGACCCGACCGTGCTTCCGCTTCCGCTTCCGCTTCCGCTCCTGCGCGCTGCTAGGGCTCACGGGAAATCCTGTCCTCCTAGCTCCCGTCGACGGAATCGTCGCTTGATTCCGCGATGGGAGCGGGACCTTCTCCTGTCGTGTCGACGACTACTTTCGCTGTTGCTGCCCCGTGCGGCCTTCGTGAACGACTTCGACGAGCGGCTCGGATGCTTCTTCCGACATCGTCGACGTCGACGGCTTCTTCCATCGACATCGATGGCTCCGGCGACTTCTCCGGCTCCTTCTTCTCCTCCTCTGGCCCGTCTTCTTCTCCTCCGACATTGCGCCTGCTTCTTCTTCTTCTCCGGCTACTCGGCGTGCCTCTGTGCTGCCGGATGCTTCTCCCGTCGACAGCCGAAGGTGTTGCTGCCGCCAGTTCTCATCTTCTCTGGCGTTCTTCTTTTCCGGCCTGCTACAGCCGCTTCTACTTCTCCGGCTTCTGTCTGCACCCGCTGCAGCTCTCTTCTTCTCCGACATGGCTGCTACTCAGCGCAGCTTCGTCTCCGGCCCCGTTTAGGGTTTAATGTTACTGTTTTTTTTTTTTCTCTTTCAGTTTTCTTGTTGTTGTGGTGTGTTAGTGTGGTCTCTTTACGATTTCCGCCTTCGTGCACGTGATCTACGTGGGGGGGGGGGGAGTGTACGTCACGGCCTCTAGGCGTAGTTTATACCTTCATGCACGTATTCCACGTGAGGGGGAGTGTTTGTGATATCGGCGACTCGGATGCTTCTTTCCCGACTCCTGCCTTAGTCACACATGGCCCCTAGGTATATCCTATGTCTTCTTGCACGTATTCCACGTGAGGGGGAGTGTTTTGTGATCATGGCGACTCGGATGCTTCTTTCCCGACTCCTGCCTTAGTCACACATGGCCCCTAGGTTGATTTCATATGTTGTTTGTGTCTCCTCGTCGTTTTCTCTGGATTTGGTAGGGTTGGTTTGGTCTTGCGTGGTTGACCTTGTTTCCGCTCCGAGTGTATCCAGCGTTGTCATGGTTGGTTTGCGGACCAACGTCGTGTGGCTCTTGCCCGGTTGAAGTATCCCGGTGACACGCGGTTGGGCCTCGGTAGCTGTTGTTTTGTCACACGTTATCAACCTTCTTGTACCTTCTGTTTTATGTTGTGTTCAAGCTGTAGGGTCCCCCTTCAGCTTGAGGGGGAGTGTTAGAGATATTAATATTTTAGTATCTTAATGTTTAGTCCCACACCGCCTATCGTGTTATGAGTCCTGTTGTAGTTCTTATATAAAAGCCCATTTGTGGATGAATATATTGCACTTTCCATTTCCTATTACTTTCTACAGTGAGTATTTGGCACCATATCTTTGTGGATATTATTGTTTGTTATTAGTATTGAACTTCGTATGATTTGCAGGGCCGATTTTGCACACCCTTAAAATATTTGTGCCTCGGTCATTTTAGTAAATAGGGTTTATTCTCTATAATTAAAGTTTGTGATCGTTTGTGTCATTATTAATCTTTTTATATTAATTAATCACAATTGTTAATGTTCATGTGGACCTACTTTTGCATCTTCATCATTTTTCATCATATTAGGATTGCACCTAGTGTGTTTATCTCGAGTCCGTATGCCACTGCATCATTTGGTATCATAGCAAGATTAGGGACCACTTGCTCGTTAAGTAGTGCTAGGGACTATCGTCAATCAATGTCAAACCCTAATCACGCCAACCATAGGGCCGCAAGTACGCAATCGAACATGACATCTGCTGAATTTCAAATCTTTGTTTTTGATCGATTTGATCAAATTGAGGTTCAGTTTGACACCCTTAAGGGAGATATTGCTATGGTTAGCGCAAGGATAGATCAGTTAGAGATAGGGGTGTAAGCTGAAACCAACCGAACCAAACCGCACGGTTCGGTTTTATTAGCCTACGATTTGGTCACAGTTACATTTTTTTGAAAAACGTGTGGTTCGCTTTGGTTCACGGTTCGAAATGTCAAACCGAACCGAACCATATTAGCTTTAGTAATATTCTATTCTATTAGGTATAGTTTATTCATAAGCTCAGCTAAGCCTAAGTTGTTAAAAATAACAATATTTTAATTACTAAGGCTAAATGTTATTACTTATGAGTTATAATTGAGCGTCGAGCGAGACCGGAGTTCTAGGAATGACAAGGAGATTGCCAATCTTAAGACCCTCTATCTACTGAATTCGAAGTGAAAGACTTGGGAAGGTTACGATACTTCCTAGGTATCGAAGTGGTTAGATCTGAGCAGGGTATCTTTATATCCTAACAAATTACATATTGGATCTTTTAAAGGAAACTGATATGTTTGGTTGTGTTCCTGCGAACACCTCTATAGAGGAAAATCACATGATTGATAAAGATGGTGATGGTGATCACACGGATGTATCACGTTATCAAAGATTGGTTGAAAACTTATATATTTATCTCACACACGCCCGACATTACGTATGCAATCGGCATCCTTAGCAGATATATGCATTCTCCCAAAATCAGACATCAAGAAGTTGTGTATCGCTTGATGCGATATTTGAAGAAAGCCTCTGGTCATGGTCTCTTATTTTCCAAAAAACAACTTGAAGATTGAGGTTTTACTGATGCTGATTGGGATGGATGTGGTGATGACAGAAAGTCACAACAGGATACTGCTCTTTTGTTGGTGGAAATCTTGTGACGTGCCGTAGCAAGAAGCAGAATGTTGTGGCTAGATCGAGTGCAGAGACAGAATATCGTGTCATGTCTCAAAGCCTATATGAGGGGCTATGGCTACGTACTGTGTTACAAGATCTGAATTTCTCTGTGACAATCCCTTTCTCCGTGTTCTGTAATAATAAGGCAGCTATTAACATTGCTCATAACCCTATCCAACATGACAGGACAAAGCATGTTGAGGTTGATCGACACTTTATCAAAGATCACTTGGATAAAAAGACAGTTGTCACTCCTTTTGTTCAGTACAAA
This sequence comes from Platanthera guangdongensis, assembly GCA_039583875.1. Taxonomy (NCBI): domain Eukaryota; kingdom Viridiplantae; phylum Streptophyta; class Magnoliopsida; order Asparagales; family Orchidaceae; genus Platanthera; species Platanthera guangdongensis. The sequence continues at coordinate 260,742,549 of CM077153.1, read as the reverse complement.
GATCAGTTGCCGATGAGTTTACCAAAAGCTTGTGATGTGATGTGTCTATCAAAAGCTTAGGGTGTGATGTGTTTACTGACGATATCAAAGGATTGGGATGACCGGCATCTTCCGTCCGACTTGAGGCGGAGAGTTGTAATATATTTAGTTTATTTCAAGATGTCTTTTCTATATTTACCCCGAGTCGGGGTAGTTTGGTCTTTTTCCATTTTTAGGTTTTCCCTTACTCAAGTATATGTATGATTCAGGGCTCTCGTGAAGGAATTAAGCATTATTATTTTTTTCCACTATATACTGGCAGGTCATCAGTAGGACTGAAGCTGGATCAAGTGAAAGGAGCATTTGATAATGAAGTTACTGTGAGGGTTGCCACTTTCTTCATGTCAGGTTCTGTGAGAATCAAGAAGTAACTCTTCCCTAGTTCCTCTCTAGTACATATCAAGCAGATAATTTTAGGGTATGGTGGCATACCAAAAAAATCATGCAAAACCTACTGCTACCATGAATCTAAGGGTTGCAAGTGGAATAAGATCTAGAGGGCAGCGGAAGCAAGGGTTGTAACTATGAGGATCGCGGGTAAAATTTAAGCAATACTGTCGCAGCGGCAAAACACAAATTTCACAATTGCTTTATATTAACAAGCTTGG